>CARXXK010000002.1:14744488-15263913 GCA_949089665.1 Macrosiphum euphorbiae | reverse complement strand
TTTTGATGAATAAATACATTAATGCAGATACTTTTAGATTACTGTTTTTAGAAAGATTATAAGGCATATATTAACTATGCATGACCGGGCACCACTTTTCATAACTTGTGAATTATTTATGCTTAAAATTACGATATAATTAGAATTTTGTGCTCAATTTTAGTTTTGAAATTATATTAGCTTCGCGTTAGTCTATCTTCCACATTATGGACCAGCTGAAATTCACTTAACCATTAATCTATAACATAAGTACGAATTATTATTATAATTTTTTTTTTTTTTTTCTTGAAACATTATAGTCTTCAACACCAAATTCAACAATTTGATTCTGAACAATGTAAAAAATGTATAGAAAGACAGCTTAAAAAGACTGCTTTCTTCAAAAATCAATTTTGTCTAAACAACTTATCAAACATTACTATTGTTATATTTTATTTGTTAGTTAGAAATAAATGCATATAGTTCAAATAATATTATTTTAAAAACAAACCTTACAATGGTAATAAAAAAAAAAAAATGATCACATAATATTCTAATTTACATAGTGAAAAATCGATATATACCTACCAAAAATTGTTCTTATCTTTCAATTGTACAATAATTATAAAAAGTAGTTATAGCAGATCTACGTCAACTTGATTTTATTTATTTGTTTTGTTTTCTACATAATTTCGTAATATCATGCAACAATCTAAAACAGTAATAACATAGTAGGTATACATGTAAGTTACACAGAACTATTATATTTTTCTAAAAACTTCGATAAAATTGTCCATAATAAACGCGTGAAAACGTCGATGGGATTTACTAAAAAACTTATGAATTAAATATTGTTTTCTAATCATAGTTGTTAATCAGTAAGTCAGAACATATTTTTAATTTATAATAACAAGTTAACTATTTTATTGATATCTTTATATCAAGAAATATAAACCATTAATACATTTTTCTTATATTTATTGAATTTTTGTATCAGTTTAACTAGAATTTAGTTATTACTTAAACATTTATCAAATTAGTGTAATATATTAATATATTATTACATAAAAGAAATAATACAATATAGGTAGATGAAACTATTTTGTTAGTCCAACCAAAATGTCTTTGTATAAATATCTTTATAAGCTGTCATAAAGTATACTCAAAGATTGACATCTAACGTAAATAGTAGCCAGTAGGTAGATTGTAAGTTATTCAAAGTTGTAATGCCAATCGATGTTGAGTGTTCTAAAAACAAGGCAATTATTTAGGAGTTAGGACTAATAATAATTTTGATATTTTATTCATTTATAGGTATTATGTATTTATATCATTTTAAAAATGTAGGTCATGTCCATCTTGACATCTATTACATAATGCATGTTTAAAAATCTTAGAAAAATCTAATCATTTTATTTATTTAAAAAAATATTTAAATAATAAAATATATTTTTCGTTTACAAATTATTAGGTTATTCATAATTAAATTACTCCGATGCATATTCATTGTTTATGGCTCTTAACCTAAAATTAAATTAATCTGCGACATACCTGTCCAAGTTGCCTTAATAACATTTAACACAATGCATTTTAATTCAAAGTTATATATAAAAAAGTTCTCGTTATTACTGTTGAAATGTATTACAACAGTCTGTTATAAGTTTAATAATCGAGCATTTTTGTAAATTTATAAAATAAGTACAATTTAAAATGTTTAATTTTTTTTTTTTTTTAGCAATTGTGATTTTTGATCAAATCCTCGTATCTCCAATACATGCTTTACAAATTAATGAAAAAAATAGCACAAAATGGTCACCAATTACAGCATTTCAAAAAGTGGTAAGCGATTTGTTTTATTCTTAATTAATAATCTGCATTTTTTTAGAGCTTTGCAGATATGTTAAAATATTATAGTATGTTTGGAATGACCATATTAGTTTAAATTGGGGATTGGCAAACAAAAAAAAAAATGTACGGCGGGCAAAAAATGTCATAAATGTTACGTTATCGTATCATGTTTATTTATTTCACAACATAAAATCATGTTTTTCGGCCATATTGAGTGAAGTATATGGCCAAATTCAGAAATACCCCAGGGTATTCTGGATTCACACGTCGAAACAAAATCGTGAAATCCCCTACCCTGCCTTAAATTGATAAAATAGTGAAGAGGTTTCATCTTCAGTTTAATGAGCAATTCGAAGAAATATAAATTATATTATTCTTATTTGTATCAATTAATGTGTATGTAAATTACTTATTTTTTAAATTTTATCATATTTCAAAAATAAATTATCTGAAATAATTACTTTAGAATATGTTTTATTTATGTTTATTATTTTGTTGATCAAGCTATTAAATTATCAAAAATGTATATTTATTTGTATACAGACCATTGCATTTATATATACAAGAACCGTCTACCTCAGGATTAAAAATTCTAGCATTTAAAATAAATAAATAATTTTAATAATTAAAATATATATCTATAGATCACTGATTGATATGTACAATTGAATTGATATCATAATAATTGTTATTGTTCTCTTATAAAAACATGTTAATATTATACAACTTTAATTTTGAATTAAAAATATGATGAGCTTAAAATAATATTCAATCAAATTTGAGATTAGATATTTTACTTTTTATTTTTTATTTCATAGGTCTGTTTCATAGTATGTACTTTTTCAAAATGAATGCTTAAATCAAGGGGTATTGTCCAATATCTCTCTATCTGCGTGTGTAACTGACAGCTAAAAGTGTTGCTTGGCTTAAACTAAGAATGAAAAGTGGTATCGGGCTTGTCATATGATATGATATTATGATTATTATGACGTTAAATTATAGTTTATCAATCGACGTTTATGACATTTAAGACCATTTTTTTTTACGAAAAAATACGTATCTTAAATAGTATCTATAATTCTGGTAAAACCAGTTATGTGATAAGAAATGTGAAACAATATTTAAATTCGTAGTGTTATTTACTTGTTATAAATAATTTATGTTAAAATTGAGGAAAAAATTAAAACTTCTGTGATTGTATCAAGTAAACTTTACAACTAATTTATAAGTTTTCCGATTTCATATGGTATCGCAACTTTTTTTTAGTAAAGTACATTATATTTATTGAAAAATATTATTGATCGACTAGAGAGATTAGTGACACGTACGAGAATGATCCGCTATCTCTTTTATATTACATTCACAAGTACACATGCACACATACTAATGATCACTTTCTATGCACACATTCACATGAAACGCACGCAAGTATTACTTAAAAATTACTCATATTGATCTCCTTAAAAAGGTCGGTATATAATCACCTTAATGCTTTTATATGAAATATAAAATAAAAAAATGGATGAAATAAAAATTTGATTATAAATAATTTGCTATTATATATAGCTATATGTATAGAGCTAGCCTTTGTGTTTTAATCCACAGGGTTTATAAGTGTCATAATAATCATAAGCCATTTATATTTGCTAGGTTGTATGTATTTTATAATTATTTTCGGGCATTTCATTGCTCACAAAAAATTACAATATAAAATATAATTCAATCATTTTAATATTTATTCAAATGTTTTAAAATTGAAGGAACCGTAAATATAAAATAAAATTAATAACTACAAAAATGTACAGTATTACTTGTGTGTAATTTTCTTTAATAAAAAAGTCTTCTTATTGAATTATAATACGTGTAATGCCAAACAAATTTCACAAAAAGAACGTAAGAATTCTAAAACGTATTATCTTAGGGGGCCAATGAGTCCAACCGTTAACATCTATATGATTCTAAATATGGGTACTATACAATGAGTTTCTCTGGAGAATAAAAGCGTAACGACTATATATAAGTTTATGACCACTTATGGAAGTTCTGTGTGTATTTCATAGAAAAAAAAATGTTCCGTATACATACGTTCTTTAAAGCTTAAAAGTGTTATGATTTGTATCTTTAAACACATGTATATATATTTTTAAATAGAATTTACCAACATCGACAAGTGTAAATCCGTGTTCAAAGTAAAACGAGCTTATTTTGGTTTAATGGTATTACATACTTTTTCAAAAAACCTTACACCTTTTTTTTTTTATATATTTATATTATATTATAAAATTCAAAATGATTTTAAATGTAATATATTATTTTAAGAAATGGATTCAATATTACATGCATTATTTTATCATTATTATTTAAACTTAAATCAATAATATCTAATTGCAATTGTTTTTTCTTAATGCGTTTAGAGAGGTTACACATACAAAAATGTAAATGGTACTTTAAAATTAACACAGATCCATTCTAAGCCCAAAACCAATGCTGGATACAAAAATATAAAAATATATCCTGTAAGCAAGATTCCTTTAATTTTTTTATAAATTCAATATTATAACTATAACGGTAAATATAATTAAAACGTATTAAATATCAAGTCTGGTATACTATTTGTGTTGTACATTATTCGTTATAATAAAAACGAAAAACTACCTACGCTTGGATTTATTTACAACACCCTGCAGGTATCAACCTATAAAAAAAGGTGACTTCATCATAAATCCCTCAGGATTAAAAAATTCTAAAAGTGTTCGAATATACATAACAAGAGAAAGGTATAGAATAGGGATCATAAATCTTGAGCCTAAACCTCTTTGTGGTGAGAGATCTCAAATTGTTTGATAGGGTTGTCAGGATTAAGTTTACAAAATGTTAAATTATAACACACCATGTAAAAAGCATTAATCATTTTATCGTCATGTATATTTAGAAACGTTTACCGGACGAAAGCTCACTAGATCCCGTGTCGAACGCAGACGATGAAACTCAGAGGTCGGTCCGAAAAAGCGCTGTTTTATACAATAAAGCTGACATAACAACAAGTAAGCTAAAGCTATTTAAAATATTAGTCAGTACATTATAATTTATAACTCTATTATAAAGTTCTAATTATATATTTATCCTCTAAATATCCTCTTTTTGTATCATATTATTTTATATTATTGTGTATATTTAAAAAAAAAAATGAACAAGTGGGTACCCCTCTGATGTACATTAGTTGTCGTGCATGTTGTTGTAATGTACAACATTGTGTTATATTTGAATTTAATGGTGAATCATTTTATACCAAAACGATTCTGAGTGGAGACGTTGTATCAGCATAAATTATAAAAATAATCAAATTTAATAGTTAAAAAAAAATTGTATAAAAATCGAAAATATTTTATGCTTATAAATAGCATAACATTCTGAAAACATTTTCCTTTTATAGAGGTATTAATATTTACTGGAAACCTTCTATTAATATTTCTAATTTAAGCAATGAAAATTAAAGCTTTTATGAATTTTTAACTGAAAAATAATTTATGAAATCTGAAATATTTTATCATGGCTATAAATAGTTCATAAAGAATCGAAATCGCTTGAATATTTTATTCTGTATGGATAATGCAATTATAAATATTTGGTGAACATTTCAAGAGTCTACGTTTTTAAATATAACAGAATCTTAAAAATTGAATAATAAATCGATAATTTACCTCTGAATATCAAATATCGTAAAAACTATAAGTTCAAATGCACATAAAAAAATTACGTTCTTTTTCGCAATACTTTATATTTAATTAAAAGTAGAAAACTTATGCGAAATCTTCTATTATGATTTTTAATCTTAGATATGAAAAGAAAATATTTTATGAATTTCTAATTATAAATAGCTTACAAAATTTAATATACTTCTCATGGCTATAAATAGTTTAAAAAACATCAAAAGTGTTTGAAAATGTTACCATAAATTAAAAATTGTCATTCCAAAATTTGTTGAATTTTTCAAGTATCTAGGATAATTGTTTTTTGAATTACCTTAAAATATCAAAATGTATGGATGAGGAATTCGTTAATTTACAGATGAAAATCCAATATCATAAACATAATAAATTTAAACGCTCATAAAAAAATTATTACCTTTCAGTAAGGTTTTTTTTTTGTAAAAGGTAGGAACATTTTTGAGAAAACTTCTATCAATACTGCATGTGATACTTATCAATATGTCATGTGCTAGCTATGAAGGAAAAACTTTTATGAACTTCTAACTGAAAAATAGATTAAACATTTTCGAACTTTTGTTGCATTTTGTCAAAATTTGAACTTTAAATCCATATAAAAATCATCCAATGTATTGAACTCTCGTTAACGAAATGTATAAGAAACCTGCATTAAATTGTTAAGGTTTTTTACTCTTTAAAAAATGTTTAGACCTTTTTAAAAAAATCTCAAAAACAAAAAAAACAAAAAAAAGATTTCAAGGGTCTACGGTTATTAATTTTTGAGTTACTCCAAAAAAATAAAATCGATTTTCTTCAAAAGTTGGTTTTCTTGACGTTTTATAAAACTACTTTTATTTAGATTTTGACCTCCTAAAAGTACCAACTAGTTTCACTTTTATATTAGAAAAGATGCTAATCTCAAAAATCTGAACTTTTTCACTACCCAAATTGTTGCTGACAAATAGAAAAAAAAACACTATCATCGTAAAATCAATACATTCTTTCGGTCCGCTCAGAATCTAAGATATAGTAGCTATCGGGTTTGTTATATTATGATAATATGCTAGCAGTTGGCATTTTTACTTCGTTATTGGTAAATATAATTAAATTTAGTGTAAATACTTAAAATACCAGGTAAATATGTAAGTAATATTGGTACTGAACACAATATATAAGCGTAATATATTTTTATTTTATAAAATAATGTTTTAACCTATAATAAAAACATATATGATTATTTTTTTCTCAGCTACTCAACCAAGTAATATTGTTGCATCACTTTTCCGACTAAACGAGGAAGAAGGTAATACGTGTATTTTATTGAGGGTAGATGCGGTCATTGAAGTAAAGTTCAAAACTAAACTAGGTTCTGAAGACGTAAGGGTCAGAAATATTTTTTTTCAATTTAAATTTGTATTTATTATAATATTATTCTATGGATATTATGTGAACTACAGCAAACTGATCTGTATGTTCCTGACGATGCAGAAGTTACTGGGGATTGCAGCAATGAGGATGATGCAACATTAATACTCAAATGGAAAAATTTTGTCTTTACTTGGTACTTTACAAAGGTAAAAATATAATTACTAAGTTAATAAATGTTGGGTGAAAAAAGTATTTTTAATGGGAGGCACAAACATGAAATAGAGGGGTTGAAGTCACTCAAAAAAATGTTCAACTTATGACAATGATTTTTTACAATTCAAATGTATAAAATACTTGTTATTTTCTACGGAGTTGGCACAATTTTTTTGTTTAGTTGGGTATATTTAAGTATAATATAAAAATAAATAAATAAAAATTCACATTTATCAATAATTGTATTAATATAATTGTATTGTTCGATTCAATATGGATTAAAAACTTAAGTTATTATTTCATAAAGTAATTAATATAATCATTAATAATCTTACAATAAAACATATACTGTTATATTAAGTACGGCACACTTACATATTGTGTTGCTCCGTATTATGAACGTTCCACAGTAAATTTGTATTTAGCAGTTACAATTTTGTGCAAACACCATTAATAATAGATATAATTGCCATATTATAAAACTTAAATGTATACATATTGTATATGCTTTCAAATGGATTTTTACTATACAAGTTTCAATTTGTAAGTTTAGTTTATTAATTGTAATATTTTACATATTAACAACTTTTTAAAAATTGAAATGTCTTAAAAACCAATGTGAAACCATAGATAATGTTCTTACTCTTAAGTCTGATAATATTTAATTTCACTCAATTATTAAAGCTTACTACCTACTACACAAATTGAAACGGCTGAACTTAAACTTTCTATATTTTACGTTGGTCCTCTAAAGTATTGTACCTATCAAACATCTTTAGTACGACTTTAGTTATAATTAACCAACCTGTGGTAGTATTTTCGAAAAACTCTTTATCTATTCATATAATAAGTAGGTATATTAATATTTATATAAGAAACCACAGTGTATACCTAGATCATTCTATCTTTAAGTAAACGTGATTTTAATTAACTTCCTTGATGTATGGATTAATATTAATTATAATATAGGTAGGCTTTAGTTGCATAATTAGTAAACTATAGGTTATACTCGGAGAAAATTAATTTATATTACACATATTTTATACTTAATTATACCTAATTACTAATTATACGTGTATTATGCAAGTTAAGATATTTTACAGTTAAAAAAAAAACAGTCAGCCAAATTAAAATTATATATTTAAGTACCTATATTTATATTATGCTTATTTTCAAACTATATTGTGTGGTGTATGCACTGTTTAATTGTCTTCTTATCGATCCAATGAATTATTGTGCTGATGTTTTCAGTGTATCAAATTATAATACTTGAATTATATTTCGGAGGAAAGAGACTCAGAAATATTCGATTAGTACTTAGTGGTTTCAGGAATCATTTGATTCAAAAACATTTCTAGTACATAATAATATAATACTTTATTTTCATATACGATACACGTGTTTATATTACACTCTTCTAGAACTTTGTATCACGTCTGTCGATTAAAGTTCATATATACGTCCAAAACCACTTATCAAAATTGGGTACTCAAATTTAACGTTCGATAATATATTAAACTAATTTTTATGTACATACATGATACTAATGTATTTTATACAAATAAATGTCAAACAATTTTCTTATTGTTTCCTTTCTAAGACTAAGCTGAGTTGAGAAATGAGTTGATTTCTGTGTTTTGTTTTTTTTCCAATATTTAGCTCAATAAAAGGTATATTACCAAAATTATTTTAAAGTGATTATTTATAAATTGAACAAACATTTTTCAATTACCATTGAACTATAATGCTATGCATTTTATTTCGGAATAAAAATAAATATTGTAAAAAGGTAATTTAATAATATTATGATAGATAGGTGTGTTAAAATAATTAAATAATTTTGCATATAAATACATATTTGTTAAAATATATACACAGTATAATAATTTATGACATTAGATATTTTATATCAAATTCTTAGCAATTAATACATTTTCTATTGCAAACGGAAACTTGCATTGAAACATAAAACCGAAATTAAATTTCAACTATTCGATTAGATATTCTTAGTATTTAATATTCATCATAAACAAAATTAAATTAAATTATTTTACAGAAAAATATCCTATCTTCATCGGTGGTTATCGCTTTATCATAATTGTTAATACAATAATATATTATTTAGAAATATAATGATTGTTAAAAAGTATGACATAATTATTTTTTTGTGAAAACATAGAATTATCATTTACATAGTGATTAAAATTAAACATAGATTTTGTGAACAAATTTTGGTAAATAATAATTTCGAGAACCTAAAAGTCTTAGTTAATTTTTCAAACAAAAAATAAATATACACACTGTAAACAAATATAAGATATTTCTGAAATAATAATTTTAAATGTTATATTTATTTAATAATCATATAAACAAAATGTTTATTGGTTCTTAATATATAATACGTTTAATCGTATGTAAAAAATTTAAAAATTAAATTTTTTAAACAAGATATTTAGAATTAAGATTTTAAATGAAAAATGAGATATTTAGAGTTTTAAATTCAAATTAATTTATTAAGACTTAAGGATACAAATACTTTAAATGCATTGATAATTTTGTGTATTGTTTTGAAAATTAAAAATCAACTATCAAGTTCTGTATAATAATTTGTTAAATTTAATATTATGTTGTAAAAATTAAATTAAGCTTAGTTAGAAGAAGTGAACGGAAATAGTGAAGTAATGGTGTTTATTTTAAATACACAACAATAAAAATAATAAAAATAATATATATATTAACACAAAAATATGTTATTTTGAAATTAAAAACACAATTGTTTTGATATTTTAGACTCTTGGAGGTGAAAGATGGTTTGTCAAGGCATTGGAACTCGAGATTAACACCGCTGATAAACATTTTGACCATATTAAAACCAAAGGTAAGGATTTAATTGATCAAATACTTCATATAAACATTTTGAGTATTAAGATATGTTAATTTAAATAACATAAAACAATTGTTTGTTTTATGAACTTTTCAAGTTTTGTAAAATTTTAGAATTAATTTTAGTTTTTAGTTCAATGATATTTTTTAATATAATAATTACTTGTTTATAGGTATATAAAGTCAAATAATGTACCTATATACTTGTGTTATTATTGTCATACCAAAAGTGGTCGCAATATTACCAACTATGTATATTTGCCTAGTTAACCAGATAATGATTAAATCATCTGACAATAAAATTAAAAAAATATGTTACACAAATGATCAGTAATAACTTAACCATACGTCATAACTTTATTATATCATTAATATATATATATTAAAATAATATTATTTTTGTAGTAAGCTAATAACCTTGTTGGTGCTGTACCATTAATAAAATAAAAATAAAAAAATATTATATTAATAAAGAATTGTCTGTGTTATTGTGGAATAAATTTTACATGGCGTGTTGTATAGGCAATTTAACAGCATGTATGTATCGAAACTATGGAAGGCAGCTTAATATTTGTATTTTTTTTAAATATTTTTAAAAAATAAATAAATTTACTATGAGACCATGAGGTACATAATCAATAGTTCTATTATTCTACTAATTAATTAATTGGTTCATAATACGATATATAAAAATGTTAGTGTAAAAACATTTGTAAATGGTGAAATACGATTACGATTTATATTCCAAATGTAAACTCCTACACGAATAACCTTTTTACCTGAAAATAAAAGATTGTATAATCTCCTACACTGACCTTTTTACCTGAAAAAAAAATGATGTAATCTCCTGCACTGACCTTTTTACTTGATGATACAATTTTGTAATGTCTCAAAATAGTCAGCCTTTAGTAGAAAAAAAAATATAATTCTTATCACATGTTTACTTTTGAAGAGATTTTCAAAACGTTAGTTTGACAAATATTAAATAATATTAAATTGAGTTGTAATTTATATAAATAAACTTCGAACACTTTCTGAACGTTTTTATGCACTATATATGGAAATGATATAGTGGTATCGAAAATTCCCGAAAATATTATATGTACGACTACATCTTAATCTTTCCAGATCTGAAAGATAAAAAGGCCGTATCAGAAATTCTTAAATTATCCGACAAATCCACAATTTTAATGTAGGAGTCATCTGTTCACGTGGTTTCCGCTTTTAAAACCTAATCAGTAAACATTTTTTTTGTCACTTAATACATAAATATTAAATACTTATGTTTTTATTCCCATTTATATTTTTTTTGTAGAAGTAATTTGGTTTATATGAATATACATATAATAATGTAAATAATGTATCATAAATTATAAAAGTGAGTTGTTTATATAAATTATAAAATGTCTTATAGAAATTATTATTTCTTCAAACTTTCCTTTTAAAAAAGCTTACTTATATAAATGTATAGTTACCAATATTATCTCGTGTAGGAATTAATACTCTATACTCTTTTGTAGGAGTTAACCATTATCTGAGTAATAAAATATTACAATGTGTTCAATGATAAAACGACTCTCATGATGCATTTTCATGCTTATTCTGTGTTTCACATCATTCAACACAATTATAATTATTATTAACACAATGCCATAGATTTTATTTTGTAATTATTAGTTTACACTATATGATTTATCTTTCAATTATAACATTGTCCATTGTTCACAATCACTATAATTGTGTTTCACCAATACAAATACCTACGAACAATAATTTGTACATGAGCAATATTATCTTTTGATACCTAGATGTTTATGCATTTTATTATTTTGTAATAATTAAAATAAATAACAAAAGTAAAAATATGTATGACTATACCACTGAGAAAACAATAAAATTAAAATGTCATCTTAATCTATATAATCTTGTTACAATTTTCATATATATTTTAAAATATGTATTTTAGCAAGAATATGAACACAAATATTTAATTAACGTTTTATGTCAAGCATTCTTAGTATTAATTAGGTATAAAATACCGGTATTTATACCCTTATAAATATTTCATATTGAGTTGGATCAAATAACTGTAATTTAAGTATTGGACTATACCATAACAAGTTTAATTACATATTTAAATCATAGTTTTAACATAAATTTATAGTAAAAGTTATTGGTATTTTAGTGCATAAAATATAAGTTAATATTTCTTATTTTCAACAATAATTGGATTTTCCCGAGGTATCTGATGTTATTGAATACCTATAGTAATTTATAGGTTTAATTAGTTATTTTATTCAGAGATTTTAGAATACCAGTATTCAACAATATTATATTATTTACTATTATTTAAGTAATAATTTTTTTTCACCATTTTAAGTTGATTTTAGGATATTGAATATGGGAATAATTTGCGATCAAAGCTTTTTTTAATTTCCGAAAAAAAATAATAAAATAGTAAAACCTATTATATTATCATTACATTTTGAACAATAATGAGTTATTTTTATTTTACTTAAAACTACAATTTGCTTAAATATTTTTTAATAATTTTAAATTTTGTGTAGTTGAAAAAAACCAAATCTTGCCCAACTTAACCGTGTAATACAATTTCGTCAAAATTAGAGTATCTGAATCAGAACAAAATTATCTGTGAGATTTTTATTCAATAAAAGTTTCTTTAACTTGGCTGTACGCTTTGATTAATTTTCCCAAAACCCACTAAAATGTTGCAATAATTATATATAAACTAAGTTATTTCTATGACTGTTTCTTAATTAACTGTCTGAAAAATTTTTTTAACATTCATAAAATTGTTTCTAATTTGTAAAATAAAATACACCGGGAAATTATATTATAGTGCCCTAGTGTAAGCCATAACTTTAAATTCACTTAGAGATAATCGAATTAGAAAAAAAATAACAAGAGTTTTAACTGAACTCCATTCACAGATTTAACTAATCTTCTCAGGATTTTATTTCATTGAAAACTTGAAAAATTAATTAAATTCTTAAAGATTGAATAACTACAATTTAGCATTGGTTTAAATCAAAATAGGGTTTCCAGCAAGAGATAAAAATAATTTAAAGAAAAAAAAAAGATGGATGACGCTCTGCTATACAATAGGTTACAAGTGGGTCAATGTATAATGGATAGTATTAAATTTGAATACTCAATGATATAATATAATCGTATACAAAAAACGATTCTGAGCGGAGGCATTTTGTTAGTGTGGATATTTTACATTAGGATACGACACGATTGAGAAAATTTGCGTTTGTATCAAAGGATATAGAATACGATATACAATGATATACAAATGAAAACCTACACGGTTGAGCATAAAAAACTCTGCAACGTTGTCATTTTAAATTTTTAACTACCTATATTATTCAGAAAAGTATTTATTTCAAAAATTATAATAATTTAAAATATGGTACAAATTAAAAAAATCATAGTCAATAATATTCACATTTTATAAAACCGTTTTTTGTACAACTGATATTTCTATGATAATTTATGAAATTGTATCTTAATTATCTTATATTTTCCTAGACACTAACTGTTTAAAACATCGTAGTATATTAAGGATAAGACTAATATTTATTGCTCTATAACTAATTTATTAATCGTTAACATTAATCGATATAGCTATGCTCAGCTCATGGCTCACGTTTTAGTTTGGTATCATAATAATTGGTGAAAATAATAAATTATAAAAATGTCGGCAACGTAAATGTGGCAAAGTCGCATAAAATATTCTATGATCAATCATGTTGTTAAAAAGCTATAGGTATAATATGCTCAATCATTCTTTACACATTATATTACAATATAACAATATTATATTATATTGTTAATAGGTACTTATTAATAAGTTATTATTAATGCAGTAAGCCGGTAAGCTGAATTAATATTATAAAATTACGACAGAATAACTAGAATTGTTATTCTTAGTTATTTAATATGTGATTTTGTACAAATTTGAACATAAAATAACCATAAAAAAATTTGTTTTTTTTTTAAAATTTCGGTTATAAACCAAAAACCTACTTACGCGGAACTTTGTTTTAAATCTTCAACCCTTAACTATAAAAATGTATTTTATTTCTAACTACAAAATCATTTTTTAATTTTAAATTTAATAAATGTTGTCAAAAATTGAACTTAAAATGATTATAAAAAAAAATTGTACCTATGTATTTTAATGTTTTTTTAACTAATATTGTGAAAGGATAATACGCGCTTTGTATTAGGGCTTTTTGACCCTACAAATACAATTTTATTGACATTTATAGAAATAAAAACAAAAAAATTTAAAATGTCTGTAAACAACTCTAAGACATTTAAAATATTTTAAAAATGTTAACAATTACCTATAGAAATTGATAAAATAAACATACGATATAAATTTCAAGTGTCTACGGTTATTCGTTTTTGAATTACAGTTAGATAAGAAAATTGCTCCTTTAGAAATCCAGTGAATATCCGATGTGGTTAAAATTAATTTTTTTTTTTTGAATTGGCATTGTAACAATATATTAGGAGCATTGTATTAAATTGTCTAGCTTTTTTACCCAATAAATACAATTTAATTGATATTTATAGAAAAAAAACTAAAAAAACTGAAACTGAAAATATCCGTAAACAGTTCAAAACAATTCGAAATATTTTTAAAATGGTATCGTGTATAGAAAATGTGAATATATACAATCAGTGAAAATATTATGTATCTACAGTTATTTGTGATAGAGTTACACCAAAAACCAAAATCGATTTTGTCAAAAACCGATTTTGCATAAAAATGTTCGTTATTCTTTATTTTTTTATTTTGTTTTTCTTATCGTTTTTGAAAAGAACGGGGGATTTTAAATTTTGGCTTCCTCAATACAGTAACTAGATTAATTTTCCCATCAAACAAGATACTGAAGTTTAAAATCGAAGCATTCTTTCGACTACTTATCGTGTACACAGATACAAAAAATATTTAAAAAATATCACACGTCATTGTAAAATTCATCTCTCCATTCAGAATCTAAAATATTATAGTTAAATCAATTTACCCTTCACGTCTTCATGTATTCAATTGTAATTTTAAAATCATTATTTAACGGAATTTGATGCGGTGATTTTCTGTCATTGTCTAACACATACTTAATATAGGAACTTAAAAGTTTTTTTATTTCAATGTTACCGATTGATCCAGTACAAATTCTGAAAACCAATTTGAATTTTTCATTCAGTCTAGGTACATGAGATTTAGTTCGTACTTGCTTGATTTTCTTCAAATATTGAAATATACTTTTTTTAACTACTCCTTTTTAGTTTGATTTTTTTTAGGATTTAAGGGTATACAATCAAAAATGTAAAAAATAGATTAGACAAAATATCCAAATTTGTTTTCAGAATTCTTATCAGCTTACTAGATTTACCGACGGATCTAATAGTCAGTGTGAAAACACGTCTAAATTCCTATGTTCCACTTGTGTTAGATAATATCAGAAAATCACTGCTTCTAATCTCCTTGAATACAAAATTCTTCATCATTAACCGGCATTGTATAAATTTGCTGCCCCCATATGATTGGTATTGACAGCCCTGTTCCTTCTTTCCCCTTCGCTCCCAACTATAAGGAGTCGGACAATCTCGCCTTACACCTCATATAACTGTGCCACCTATGGTAAATAACTTGCCTTTGCCATTTTTGTGTCATTCTAAATTTATTATGTTCACATTCAGTTTTTCTCTTCCTATCTTTCCTTCTCCACTGATTTCCGAAATGATCAAACTATCAAAACCTATTCACCCTAATTTTGTTTACCATTGGTGTCACTTATACACACCCTAGATTAATAATATATTCTTTATTCTATCCTTTCAAGTCACTCCACAAATCCACCGTCACAATTTCGGTTACTCTCAACATCTGTTGTGTTATATTGTTCTCTGTCCAAAATGTCGATCCATAAAACTTGAGTGGCCTCACAATTATATTATAAGATTAACTAATAATCTCAACTGTAGTAGAAAACCTATTCATGAAACTTGAAACCTTTATTAAATATTAAATACAATATTGTATTTTCTTCTCTCGATAATGCGTATTATTATCTATCCAAACTATCTTTTTTTTTAAATCAATATTTTGAAAAAGTTTTTGAAATATCGTGGATCAAGTGCATCTCTATTATTACTTTAATTAATTAATTGATATGTTTAGTTCCCTATTTTATGGAAATCCAGAGGTATTATACCTACATTTAACTTATACATAAAATATCAGTTATTTTAAATATTATTAATAATTTTTTGTTTCTGAATTTTTGCTAATTGCACGTGATCGTTTGTGTTTTAATATCCTCATACCGATTTTTTTATAATCTCAATAATTTAGCTTTAGGGTTCACATAATTATCCAAAAAAATTATTAAGAAATACATTTAATTCTATTATTTTCACTAAATCTAAAGAAATTAATTACAATTAAATAGTCTTTGTTGTTTAAAATTTAAAATTAAGTATTTTCCTAAATAAAAATCTTTAATTTAAATATTTGTTTTATTTCTATAAATATTATTATTTTACAGTTTGCTGTCATCACTATCCTTCGTAACATTATTTCTATCTATTTCTTCCTTTTTACTCTATGAACGGAAATTCAATTACGGTACATCGTTTTCCTTTTGATATCATCATTAGAACTTTTGTTCATCTGATCACTTAGCATAGGCAGTTTATATTATTTATTAAATAAGGAAAACGATCAGAAAATGTGTTTCGAGCCAAACCCTTTTATATCATTTTTTTTCAACAGCTAATTTTGGTAAGGTTTTTTATTATTCGTTCAACCGACTTTTATAATCCATATTATTCAAAGGTTTGACATGGATGACGTTAAATTAATACGGGTTCGGAGTAACCGTTGAGCGAAACCACGACAGCGGTTATTTCATAAATGTATCTAATGAAGAATAGCGGGACGTATAATTTCGGCAATTTTCGAGCTCACGTCAGTTTACAATGCCTTCCCAAAGCCTTTTTAACGTGTTGATTAATTTTCAAGGTAATTCTTTATTTCTTAGTTTTATATTGTTCCCTAACCTACAAAAATGTACGCAACAGTTTCTTTGCTCTTAGCACTTAATAGCAATTTTTAGTATTCATTTAACAATGAACAAACCTTTTTTTATATTAGTATTCTCCCCCCCCTCCTCGGATTATGTTTGTTCCATTAAAAATCAACTTGATCCAGGAATTCAAAACAAAAATGTACAAAGTAGAACATTTTTTGTTTCAATGTTATTATTTACAACTATTATACTCTGAATACATTATTGTTAACTAAACATTCAACATTGTAATAAATATATAACTTATAATGCATTTTAATAATAGTAAATTCGTTATTCATAATTACACCTTTATTGAAACATCATAATAAAAAACAAATAATTATTGAAATTAAAATTAAGTCTTATGGTTACAAACTTGCTAAAATGCATAAAGCGATAAAACTAAAAAAATACTTAAAATTAAGAAAATAATTTCTGTAGGTGTTATTAATTTACTCTCATAATTATAAATGTTATTAACTATTGTATGAATAAAGACGTAACTTAATTTAATTTAAAGTATACCGACATCAAAAAATATTTGAAACTTCATTTCTATTTCGATCCATTTAAATAATATATAATATATATTGTGTACTAATATCAACACACCGTTTAATAACTTTTATTAAATTTCTTAAAAATTAGAACCCTAATTGGGTTCGAAAATACTACTATTACCAACATATTACAGTTAATGGTTGGCTCTTATTTTGAGACAGGTATCTACTTATCTAGACACGCCGTAGCGTGTCAAGCCAAGTTCTAGCTAACAGAACTGGCGAGCAGCACCGTGTGTAATATTACACGAATCATTTGGAGCCACTTTTGACCCCTCATAACTCAAAAACTATTCCACATAAACATGTCAAATTTGGCTCATATATTGAGACTAACGAGATACATAATATGTGCTCTAAATTTCATAAACACACTTCAAACCGTTATTTAGATATTAACGTCCGAAAATCGTCATTTTTATCACTGACTTACCTATAGATCAAAATTCTAACCCAGTTCCAGATGACCTAGAAAATTCAAATTTGGCATACAGATAGGTAGTTAGGTAAATACAAAGGAAAAAATCAGAAACTTGAAAATTTTTAATTTTTAATTTTTAATCAATTGATTTTATTATAATTTTGCAATTATTTTATCTATTATGTTTAATTTTTCAATTTGTTAATGAATTGCCTCTAATTTAATGTAATGTAATGTAATGTTGACTTAAATTACCTTTCCCGTATCGCTGCTCCAAAAATACGACTAGCCGAATATGTGTCGATATTGTCGACCCGCGCGCAGCAACATACTTTTTTTTCTATCTATGTATGTAATTAATATTATTTTTTTTAAATATTACATTTAAAATAATTAAATAATTATTCTTACAAATTATGAATTATCCACCCAACAGTAGAAACTACAGTCAATAAAATTATGATAATTAAAAATATACTCAAAAAGAGTTAGAATAATTGTATATTAATTTTACATATATTTTATACTCTGTATATACAACGGAAAATATTTTATAATAAATATTATTATTAATATTAGTAACTGAATTATATTATATAGTAATAAACTTTATTTATAGCATACGTCATGGCTAGGTTAGGTTCGGTTATAATAATTTACATACAAAAAGTAATGATATCCCACCAAAAACATATATGTAAAATGAGAGCCAAGTTCAATACTATAATATATGCCTTGGTTGTTGACTTCAACGACAAAAGAAGTGAGATCTAAATGGGTGCCAAGTTAGGATAATATATTGAAGCCTAAGGTCTGACTTGGCTACGAATTATATATTATAGCATTTGCAAGTTCTAAAGCTTTGAGTTCTTATTTTATTCTTCGGAAAATCATCTTCACTCTTCCATTACTGTTTTAGTAGGTACTTATAATAATAATTCGTATATGAAAAGTAGCCAAGTCACACCTTAGGCTTCAATATATTATCCTAACTTGGCACCCATTTAGATCTCACTTCTTTTGTCGTTGAAGTCAACAACCAAGGCATATATTATAGTATTGAACTTGGCTCTCATTTTACATATATGTTTTTGGTGGGTTTCCTAATTTAGAAGAGAAAACTAAATGTTATATCAATACAAATAGGTACCTAAGTTGGATTATACTGATGAAATATATTTAAACTTGAACAATATTTATTTTTGTAAGCATATTATGTTATCCTTAGTAGGTACTTAACAATAGCACCATAAAAGTAAACTTATAGCTACATAATAAACTAAGTTATATTGACCTATATATTAAAACGAATCTAGAAAATATACTTGTAATAAATAAAAATTTTTAATTTCTTTAAGCATACATTTTAGAACAATATTCTAATTATGTGGACTACGGATATTCAATAAATATATTATATTTGGTCTCAAAATATGAACTCAGAATATACTTCTTTAGTTACATGAAAAAAAAAACACTGCACTGATATTTGTTCGCATTAAATATTATGACCATTAATGTATAAAAAGTTGTTACAAATACTGATTTCACGGCTATTTAAAAAGAAAAAAACAATATTAGGTAAATACATTCACATACTAAGCACAAAAATGTCTATTTTGTAATATTTAACTGATAGAGTTTCAATGAGTCATAACATTATGTACCTACATGGTTTCGTATTTTATTATTTAAATTATTTTTGTTTTACAAATATAACTATATAAGTACAGAATAAATCTAGATTTATCAAGTCACATTCTTCATAATATTATACAAATTTGTTTAAAAAATATTTTTATAACTCATTCAAATATCGAGTCAATATTCAATTAGTCGTACTCATTATCCATCGTCTTATTAATTTTCGTATAAGAATATTGTATACGGATAGGTAGGTGGTGTATTATTTATACGGATAAATAAATAATATATAAAATAAATATTATGTATTTATAAAAAAATATTAAAAAAAAAATTCTTCTTAAGACTTTGTACCTAATTGCTTTATAAAAATGTCTTTAAATTGTAAGATACCATAATTTATTTTTAATTTTCAGATAAAATTGTACGCTTGTCAACAGTATCCAGTTATGGTACACTGCTGTTTATGACACCTGTAGGGCAGTCATATTCGTGTCAAAAAGAAATTAGCGTGGTATTGAGTGATCAAAACGTACCTACGATGAAAGGATACGTATTGCTCAGAGCATTTACTGTACAGCCGTTCATATTTAAAAACAATGAATTTGGACCAGGTAAGAAAACACTTTTCAAAAAATTCTCATTGAAATGTATATTAAATTTAATTACAATTAACTGATTCTATATAAAATATAAATGTTCTGTATTTTGTTAAAAATGTATTCGTGACTCACTTTATATACTTCAAAATAATAGTATTCTCTAAATTGTTATCGAAATAAAACAAGACTAATGATACCAATACATTAAATGTAAAATACATCAAACAATTAATATATTTTGTATTTCGTTATTATTTTGATTAAACAAAAATTCTTTTATATTTTAAATTATGTAAGTATTTGAGTAATTCTAAAACGATTACATCTTACAAGCATTCTAAATTCAATGAATAACACTACCTTTACATTTATGCAGGCTAAAATATTTTAACATTAAATTATTTCATCACTTGTTTTTCCAATAATAGAATTCCAATTTTATGGGGATGGTTACAATGTATTATTATTATCTAATTACCTCAAAAAAACTAGTAGAAATTCTGATTTGCAGCAGTATATTATAAGGTAGGCAATCTACCTGCTGTAGATCGCGGACCCTGTGCTGTTTGTACGTATGTCGTATTCCACCTATGGTGGATTAATATAATCAATTAATACAAATTCCTAACCTAACCTAACAGTACTAATATCAGATGAATAAAAAAAAAACAAATTTAACCATTTTTAAATTATCCTGTCTTCTTCCCAGAAGTCTTATATACACACACACACACACACATTCATTTATATACAGTAGAATCCGCTTAATTGGGACACATCGGGCGGTGACCTATTTGTCCCAATTATCCGACTGTCCCGATTAACCGAATAACTAATAAACCGAAATTATTAAAGTGCATATATACATACATAATAACTTTATTTAAAAAATACATACATACACACTTAATTCATACTTTATTTAAAAATTACATATGTATTATTAGCAGTTGTACATTATACATATTTACTATTTAGTATTATTATTATATTTCATTATTTTTCAATCGGTTTAGTACCGATTTAGACGTGCCTATTAATTTCTCTAACTCACGAAGACTATTATAAGGTTGTGCCTTAATTTTATCCAGTATAGAAATTTTTTAATTTTTTAATTTTTTAATTTTTGTTAAATCTTTATTGTTACGTACTAACACAAACTGGGATTAATAAAAACGCACATGCATTAATACACATCGACGAAAGAACGTGAACTAAAGGTTTTCGATTTTGTACGTAGGCTAGTTGACTCTTATCGTGGTAATAAAAAAAAAATGATTGACATAATTGATGTAAGATATACGTATATTACCTGTATGTACATTATATGTACATATACGTGCGTATATAAAATATAATAGAGCCGTAAAGATTAGATAATTACAGTTTCGATAAGAAAGTAGATAATTTAGGCCAAAATATCTAGTTAAACAATTTTATTTTTGTCCCTTATAACCGATGGTTTGTCCCGGATAAACGAAGTTAAATTGCATTTAACTTATACATCAGTTCGGGACTATGACAATTTGTCCCCATTAAGCGGTTGTCCCCTTTATGCGGTGTCCCAAATAAGCGGATTCTACTGTATATATAAATTATTTCTAATTATTTCTGATTTCACTGTAACCAATGTTTATTAATATAATACCTTTAAAACCCATGGCAACCATTTATAAACGAAAATATCCACCATAAATCTCAACATTCCCGTTTGAGCACCTCCACGGAATGGACCTACCGGGTCCGATTGTGAATATAAAACATTCTAAGGCCCACTAAAGCACACATAAAACATTTCATCAAAATCGGTCCAGCCGTTTAGGAGGAGTTCGCTTACAAACACACGTACAGTAGAATTATATATATAAAGATATATATGTTTTGACAAAAATAATAATACAAATCAAAAAACATGCCAGATTAACCAATATACCTAATATAATACACTGTTCCGCCCCTGTTGTATTTTTTACATCCAGATTTCCTACTTTTCCGGTGAATTTTCCTCAAATTTTCTTTTGTAAAACCCTTCTCCTAGCAATTACGTACATCTTAAAAAAAATTTGAGCCATATCGGACCAGCCGTTCTCGATTGATGAGGTATAACGACATTTTCACTCTTAATTTTTATATATATTATAGATTATTATATCAAAATCCAAACCGACAATCACATAGCCAGGTTATTAAATAACCAAAATCCTATAATAACATATTAAAGCCGATTTTAAGTAAATGTTAATGATTTTATGCTCTTTTTAAATGCATACAATTAATTTCTAGTAATAGTAACATACTGGAAATACTGGAATCAAACTTTTAAAAATTATAATTATTTTTACTTAATAAAAATATATCACATAAAAAAATAAAAATCTAAACTAATAATATTGTTTGTATTGTAGATATGTATTGTATTTTTTTTTTTTTTATTGATCTTTGTATAGCTTCGGCGACATAGGCCATTAGCTTTTTACATTTCACTAAAATATGTCTTATTTTTTAAATATATATCTTTGAAGTATAAAATAAAAGTTGACCAATACATTTTTAATATATAATTTTCTTTAACCGTGCAAAATAACTGTAGAATACTTTGAGTAGGAAAACAAAATATATAATCTTTAAAAACATACATTTTTCAAATTTATCCATCAATAATAATTATTTATGTCAATAGTAATTTATCTTGAAATGTGAATACCACTAGTTTATTTTAGAAACTTGTCCTTGTCAGTTAGCGTTTTTCATAACATGACTTTAGGTATTTCATTATAGAGATTTTTAATAATTTTAAGAAAACTAATATTAAGAATGTTTAGTTGTTATAACTACAACATTATATAAATACATCATCATTGTTACATACCTACATAAGACAATACAATTAGAGTAGGTACATAACAACATATTTAAATAGGTAGCAGAAAATATAAAATAACATACTTAAATTACCTACTTTTCCATTTAAATTATTTTTTCCCAATGGCTGGCACATTTTTCAACACCCAGTGGCGTTAAACTATAAATTTTCCTTTTGACTTTTCCGATTTCATTCCGCGTCTATTAGTTTGTATTACTTGTCAACTTGTTAACATCAGGTATAATATATGTAAATGTATATACATGTGTGACTTATCGAGAATAAAATACGTTTTAACGATACAAATATACTGGACCAGTAGACCACAACATTAATATCACACAGTTAACTAAACATCTGACGATGGGTACTTCACACATATAATATAATATAATATAATATCATTATATAATGCATGAACACGTCTTACGCATGACAGCCACTAATTTTGATTTGTTCGCACACTTTTATCATCCGTATAACAAAGTGGACATGCATAGAAACATTGAAACATTCTTTACTGGTATATTATTTCCAATATTAATAAATATTTATGAAATAATTTTTTTCTTAATTCAATGACGTGATAGTTTTAATTTTAAATATGATAGAAATCGTTCATCTTTTTATATACTTTTTTTTGTACTACTTATACAAATTGAATTCTTTCTATATGGAAATGTATCCAATTGTTTCTTTTTATCCTATATTTATTTGAATCCAAGTATGTTATTTTTTTATTTAACCATACATGATGGTGTATAACATTACAAAAAGTAAAGCTTGACAATAAGACTACCTAGTCTTAATAAAAGATTATAAAAACTCAAAGAGATATTCATTATTCTCAAAGCAATTTCAAAAGAAAAATCTTAGAAATTAACTTCAAATATTTGTTTTCCGAGTTTATAATAGGTAATAAAACATTTTCAAAACATTAGGTATAATTTTCAAATATCCACTCATCCATTTGTATACAAAGTATATATTATAATATTATAATTCTGCGTAACCCATTATCCAAAATTGAGTTCACTGCATGCTCTACTTTTATGGGGTTATTTTTATTTTTCGATTTGCTGGATCATTAAAGTTTGAATCAAAATTGTTTTTACAAACATGAATCCCATAAATGTGTTATTTAAGCATTAAAGTGATACATAGTTTTAGATAGTGAAGTTATATTAGACACATTTATATAAAGCAATTTTAAATCATAAATTCTATGTATGTATTCTATTTTCTATTAAAAAAAAAAAAATCAAATATAAAGGATATTAATACTTTTTTAGAACATAGTTTATATTATTGGAAAAACGAACAATATTTTTGTTTATTATATTTAAATTTTTATATTATAATAGATTACTTGGTGTGATTTAATGATTAGGTACAGACATCTTATAAGTTTGATATAAATATCAACAATTGTTTGTGTAGACATTTGACTAATTGTTTATAAACAAATTTAGTTAGATAAATACTTTAATAGATAATTTATGGAGCTATACATATAAAAAAATGTCTGATGGACCAACGTTTAAATAATAGCAATATGTTTTTATTTTTTATTCACCTATACGATGTCATATTTTATTATAATGTGATAATTAATATATCAGTTCTTCATAAATTAATGTTAAATTGTAGTTACAATATACCCATATACGTTTTGTGAACCATAGATTGATATATAAAATAAACGTTTTGCAAACAAATATGATATTTTACATCAAGTCAATTTTAATTTGGAAAAAGTTTCAATTTCAAGGATATAAGTAAAAATGAAAAATATGTGTTCGTTTTTCCTAATAATTAAATAATTCAAACAAATTGTAAATTATATTATTAATGTATGTTATATATTTATAGAATAATAAAACGAATCACAATTATATCTTTAGTATTAGGCTGTCAGTCCATTTGTTGCACATATTTTTTTTATTTCCTAAAATGCCACAAACTTAAAAAAAAATTATTATAACAGACGAGGTCATATTGCATACTAGTCTCCAATGAAGTACCACATTTTATGTGTTTGCTGTCCTTGCTATCATATGTAGCACATACCTAGGTAATATTTATAGTTTAACTGAAAAAATCAGTTGAAAGTATGTATGTCTGTCTGTCTGTGTGTCTGTGTGTCTGTGTGTCTGTGTGTCCATATTACCATGGTAACCAAATGTAACGTAACGTAACGTTTTTGGATTCTATGTGCCAAAGCAAAGACATAAAATGTCAATATTAAAAAGGAATGAATAATTATTATCGTGGTTAATTCATTTTCTATTTTTAAATGTTTAAAAAATATTCTAATTACATAAATATTCAAAGCATTATTATCGTTAGAAAAATATTTTTAATTTGTGTAGAATATAATATAATTATATATTATTAATTATTATATTATAAATTTCGAAGCGTGGGTTTATGAATGGTTATTTATAGTATAACTATAATACCTTGATTTTAGTAGTAATTTAACCAATAGAGAGTTTTATTTTTCAGAAATTGAAAGCTTTATGTATTGTGTATTTATGTGTATTTATAATAATAAAAAAGGAACGTGAATTAAAAACAGTTGTTTTTAATTCTCTTTGACGCCACGGGTATTAACAAGATAATTGCAAAACAAGGCATGATCAATATTTGAACTTACCTAGGTACTTATTTATAATGAATGCGTTGACATTTTTTATAATAGTGCATGTCAACATCGTGAATATACTTACAATACCATTATCGCTTTTTGAATTATTGATTCAATGAAGAACATTGCCAACTACATATCTATATCCATTTAGAATTTGATATATTATGTTTTTTTATGAGTGTAAGATAATTATAAAATGTAATATATGTATAATATTTAGACTTAGAATAAAACACGAGACGAATGATGAAAACGGACCATATTATGAAGTGTGGGTGATCCAATATACATACACACATACATACATACATACATACCTACGAATTAGGTACATATACCTATACATTATATGCACTCCTCTTACATACACGTGGCATATGCAACACATAAATAATATTCTACACCTCTCCCACCAGACATTTAGTGGAGACAACACAATCAAATATCAGCGGTGCCAGTAAACACCGTATATTATAAAATCATGAACGCATTCTGTCGTATATATATATATTATATACTTTAAGACCCCTTCGATAATTCTCCGATCAAGACTTTTGGTAAAAACAAAACCATAAATTAAACCTTTGTCGCACCGCACAAAATAATAAAATATATCAATACTCTATTATCACGTATTAATCGTTGCACAAGAAGAAGAGAAGGGATCAACCAAAATCATATTATATCCACAGAGAATCGGCTCGTCGCCAGTGACCATTCCGGAGATACACATGGTTCACGCCAGTCAACATCACGACTCTCTTCCATTACTGTCCAAATGAGTGCTCATTACTGTGCGTACATGCGTATACAATATATGTATTATGTATATTGGATTATTTGAGCATTCGGTATGTCTGTCTAAATTGGTTGTCTCTCTATCAAACAAATTCACATTGTTCATCTTTTTCCACTTCCCTTACTACATAAAAATGAACTTGAACTTTAAAAAATATTTGTACCTTTGTTATTGTGGTAGAGAAAGAAAGCTTGGATGAACACAAAACCTACATCCGAAAAAAAAACGAATACAGTGAAAATTCGATAACTTGAATCGGCCGGGGACAAAAAAAATTCAAGTTATTGAAAATTCGTGTTATAGAAAAAAATCTGTGTACTTAGAAACATATTACAGAAATGCTGGGAGGCCAATATTTATATATTTAAATTTTTTAATTACTCTTAATAATGTAACATAGTTTGATCAAAAACCAATATGTTACGTACAATGGCCTTAGATACGGGAAGTATTCTAATAAAAACTCTAATAAATATAAAATTAGTATAAATTATATTTAAGTAAATAAGGCAAACATTATAAAATAATTCAGACATTTTATACCCAAATAACATATGCTTTGAATTCTAAATTAAATAATCTAAGTTTGAATAAATGACTAAACTAATTAACTAATTACGAAATAAAGTCAATTCATGGCTATTGAGGTTAAAAATCTAAGAATTATTTCAATGTGTCGCAATTGATTTCATATCTCTATGTGCTTGAAGTTGGTGCGCGACACTGTCTGATCGACTACGGGCCAATGCCGATATTTTGTAACTTGTTTGTAACTCTTTCCTTTAGGTTTTTTTTTGGGGGGCCCGAAGTAAGGAGTTACAAATTCTGAAAAGTCTGTTACAAATAAGTTACATTGTTACAAAAGAATGGCGTTGATCTTGAGTGAATAAAAAAAAGTCTAGTGGCTGGCCCCCAACAGAAATTTTTTTATAGTGCACAAAGTAAGGAGTTACAAATTTTGAAAAGTCTGTTACTAATAGTTATAAATAAGTTACAAAATATTAGCATTGGTTCGGAGTCGATCAGGCAATGCCGGGGGGCCAACATCGAGCACGTCAAATCTCTCTGTTTTTTTTTAATAAAGACAAAATGTACTATACAATTTTTAAATTAATTTTCAATTTTACAATCAAGTGAATACTTTAAAACTAGTTTGATTTTTCAAAGTAGACATGAAATTCTTTAATGATAAGTTATTGAACTTGGTTGTGTTAGGCCAAGTTTAAATTTCTTGTTAGGTCTTTCTTTTAACTAAACATCGTTGTATTTTGGTTAAGCATTTAAAATGTTTTTAATTTGCGTTGATGCAAAATTTTATTGTTCGATTGTATGTTTGTGGAGGTGAATTATACAATCTAAATTTCAACAATTTTGATGCAGTTATAATACGATATATATACCCCAATATGTTAATAATTATAAGCTCAACGATTTATCGAAATCTAATATTTGATCTCATCATAATTACTGTCTACATGTATATAATATACATAATATAATGTAATATAAACACATAATATATTATTGAGAAAACGAGTGTTTACTTTTGTAATATTTTATGCATCAACGATTTCCTGGTTTCAATTGGAACATTTTAAACTGCGCTCAAATTTAGTCTTAACCATAGTATTAAACTGTACTAACTTATTTAATGTACCTAATAAGTGTATTTTACCTAAGTTTAACACAAACTTATTTCGATACAACACTTATCTTGTCTATGATTCGATGTTACAGCTTACCAGTGTTCGTCGATCGGAGCCGGTGCCATGCGAAACGAAACCGTACCATTCATATTTGGCATCACTCTAGCAGCCGTCGCTGTACTTACGGTTGGTGGGTATGCGGTTTTCAGACACTTCAAAATCAAGAAAGTCCAGTACGATACGATGGAATAAATGATTCTAAGCATGGGAAATGTAGATGTGCTAACCAACTGGGGATTTTTTTTAATTATAAATTATAAATTATTTTGTTTTTTAATTGTTTTGATCAACACAGCAATAATCTCATAGACGATGTTTTTATTTTATACTATAGTTTATATAATATAATTATTAGGATATTACTGATTATTCGATACTGCAATGACACGTTTTGTGTATATTTTTTCTTTGTAGAATTTCTGATACGCCTGATTTTTAAAAGAATATCTGACTTACATATTTATTTAATATGTAAATTATAGGTATCTATTTGATAACTATGCATTGGTATTACAAAATTGACTTATTTTACATACATTTATTAATATCATTATTTTTTCATTTTATCGGTTCTCATAGCCCATTAACTGATTTAGATAATTTTAATCTGTATTTGTTTTCTATTATTACTTGTGTTCTTACATCACAACAAAAATTAAAACTGAGTCTAGATGACTCGATTTCTGAGTTCATATTTATTTTAAATTTCAACCTAAATTTATATTCAATACATATAAAACAAATAATAAACCTAGGTAGTTTTATTATCGAAGTATTCATTCTTATTTATTAAAAAATCTATTTCTACCATTGGGTTTATCATATAATATTTTTAATCGTAATCAACATTAAATAAATTAGCAACACACTATAATTATTTTATATTTAGACACATAAAAAATATCTCATTATTATTATTATTATTATTAAATACTTGTTTGCTAATATAATCTCATTACAGACTTAATTTTTTACTATTCAACTTATAAAAACTTACTTTAAATTGTTATTATACGTATTTTTTTATTTATATAATATAATATTGTATTATTTTCAATAATATGTCTGCTTACAGTTGATGACGTATACATATGTTAAACTATATGTGTTACATAAATAATTACTGATACTTAGTGTAAAATGTAAATTAATTCGCAATTTTTTATTATTATAAATATGAGCTATTTTTGATTTAATTCATAAAATTAATTTTACAATTGGCTTACATGTTTAACGACTTAGTATATAAGTTGCAATAAAAATTATTGTTATTCGGAATGTCAATTACCTATATAATATTCTTTGGTTTCAATGATTTGTATTTCAGTGGGTAATTGGATTGATTTTTTCAAATATCTTAAAATTAACACAGCACTACAGTAAAACAATTTTCTTGTAATATAACACCCATGTTACTTTACCCTTAACTGACTGTTCATTACAATATTAATTATAATAGATTATCAATATTACAATAGGTAGTTTCCAATTAATTCCAATTATTTCCAATCAAAGTAATTAATTTAGAGTATAGTACATTTATATAAATTTAATTGTAAAACAGCAGATTGTATTGTTGTAAGCAACATTAATGAAGCTCTTTATATTTTAGTAATTCAATTTAATGTTTTGATTTTAAATAACAAGCATAATTTCATATTAGATTTATCGTCCTTTCTACTAAAATATATCTTAATTTTGGCTTATTTGAAAGTCAAAATATATTGTATTTTATTATTTAACATTAAGTTGTTGGTATAAAAAAGATAAACTGATTTATATAATTTGATTAGTACCCATGATCTATTGAATATTAGATGGACATTTCCAAACTTAAAATTATCTTTAAATAATGTAATTTTATTGATAAATATATTGGAAATGCAATATTTTAGTTCGACTATTTGAGATAATTATCATTAATTGTATTATTTAGTATTATAAGTGTGTACAGTCTTAAGGATAACGCCCATTACTAACGTGTTCTAACAATATAAATTGTGTAGATCATAGTGGACTTAGGAAATCCGTAGTCATCTGGTGAGCACTAATGGGCTATAAGGATATAAAAAATTATACCTAACTCTTGATTCTTTTGAAAAAAAAAAAAAAACAACATAAGATTTGCGTTTGTTATAAGGACCATCATTAGTATATTATTAGTTCAATGTAAGGACTACGTTACTAGAAATTTCTTATCTGTTTTTATACCCACATGTTACATATTTTACTGCCTATCATCGTTTTATTCTTCTCATTATTAATTGATAACATTCATACACATCACTTTATGTATAGGTACCTACATAATATAACTAATATTTTATTTGTATTGTACTTTTTCTAATGGGTAATACGTAAGTAAATTCAATAATACGAGAAAACAACCATACATCCAATAAAATGAGTACCTAAGTAACATATAATGAATCCGATAGTTATACTATTTTTTAACACCATAATATTAAAAATAACAATTACTTTCTCCAAAGTTATAGAATACTACCTACCTAATCATTTACAAATATTTCACTCAACACAGAATACAGTTTTTAGAAACAGAAAGTTCATAATTAATATTTTTCATGATTTTCAAATAAACAAATTTATATCATTAAATTATTTAAAATGATAGAATGACGTTTATTAATGATATATCCCTTTTAAATTACCTATAATAAATAAGGTAAATAAAAATGTTCGTTAAATGCGTTTTAACTAATATCTGATGTATTTACATATTATTATCTTATAAAGTTATAACTGAAAGGTCACAAATTTTAAATTTATATATATCTACTTCATAATAATTTTATAATATTTTGAGTTTATTCGTACTCAATAAGTAATACATTTAAACATCGTAACTATTTAAAAAAATTAGTATCATATCATATTTATCAATAATATGTGATAAATCTATTCAAAATATATAAATACTAAATCCCTTTTTGATGAGGTAGATTAGAATAGAATAAATTCAAGTATAACTCATAACGAAAAATTAAAAATTAATAAATTAATAAATTATTTACTTACTTACCTACTTAATTGTAAAATATTGTTTTTTTCGCTTAAATTATAATTATTTTATTTTTTTTAATGAATAATATTATATAATAATAATATATCGTAATTATTACATTTCTGCTAACACGTTTTAATTAAATCAATAAAATTGCATAAACTTTTCATTTGTGATGATTCAATGCTTATCGTTTCAATATATTATACATTATGGTTATCTTTATTGTAACATTATTCCTAAATTAGACTGTGCCACAAGCACACAATAATTAATTGTAATTAATACTATTTTTGATTATTTAGAGAATACATATAATACATAATATAATACATAAGTTATTCGGTCTGAACACCGTTTACATAAATATTTACTTACAATAAAATTAATAAAAATCAATACAACAATGGTTTTATATTGTCAACTAAATGCATATCGACGTCCTCGTCTTCCAACACAAATTTTAAGCATTTTAATGTTTTACGTTTTTTTTTTTTTTTTTTTTTTTTATAATGTGATTTATTATTCGAGTGTCTTTTTCTCTCATATTCACGACGATGAATACCGTATAATATAATATTTATTACGATCATATTTATTATATTACCTATTAGTTTATGAATATTGTTATCATAGTAGTTAAATAGTTATACTGTTTGTGTGTAGTCTATTTATTTAGTCCATAATATAGAATTATGAATAATTATAATACATTATAATAATTATTATTATTAATACTATCACAATGATTATTATTATTATTGTTATTATTAGCAGTTGTAGTATTAGTATAACCTATTATATTATATTTATTATAAATTATTATTTTTATTTTTATTATTATAATTCTAAATTATTATTTTTACTACTAATACTATTACTATTGTTTCCACAAATTATAACTGCAATAATAAATTGCGCATTATTCAAATGTGTTTTTATCATTGTAAACTTTTAAAATTTTATGATAAATAAATATTTAAGCCATAGAAGTTTGAAATTATAATTATCTTTATACAATTGTATACACACGACTAGTATTTAATTTAGATGCTAGTTGAAATGTCACATAAAAATTGTCCCAATCACTGAATGAGAATAAAAGTTCAATGTATCAAAAATAAATATAACGGATAATACTAACATTTAAAAAAAAACAACCAGGGAAGTTGCTCTGTTGTATTAAAAGTTTTGATAATATGCGGCATAAAAATGTTGTCATGATGGATATTGTGTTAAATGTATTGTAATTCAATTGTGAATCATTGCACACGAAAAACGATTACGAGTATCGACCTTCATTTCTTTGGATATTTTGTACATTAGTGTTATCATATTACCATTAGGCAATTGTTTTTAAAATAGGAAATAGGAATACGGTATATTATGATGAACTTATTTTTGACAAAAACATCTCAATCAATTACAATACAATAATGTGTTATTATAATATTAAAGTGCCTATATATTATTATTGTTATGCATTTATATGTAAATAAGCTCTTCAAAACTATGTTAATAAGTTCATGATGTACCTTACACTTCATTTACAATTTCCTTACTTAGCTAAATCTAACCCTATGATAACATCAATATTTTGTATTCTGTGTCGGTTCCCTTCATAAAGCTGTCCATTTAAAAGTCTTCGTAGCTTTTGAAGCTCCCACGTATTCCTGCTCAACATTTTTCTAGAGTTCCATCATATAGTATGTGCCTAAAAATAAGACGGAGAGTCGTTACATGCATTACTGCAGTTAGCTAATATAAGCGGAGCAATTCTGAAGGACTGTTCCCGGTATTCTTTATCCACATTGATCTACCAAAATATTTTTTTTCCACGTTGGGGTTAAGATAAATGTATGCTTGAGGAACCGAACAAAGTATAGAGTTACATCTTGCTGGGAAGTGAATAATAACAAGTGGTATAAAAAACTCACGATTTGCTTAATAATTAATTACTAGTGATGAATATAGTATGACGGATATGGTAGTTGATCAGCTTAGCAATGTAGGTGAATAGCTTTTATGACTCATTTGATTAGTTATAGACTGATGGATGAATTGATGGAAGTTACGGCGTACCAGAGCGGTACGGAGACGGCTTGATTTATGACGAAACGACTTGACTTGACTTGACTTTGATTATATGACCTACCCGATTGGTCGTTTCCTATTCCAGGCCGTAGCCTATCCCAGTGGTGGAGATGTTAAGTATTAGATGTTGATTGATTCCATGGCTCACGCAAGGAGATAAGTTTTTGATGGTGGTCATAGGCTAGGGTGTATGGCAGGGGCTAGTTGTAATAGTTCTCTGATGTGGCGGTATCTCGAAAATCTTTTTTTATAGTAAAAAGCCGAGGCCTGAGATCTGATCAAAGTTTAACGCCTCGGAAGTCGACCTTGTACCTCCGGAGGGGGGAATGCCGCAACCGAACCTCCAGTGATCGGTACCCTCCATTATACAGTCTTGTCGTGCTCTACCTGCCTTGGTAAATGTTTATATCAGCTGTATCTGTTATTGTCGCGATGCGGTGCACCACCTCCGTCAATACACGTTTTTTGTTCCGTGCACCCGAGCCTTCGCTGCTCACGAACTCATTGCGTACGTTTTGTGTTCCCACGATTCGAGTTCCGGCCGCTTGTGCCGAAACCACGTATTAGTATTTTGAGGCCGTCACCAGTCCGATTTTTGCTGTGTGACCACGACCGTGGTGTCACCGTCATTACAAACGTTTTGTAGTTCAAGCCACAAGTACTTTTTCATGTCGCGCCGTGCATAGTGCCGCCAACTTGTATCGTTCGACCGTCTGTGTCGCGATACAACATATTTAGTATTTTTCGTCGCTCGCCCGACTAGCTGTGCGTTTCAATGACCTGCTCTCTCCCACACCCACGTGTTTTCCGCCCGCCCGTCCTACACAGTGTGAACCGTGGTTAAGCAATTTTGTTGTCGTTTGTGCCGCGCCTGTACGCAGCGATAACTGATTTCGCGATCGATTCTAACGCTTTTCGCGATCTCCTTTTAACAAGAACACGAGTTCTTGTCCACGTCGTCCAATATTTCAGATTACCTCCGCTTCAACCATCGATCACCAGTCGTACGTACGCGGTGTCGTCGACCAATTCGTCGAAGTCGAGGGGAGTGCAAAGTGACGCAAGCCCCGAGAGCCACCCGCAGCTGTTGCAATTTCGCACTGGGTCAAGTGCAGCGCCATCGTCGTGGTATCATTAACCGTCACTATCAGGTCGTACACATGAGATTTCTATTTGTCAACCAACTCCACATTTTTGTATTCGTACTATTATTTTTTTGTCTCCTGATTTATTGATTTACGCGATCGTTTGTAATCACGCTTATAATACTAACCTTGGCTATTAACAGAATTTTCTGCAGGACACAACAATAAATTGTTCTGCACCTTTTATATAAAAACCATTGTTGCTATTGTCATTACTGATAAGTTAGCTCTCACTCATCACCTTACCATTCATACACCCTAAAGATTTGAACCTTCCTAATATACAGTCCACTCTCCCCTTCCTTCAGGGTTATCGACTGGTAACGCGTAAGTATTTACACGTCCGACGCGTAACGTGTTGGCAACGTAAGTTAATGAGCATTTATTATTATACTTATATTCTAAACATATAGCTCTTAAAAATCCCTATACTCGTAGCAAGAGTACATAATTATAGTCAATTCGCCAATCGAATGTAATTTAAGTTAATGAACACTTATTATTATACTAATATTCTAAATAGACAATTGCATAACTGTGTAATAATACTATAACTGGCCTATGATACTATGATAGTCAGAGAATCTTATATTATTGCAAAGAATAAATAGATAGGTGAATAAACAATTAATAAGATGAATTTGTTCGATAATACAAAATAATTAATTTATACAGTCTTGCCGAATGCTGGAATAACTCAATATACATACACATGTAAACGCACTCGCTTTGAATGTCGAAAATATTGTGGAAGTGAATACGGACGTTGTGACAAGTGGACGTTGTGTATCGGATCCTCTTGAGTGAAAGACAGGCATAGAAGTCGATTCTGTATGATCCTTATAGGTATAGAGTGATTTTTGTGTAATCTCTTCTTTTGATATGCATAGATTAATACTTAATATTAATGTATTGATGTGTTTATTATCTATTTTGTGTGGTGTGACAAAGGTGCCGCTTTTAATTTATTATTGTTTTTAACAAATGTCTTGACCGTATCGATGTAGAATATTATATTTTATGTGTTGCAAGTGTCGCTGTGTGTGTATAAAGAATGCGTATAAATATATGCCTAAAGCGTATGTATATAATATATACTACATATTATGTAGTATGTATACCGAGACACTCCACACTCCATACGGACCGTCGCTATTAGTTATTCTGTGTTTTTATTTAAGTATAGAAATATAATATATTACAATACGAAGTTCATGTGAAAAACATTTAATCAAATAATTTGTTTTACGTTTTATTGTACGTATTGTATTTGAAGGTTAGAGAACCCCATTAATTTTTGTTTTTTCATTATTTTCAAAATCTAACAGCAAAGACCACAAGATATTCTTCTTAGTCGGAAGACATGATATGGTGACTAAACATGACTTTACTTTTCTTTCTCTTTTTGGTGTAGGGCACGAATTGTTTTATTATGATTAAATCAGAATTGACTCATACTGTGTATGGAGGGACCACCTGAATTAAAAATATGATCGTCAGGTATTGCCCGCTCCCGGATTATGGTAATTGTCGTGCGATGGTAGTGGACTGTAATAGGTAGGTAAATAGAAAAATGGATGACGGAAAACTACAGCGAGAGAAATAACAATAACGTTGTTGTTGTATGAAAATTATCACGGAATATGACGAATATATTAAAACGTTGCTAACAGGTGAAGATGCTTACAAACTATGTTAGTAGTAGGTGGGGGCCAACCACAAGCGGTCGCCAATACAGAGGGACAAAAAAGAAACAAATAATAAATGTACAAAAAAATTGATATAAATCATAATACCACGTCGGGTAACGGAAGAACATAAACAAATGAAATCAGCTGTGTACGACCTGATAGCGACGATACTGCAGCTGATAGCGGGTATTGACAAGTGACAACTGATGGTGCTACCGTTGTCCCGGCACGACGATAATGGGCAGCTGGAAGTTGACCGGGCTGCGGCGACACACCACAACGTCGACTTGGACGAACAAACAGTCGACGAACGGGAAGGCTCGTAACCACGTGACGAACACGGCGGATCGCACTGCGCACACACCGCGCGGACGATAACGGCAACTTAAAACACAATGTGGTTTTGGCACGGGCGGCTACAAAACGCGATTTGTGTGTGCAACGAGGGGCACGACACGGAACAGAAAGCACAGACAGCTAGGGCGCTTGGACAAGCCAAGATGGCGTGCGTTATTGAACGACGACGGCACGCCAGTTCGCGTAGGTAACAATAATACGATGATTGCCAAGACGGCTGAGAAAAAGCGGCAGGAACGGTGACTTCGCGACAAGAGGCACTGCGTCGGACTGCATGCAGCGGGGATGAGACCGTCGGCGACACACCGATAACGCTTCTCTCTCCGGAGATATCGGAACGGTCGCACGGTGTCCAAAGTAATAGCGATAACGCGGGGCAAAGTCCAAGACCGGGCATACGCACCGAACATTCTCCCCACGTTGGAAGACGTAGGCTTCCGAAACATCCATTGATCCTGGACGAGAGAGCGTCCAAACTTAAATTAACTTAAAACTAAAACTACATTTATAGAGGAAAAATTTTGTGGAAAAACAAGGAACTTATGGATCTACCGGCAACTTAACCAGTTTAACAACTGGTCTTTTGTAAGTTCCATCCTGAGTTCGCACGGTAACGACTCGAACTGTTTCGTCCTTGCCAGAATGTACTTCCGTCACACGTCCCAAACGCCATTCGGAAGGGGGCCGGTTCGGGGCCTCGACGATGACCATGTCCCCAACAGCTAGATCCAATTCTTTGTGGAACCACTTCTGGCGTCCTTGCAAGGTGGTCAGATATTCCTTCGCCCACCTTTTCCAAAAGGATTGGTGACACTGACGGATCAACTGCCATCTATTTAATCGGTTGAGGGGAATCTGTGAAACGTCAAGTTCTGGAAGAGCGTGCAATGGTTGTCCGATTAAAAAATGGCCGGGCGTTAACGGAACGAGATCATTTGGATCTGATGAAAGCGGTGTAAGTGGCCGTGAATTTAATATTCCTTCGATGCGGGTGACCAATGTTAGCATTTCCTCAAATGTTAGAACTTGAGTACCAATGACATGCTTCATGTGATGTTTTGAACTTTTGATTGCAGCTTCCCACAACCCACCGAAGTGCGGTGCGGCGGGTGGATTGAAGTTCCAGGTGCATGGGAGGTGAGAAATCATTTTCTCTTGTGCACTGGTATCCCTAAATATGGACTTAAGTTGTCGAGCAGCCCCAACGTAGTTCGTCCCACAGTCGGAGTACAAATGTGCCGGAGTTCCACGACGAGCCACGAAACGGTCTAATGCAGCGAGAAAGGCGTCTGTTGTCAGGTCAGAAACAATTTCTAAATGGACAGCCTTTACTGTCATGCAGATGAATAGAGCGAGATATTCTTTCGAAGTGCGTGCATTACGACGGCGAGAATCCTTAATCACGAAGGGCCCTCCGTAATCCATACCCACATGTAAGAAAGGGCGATGTGGTTGAACACGGCTTGATGGGATATCTGCCATAAACGGTCGAGGGTGATCTGCCTTGTGACGGCTACACGTAACACAGGAAAATATAAATCGTCGTATGGCATCTCGGCCAGAGATGATCCAGGATTTATGCGACATCATGGAGAGGACTAATTTAGGTCCACCATGAAGAAAACTCAAATGATAATGACGAATTAGTAATTTAGTGACATGGGCAGAGTGTGGCAAAAGAATAGGATGTTTTGCATCTTCGTTTAACGCTGAATATCGAAGACGACCTCCAACACGAATAAGTCCGTCATTATCAACAAACGGGGCAAGTTGAGCCAACGAAGCGGGAGTTATCATCTGCGATGTAGTCAGCTGCTTCCAGAAGTTATAAAAATATATCTTTTGCGTCTCCTTTACGGCAATGATTAAGACGTAGTTTAACTCTGCTCTAGTGAGAGGTCCAGTTAGAACAGGTCGATGCCTAGATCGAGGACTAAAACGGAGACAATAAGCCAGAACTCTTTGCATTTTAATCAGAGATGAAAACCGGTGAAAAGGTTCAATAGATGGATGAACTTTAGTGACATGTAGAACGGTTGTTGTATCGGCTTTGGTCTCAGGCAAATCATCTAGGGGCATTGGAGTGAATGTCGACGGTGGCCAGTATTCTTCAGGAAGTGTTAAAAATTCTGGTCCGTTCCAATGTAGTGACGACGATGCCATGGTGGTGGGTAGAAGTCCTCGTGACGCCGGGTCGGCAGGGTTTTCATGGGTACGAACGTGACCCCAGTGACACTTAGGAACCAGAGCATGAATCTTTACAACGCGATGTGTGACAAATATCTTAAAATATTTTTGTTCAGTCGACAACCACGAAAGGACAATTGATGAGTCCGTCCACGCACGTACTTGAGAAATCTTGATTGAAGTTGAGAGAACTTCTTGGATGTGAAACAGTGATTGGGCCAATAGCAACGCAGCGCATAATTCTAAACGAGGTATGGATAATGATTCATCTAGCTGAGACGTTTTAATTGGAGCAACCTTTGTCTTGCAGGACACAAAATGAACGGTCACATTTCCAGAGGTGTGGACAACACGTAGATAAATAGTAGCAGCGTAACCCTTCGATGATGCGTCTGCAAACCCGAGGAGCTGGATATCAGAGTAGGACTGAACATTGATGTAACGAGGCAAGGTGACTTGATGTATGGTTGGTAACTCCATCAGAAACTGGTTCCAAGCCGTGCTTAGATTCTCGGGTAGTGGAGTGTCCCAGTCGAGTTGGTCATGCCAAAGCTTCTGCATGAACCCCTTTGCCCACATAAGCATTGGGCCCAAGGCGCCAATTGGGTCAAATAATCGAGCGATAACGGATAGTACCTTCCGCTTTGATAGTTGAGGTTCCGGAGTGCGAGTATGATAAGCGAAGTAGTCAGAATCAGTATCCCAGTACAGACCGAGAACCTTGATAGAATGATCCTCCTTTGGATCGAATGACGTCTGCTGAGCACAGTCCTCCGATGGCACCTGCTGCAGTATCAGAGGACAGTTGCTCGTCCATTTTTTTAATTCACACCCACCGGAACGCAAAAGGGCAACAATTTGTTTCTGGAGTGACAATAATTCCTCTTCCGAATCGGCACCAACGACTATGTCATCCACATACGTGGCGTCTGTAAGAATTCCTTTTGTAAGTGGAAATCGATGACCTTCTTGTGCATCCAACTCATGAAGACATCGAATGGCCAAATATGGTGCGGAACTAACCCCATATGTCACCGTCAGTAATTCGAACTCTTTTATTTCTTCATCGGGTGAATCACGCCAAAGAATATGTTGGAATGGTCGATCTTCAGGTCTGATCATAATCTGTCGATACATTTTTACGATATCAGCGGTGAAAATATATCGGTGTAATCGAATACGCAAAAGGATGTCTCTGATGTCTGTCTGGAGCTTTGGTCCTGTATATAGGACGTCATTGAGCGACAAACCAGAAGACGACCTGGCTGAGGCGTCAAAAACTACTCGAAGCTTTGAAATATCACCATCTGCCTTCAGTACTGCATGGTGAGGAATAAAATATTTTCCAGCTTGACGTGAAACTTCCATGTGGCCAAGTGTTTGATAGTCGTTCATAAATTTGCGATAAGCTGTGTATAATTGTGGTTCCTTCATCAGTTTCCGTTCTAGATTATAAAAACGGTTAAGGGCCAAAGCTCTAGACTCTCCGAGCTCAGGGGCATTAGGGCGAAACGGAAGAGCAACACAAAATCGACCACACGGAGCACGGTAAGTGGTCGTCACGAACATTTGTTCACACAGCTGATCCTCAGTGGTAGGTGACGCTGGCACAGCGGGTTCTTCGACAGTCCAAAATTTGCGTAGTAAATTATCAACAGACGGAGTCAGAGTTGCAGCTAGTGAAACAGCTGGCGAGGAATTGGGCTGTGAAATAGCACCGCACACCACCCAGCCGAGGAGGGTATCAAACGCCGATGGATAGCCAGAAGAATGAATAATATCGGCGCGTGGACGAACAATATTTGGAAAGATGTCACCACCAAGTAAAATGTCTATCTGCGCTGGGACGTCAAAGTTTGGATCAGCGAGCAATAAATGTTCATAATTTTTTCGAATGCATGGTGGTAACTGTAGTGTCGGCATGACGTCGGTTATTAAAGGTAAAATGAAAAGATCACTACACTGAAATATATTCTTTGTACTATGGTGTGGAATAAATTGACAATTGGTCACGCCTTTTATTTTTGCAACAGGATTTTGTGCAAGACCAACAATTTCGGTAAAACATTTGTGCTTGGTGAGACCTATGCGTGACACACAACTACTGGTGATGGCTGAAATTTGTGAACCACTGTCCAAAAGAACTCTTACAGAATGTAAAACACCACAACTGTCCTTAACACGGACAACCGCTGTCCCAAGTACTACCATAGAGTTCGTTCGTGAGGTTCCAGAAAATTGCACTTGACTAGTAGACGCAGGAGTAGATTCATCCCCGACGTTGATATTTGTTTGATCCGAAACTTGCGTGGTGTTTGAAATTGACGTTGTCAAGTGTAATAAAGTATGATGTCGTTTCTGACAAATTCGACAACTTGACTTTGAAGAACATTTATTTATCATGTGCATCGTACTCAAACATGAAAAACATAACTTGTTGGTAGATACAAAATCTCGACGCTTTTCGACAGTAATTTTCTGAAAAGCCACGCAGCGATAGATAGTATGAGCTTCGTTGCAGAACGCGCATTTAAACTGTTTTTGATTAACCGATTTATCGTACGTAGTTGACATAAACGATTTTGAAGCTTGATGAGATTTACCGGTTGTAACATTCTTCTCGGCCCTTTCAGCTCTCACGGGACCTTGTATGTTTTCGAGAACTTTACAGCGTTGTTGAACAAATTCTAATAATAAATCAAAATCAGGCATTTGATTCGGCGCCAAACTTATTTCGAACGACCGACGAGTAGCTGGATCTAGTGCCTTTGAAGCGAGGTGAAATAGAATGAAACCGACCAGGTCCTTGACTCCGAGTTCTTTTATGGCGGCAATATTTTCCCGAAAAACGTTGACAAACGCGTTCAGGGCAGATAATGATTCTTGCGCTATTGGTTTAAAAGTAAACAGTTTATCAACGTGGGCGGTAGCTAATAGTCGTTGATTATTGAAACGATTTAATAACGCTCCCCACGCTAAATTATAATTTGACGCCGATAACGGAAACGTTTTAACGATGGTAAGTGCCGATCACGTTACGCACATTAAAAGATATTGAAACCGTCGTATATCACTTAAATCCGGGTTCTCATGAACGGCAGACAAAAATGTATCTCGAAAAAGAGACCAAGACAAAATATCGCCGTTAAATTTTGGCAATTCAATTTTCGGTAAAGCGCTTAGCGTCGGTGCAGCTATCGTAGTCGATTGAAAATCTTTTTTTGATAAACGAGATATGATATGTTTTACATTAAAATACATTTCTTCGACGGCCTTGGAGACAGGTTCATCGACTTCATCGAATTGCTCGATACAGTCATGCATAATAAGTACATCGACAACGGCCTCCTGTTCCAAACAAAATTTCGAAACAATTGTCTCAAACGACTCAATACGCACATCGAGCTCACACTTTTCGACAACGCCCGACTCGACTTGCATCGCGAGTGAATGAATATCAGTAATTGATTTGAGATGACGATCACGCATGAAACGCGGTCGCTGTACAGCTCGCTGCATAGCACGCTGAGCTTTAGTCAGATTAGAAGTACCCGCCATCGTGAACAAGACAATAAATACAACAATTGAGCTATCCGGCTCGAAGGACCAAAATGTATGGAGGGACAACCTGAATTAAAAATATGATCGTCAGGTATTGCCCGCTCCCGGATTATGGTAATTGTCGTGCGATGGTAGTGGACTGTAATAGGTAGGTAAATAGAAAAATGGATGACGGAAAACTACAGCGAGAGAAATAACAATAACGTTGTTGTTGTATGAAAATTATCACGGAATATGACGAATATATTAAAACGTTGCTAACAGGTGAAGATGCTTACAAACTATGTTAGTAGTAGGTGGGGGCCAACCACAAGCGGTCGCCAATACAGAGGGACAAAAAAGAAACAAATAATAAATGTACAAAAAAATTGATATAAATCATAATACCACGTCGGGTAACGGAAGAACATAAACAAATGAAATCAGCTGTGTACGACCTGATAGCGACGATACTGCAGCTGATAGCGGGTATTGACAAGTGACAACTGATGGTGCTACCGTTGTCCCGGCACGACGATAATGGGCAGCTGGAAGTTGACCGGGCTGCGGCGACACACCACAACGTCGACTTGGACGAACAAACAGTCGACGAACGGGAAGGCTCGTAACCACGTGACGAACACGGCGGATCGCACTGCGCACACACCGCGCGGACGATAACGGCAACTTAAAACACAATGTGGTTTTGGCACGGGCGGCTACAAAACGCGATTTGTGTGTGCAACGAGGGGCACGACACGGAACAGAAAGCACAGGCAGCTAGGGCGCTTGGACAAGCCAAGATGGCGTGCGTTATTGAACGACGACGGCACGCCAGTTCGCGTAGGTAACAATAATACGATGATTGCCAAGACGGCTGAGAAAAAGCGGCAGGAACGGTGACTTCGCGACAAGAGGCACTGCGTCGGACTGCATGCAGCGGGGATGAGACCGTCAGCGACACACCGATAACGCTTCTCTCTCCGGAGATATCGGAACGGTCGCACGGTGTCCAAAGTAATAGCGATAACGCGGGGCAAAGTCTAAGACCGGGCATACGCACCGAACATACTGCTTTAAGCAGTTTTGCTCTTTTGGTGTACGACAGGCTCAATGGTTGGAAACAACTCAATGGTGCTTAGGACGGCAACACAACAAAAGAGCAAAACTAAATAATATGTGTTATATTTCTAATTAATCATTAAAATGCTGCCTTAATTTGCTTTAAACAATTTTGCTTTTTTGAAGTGACGCCAGATTAACATAATATTAAAGATATTAATTGTATTCTTCAATTATTATCAGTTGTAAATAAATTATTTATAACTATACATTGAATTTATATGAAATTAATTATTCGATTTTTAAAATGTTTTTTTTTTTTTTTTAGTTCCAGTAATACATTGTAAATGTCATTTACACCCATTCACCTTTTCTGGCCTATTATACTATTTTTGTAAATCGTGGACTATATGGTTAGTATTATAATAGTATTAAATTACATATATTATATAAAAATAATATAATTGAATAATAATTCTTATTATAAAATATAATGTAAAATATATTTTAATGTATGATTTTAAAAGAAGCAAAAAAACAAGACAAAATCAGTTTTAGGTTTTAAACTACAGAGCAAAATGTTTCTTACAAAAAATTGTTACAGACATGACACAGATGTTATAATAACATATTGTATACCGATACAACTGTTCGAATAAGCAGAATAACATTTTTTTTATGTTGGGCAAACAGTTAGAAAATGTAATACAAAGTTCCTCATAAGTTCCTCATAAGTAGGTAATATAATACTAACTAAAAGTTATCGAAAATACCATCACAGTATTTTTTTTTATAAGTATTAAGGATGATTCACACTAGTCAGACACGTACCGACAGACACCGTACCGTACCGTTCCGGAAAATATTTTAATATTTGTTTAAATACAGTAATTCACATTTAAACGTTTCCGTTCCGTTCATACACGTAGCGAACCGACAGAGTCCGTCCGGCATTCCGCGCGAGAATGTTTTGTCGGGACGGCACGTGTCTGATCCGGTCTGAACAGGTCTGTATGATAAGTGTGAATGAACAACAGACATTTCTATAATTCTATCCGTCGGCTGTCATTCACTTGAAGATTATTCACATTGACTAAGTTTTGAACTCAGAAGTACATACTTATTGTACTTGTACTTATAACTTTTTATTGTTCTCAGTGTTCTCGCTTGTTTATATTTTTCATACGTGATGAACCTAGAGTTATTAATTGAACTCGTCAGAGACCAAGAATGCCTCTATGCATTGTCACACAAAAAATATAGTGACCATGTGTACAAAGAATCCTGCTGGAAAAACATTTCAACTTCTTTAGGCATACCTGGTAATATTATTATAAATATATTATTATAAATATTATAATTAAATTTTATTGATATGTAAATCATTAAAAAATTGGAAACTTAAAATGCCTGTTAACAGCTGAAAACTTCTCAAAATATTTTGAACATTTTATGGTGTATATTAAATGCTTATATAAACATTCAGTGAAAATTACATGTATCTACGGTATTTTTTTTTAGAGTTACACCAGTTATAACCTAACAACATTTTCAAAATATTTTGAAAACACGTTTTGACTTGTTTTTTTTTTTAATATCAATTAAATTTTATTCGTTGGGTCGAAAAGCTTGATAATTTAATACAAGTTCTTTGCACATTGTTAAAAAAGTTAATAACAATATTTGATATATTATATTATACTATGTGTCTATCGTCTATGTATATAATTGGTGATTATATTTTCAAGAAATATAAAAAAACATCGTACATATTATACAATAAATGATAAATGATTTTACTAATTTAATTAATTTGTATAAACACATTATAAATAATTAATAATATTAAGTTATTAAAAAGTATTTAAAAATAACATACACTTATTTAATTGATTAGTTCCAATGGATTTGACCAGCAGGTGAATTAAAAAATTGTTTGAATTTTTCTCTCACTTCGAATGCTACTTGTGGTGCGCTTCCTCCTTGATTTGAAATATTTGTAATATGTCTAGGTAGTTGTTCGGACATTGATGATGCAAATTGATTATCATTATCACTTTTTATAAAGTTATGTAAAATACAGGTAGTGAAAATTATCTTATCCGCATTTTCTGGTAATGACTTTAAGCGTCTTTGATATACACGAAATTTTTGTGACAGCTGACCAAATGCATCCTCTACAACTTTTCTCGCACGTGATAGTCGCTCGTTGAATATTTTTTTAGTTTCATCACGGTGAATTTGTATGCCTGGGTATGGTCTTAAAATATAACTTTTTAAAGGAAAAGCCTCATCTCCTATCATTGCGTATGGTAAAACTTCATTTGTTCCTGGCAGAGCTCGGCCATCAGGTACATTAAATTTATTTTTTTCAAACGCTTTACCCATTTTTGAACTGGAAAAAATTCCACCATCACTACTTTTCCCATAAGCCCCAATATCCACCGCAATAAATTTATATTTGGCATCAACTAAAGCCATTAAAACGATCGAAAATGTTTTCTTGTAATTAAAATAAAGTGAACCACTATTTGGTGGAGCTTCAATGACAACATGTTTACCATCCAATGCACCAATGCAATTGGGAAAGTTCCATATTTCCCAAAACTCATTAGATATGGTTTTCCAATCATCTTCTTTCGGCATTGGTATACATTCTTCTTTTAAGTTAGATATAATAGCAGTACAAACTTCTAAAACAATTGATTGGACAGTTGAATGTCCCAAACGGTAACTAAAAGAGATGGTTTGAAAAGAATCTCCAGTTGCCAAAAATCTATAAAAGAAAAAATTATTTTAAAAACTTAAATAAATAAATTCGACAAAATGTACTTTTATGACCAAAAAAATAATACAAATGCCTAAACTTTCGAACTCTGGTACTAGTCTAAAACAGTAAAATAGAAACATTTTAAATATTGTGTAATATATATTTATGTAGTGAATGATTGCAAGAAGACATGGAACAATTTGAGGGACGCATTTAGAAGGGCAATGAAAAAATCACAAACGACATCTGGCCAATCAGCAAAGTATATAAAAAAGTGGAAGTATGAAGAAGAAATGTCTTTTTTACGGCCTCATATGAGAGAAAGGGATACCGGATACCATAAGCTCCTTAAATCTTAGTGACGGAGAAAGTGAAGCAAATAACGACGAAAGCGGAATAGTTGAGGTGGAAGAAGGTGATATCGACTTTGATATAAATTCGTCTATTACACATGTTAATACTGAGTCTCCGACAACTTTATCTTCTGCAGAAAATAAAATACGCAGTCAAAAACTATCTTTAGGACAAAAAGAATTAATTAAGACAAATATACGTAAACGGAAACAGCCTACAGGATCAGCTTCTGCAACATTAATGGAGTATATTATAAAAACAAAAGAACAAAATAACGTAACGGAAACTCAGCAAGATGGTTTAGATCATTTTTTTTTAAGTATAGCTTCAACAATAAAAAAATTCACGCCATATAATCAAAATTTAGCAAAAGCTAAGATATTTTCTATTGTCTCTGATTTGGAATTGAGTGAACTTAGTAAACCTAGTCAAGAACAACTATATCAATCCGAAAATACACCATCGTCAGCATTCATACTACCACAATCAACCCAGTTTCCACAACCATATCTGCATCCACTTACACATGAAATATCTAACCCTGCTATTCAAAATATCCAATATGATTCAACAGCTTCATCATCATCATGTGGTAGCTATTTAAATACATTTTCTCCTGAAGATAATCAAAACTAAAATTGATACAGTTAATTCTATTTAAATTTTAAGTAAGTTTTTTAGTTTTTTCATCATTTAAAGAATATCTTCTAGAATTTATTTTTATTTTATTTTTAATGTATTTGTTAAATTAAAAAATAAAATAAGGTGGTACCTAATTAATAATTTTTGGATTTTTAATTAAAGTTTATTATGTTGTTTTTTTTTTTCGTTTCATTTGATATTTATATAGTATAGTAAATTTATTCCTATACTTTTTTTGAAGATCATATCATAATATAATCTAATATTATTTATTGTAATATTTTGTTGATCTATTAATAAACTTAAAAATTTAAAATTAATTGTATCATTAAGTAAGTGTAATAATTTGTTACGAAATTCATACTTTCTTACCTTAAACAAACTGCAAGTTTTTCTCGTGGTGATATGGCTTTCCGAAAACACGTATTTTTTTTTCTAATTGTGTTTTTAATTTTCGATAAAAGTACATTAAATTGAATTTTTGTCATACGAAAATATTTAAAAAATTTTTCTTCGTGGTCACTTAATTGTTTATACAAAGTTACGAATTCACCTTCAATGTGCCGTTTTAACAAAATATCATGAACCCATATTCTTTGTTGTACATTCCTTTCTTCTTCTTCGTCTAGGGCAATAGCAATCATTGCCAAATCGCTAGTAGTAAAATGTTTAAACATATTTCAAACTTAGGTAAAATATAAAGAAAATGGAAAAACAGGGAAACTTGTATAGGCACTTAATGATATTGGAGCGAAAATGTGAGTATGTTAACAATGACGGTCGTTAAGTATATTCGATCGGTATGGTACGGTGTCTGTCGGTACGTGTCTGAACAGTATGAATTAACCATGCCTGTATCGGAACGGTACGGTACGGTGTCTGTCGGTACGTGTCTGACTAGTGTGAATCATCCTTTAAGTTACAATTTTGACAAAATTCTAAAAAACCGTGAAATGTTGCAAATTATTTTGTAGTTAGAAATGCATTAATATATTTCTTTTTATGACTAACATTTAAAAATGTTATATAAGATTCCTCAAAAGTCATTAGTTACCGAAAAGTAATATTAACTTTTTAGTACATATTTATGCAACATTGGATATTATTTTGTTGTAGGAGGAAAATATGCGGTATAAAAAGAGGGGTATGTATGGGTGTGTGTATGTGTGTGTCTACGTATTTGGAAATCGTGTAAAATTACGTTGTTGTATTGCTCGTTTATCCGTGTAAGATATTTCTACTACTGTGTTATACCTACCTAATGATATTTATAACCAAGAAACATTGCCGTATACAGAAGGAAAAGGGGAACGATCGACGACGAAGCTGAACACGAAACCCGCCGCTGCCCGTGAATAGCGAATCAAACACGACTAGCCCCAGTCCGGACCACCGAACGACGACACCGATCAGTCTATATTATTAAAATAGCCCGTTTCCGGGCTAACTACACCAACGCAGTTGTGACTCGATCTTACGAACCTCGGCGACCAGGACGCTTGCTGAAACCTCGCGGCCCGCCGAACAATACAATCCGCGCCGTTGACAACTCCAGCAGATCAGGCAACGTGTCATCGAGAACCAGACACGCCGAGAAACTAGACATTCGTAGTTGCCGAAGAATCGACAACCACTATCCGGCCCATCGAGAAGATTATACCGCAACTCAAGTTGAACAGTTGACAAACGTATACTGTCCCCCCAAGCGCGCCTGCCTAGGCCTCGCTTCCCACCCGGAGCTACAGATCGACGCCACTTATTCGAGCGGGCTGATCGTAGTCACCCGGGTCGTCCCGGTATTTTCCGAATAAACCTATACCCAACTTTGTAAGGACCGCCGCATATCCCGACACAACCATATTGGTGTAGGGACGCGAGCCGTCAAATCCCTTTTTATATTGTAATGACTCAAAAATTACGATATAAAATAAAATACGACGCCTGTCGATAAATATATTAAAATCGTAAGACTAAGCAATTACCTTCCTCCAGGTGATCGGAGGGCTCTCGAGATCGTGTTTTCGAGAATTAGATCAAATACACTACACAACACAATTGTATATGAAACATGCACAGATAATATAATAAATGCAATTAATATAAAATATTATATTAATTGCCTTACCTGATCCGCAGTCGTTTGTGAATTATTTTGTAAGGGTTTTAATAGACACAGAGTAATATTTTTTTTAATTATAACTCGAAATAATAAACACACTGATTATTGCTCACATAAGGAGTCCAGAATGTCGATCGTTGAAATCGGTTTTTTTTTAGACTTTTTTTGGAGGTTGTTACTCGGTGAATGGTGCGCATGCACTAGTTTAAGGGACGACGCGAGTACGCGACGAAGCTGACCAGAGAGTGGTAGGCGGCTTTATCAAAAATGTTATCGTGAGCTTGGGAACTAGGTTATTCTTTGGCGGCAGATACCTTTTTTTTTCTTTCCTTTTCTCTGGCGGCATCGTATAATAAAGTCACACATCCTGCGTTTTAACGTTATGAGTGGGTGCCGATATCTTAGTTGTCATTAATAATGGTTTTATTTTATGTGACCCATTTCTACAAACGACAGTCTGGCCGTTATTTATTAAGTATTCTGTAAGATTTTAGTTTATTGTAACGGTGTGTGAGCATATCATTACAATATTATATATGTATATATATTTTTAACATAGGAATAAAGAATCAGATGATACTATAAGACACCGTACTCCGTTACATGCTTATTGAAGAAAAATCTATTTATTTTACAATTTTTATTTCAAACAAAATAATGTTAGTGTTCATAAATGACGCAAGTAAAATACATAATATGTACATAATAACTTATATGCAAACACATCACACCTGTGCATCTGATACAATACAAATGTGGTGGTTTAACAAAATAAAATGGTTTCACATACCATTGAACCTTTTTCATTGCATTTGTGTTACTGAAATTCCCAGCAATTGGTTACTTTCTTTAAAATCAGTTACATTAGTTCTGTATTGTATTATATTTTAAACAAAGAAAAATAAATTGTTATTTCTATAACGCCATGTACATCTCATTGGGACTTATGTGGCTATGTTTTAAAATAATTCAAGGAGAAATAAATCGATGTCCATTGGGTAATTAAATATATTATATATAAATATTTATTGAAAAATAAATATTGAAACTTATAACAATTGACTAATGAAAACAAAAATATATCTTTTTAAAATAATTGTTTTACTTTACAATCAAAATCTGATTTTATAACTCAGACACTGTAGACATTTTGATATTCCAAACACATCCTTCATCTTTATTTTTTGACCAACATTTATGACAAATTAAAATAATAAAATATTATTTATTTAGGTGGCATACGTGATGATAAACTATGCTCAATGCTAAACAAAGGTAAATTACTCGTTAAACTACACATCATTGTAAAATCTGTACATTCATTGTTCCGCTCAGAATCTAAAAGAAAGATTGAGTAATGAACATAATATAAACTATTATTATGTTTCAACATATGCTATGTTATAATAAAAAATTTAAAAATTGAATTTTACAGAACCTGTTTTTTATAGATTCTATTTGAGTAAGTAAAATAATTGGAAATATTCATTAGCTATACTGGTATTATAAGTGAAGTAAAATAATAAGAGGTGCATAATAGCATAATATGTATACAATATTATATACCATATTATTATTTGAAAGTTATCTTAATCGTTATTAAAAGAATTAGTTGAATATAATTTATATAAAATATTTCATTAAAATATGTAAGTAACTCGTACATTTTTGCAGTTTTAAACAATTATGACCTTATGAGCACCCACTAGTTATTGTGAGCACCTATCTAGTTACCTTTGAGCCAGAGTTTGGAAATGTTGAAATTTAATGAAATCTACAAATAAATGATATTTCTAGTTTTCAAATTTTTTTTTATATGATATAATTATGTGATGATTTTTAAATGGTAACACCTATATTTAATAATATCAAAAATGTACAAAACTATTTTTCTTAAAAACGTCTGCTATTAAATTATGTATTTATATTCAATACATTTTGAGATATAACCATTTCAAAACACGATATAGGAGAATCTTTTTGTGTTTGTCTACAATTGCCATTATAGATTTATGGTCAATCAATGAATCAAACAACTTAATAATCATTGAACCAGAATAATATAAAAGTAGCATTATCAGACGGCTTATAACTTATTAGTTATTACATTACGACTACACAGAACATGAAAACACCAGAACACCAATACTGGTTTGTGGACAAGGTTTATAGCATGATCTACTACACACGACTTGACACTACGAACAAAATCGCTTACACAAAGTTGTACGAAATTCATACACATGCTTTGTAACTGCACCCTACCTGTTAGTAACATGAACTACATTTGTGATCAAAAATCATATAGCATACAATTCAGATAAACAGAAAACAAAAATATACAATACAATATACCTATAAACTTCCCATGTTAAAAGTGTTTTATTTAATAGGTTAATTAGATAGAGTTGCGTGGTGTGTGTACTGGTAGGGTACAGCCAGAGCTTAGACATTGTGTCTTATGGCCAAATCGGGTGACTGTGGCCCTCAAGACGGTCTCCGGGGGCCGTAGTATACGTTATCAATTAAATATTTAATATCAATATTATAAATTATTTGAAAACTGTCAAATAACAATATTATAATATTTAGTTCATATTTCATAGCAAAATGATTAGCATTGTACTGAAACTGACATACCATGCATAAAAAACTTTGAATAAATATTTACTGAATTCATATTTTGACAATGTTTTACATTTTTTTACCAAGTGTGGCAAACACACTTATTATAGTAGAATAATAGTAATATGACAACAGACAAATTAATATTCTAATGAATAAATGAATAATTTTAGTTTATGGATGATTTAAAATAAATTATTTGGTGGTTGGGCTAAATTCTATGACGATGAAAACTGTAACACAAAATTTCATTCAAAATTTAGATGGTTTTCAAACACAAATAAGTAAGTGATTTTTAAATTAATAAATTGTATGTATTACCTATCTTATTATTATAATCAGTAAATAAGCCTATGATTTTATCACGATGTCAGTCAAATTCGCATTAATTCCGTAATCAATATATAAAAAAAACTACACTTTGATTATAAAATCTGATTTACAGTTATCTAAATTATACGATACTTTTTTAGGTCTCCGTTATTTATACTTTTTTATTTGACTTGAAAACTACTGCGTTGTTTTTATTTAGTTTTTGTAAAATGCTTCTAAAATTGTTGGTATTTTTTAGTGATTTTTTTTATCAATAAATATACAATTCAGTACATATATAATTATACTGTAACGATTGTTAGGTACATCGTTACTTGTATATTATTATAAACATAATAATATGTACAATGTGCACATATTATATACCTACCTATATGTTATGTATAATATGTACCTATTATTTACAATATTATGTTGACTACATATTAAGCCCTCCTGTTTTGGGGAAACATTTATAATCATTGTAAGAATACAAAAAAATATCCATATCCTAGTTCTCTGCGATTACAACATACACACCTGAACTCGGAGACAGCAACACATTATGGTAAACCCTGTTCTTTAGTAACAATGCACTTTTATGTATTAACAATTATTTGAATTAATCATAATTTCTTTGTATTGTTACAACCCAAAATGCCTTCATGCTCCATATCTACGGTTAAAATATATTCAAAAGAAAATAACTTCTTCCCTGAATATTCTATTTTTAACTGTTCATCTAGAGGCCCCGACTACGATACAATATCTATATATAATAATATAAAAGTACTTATTAATAAAAAAAAAAACAATTATCTGTCAACCCATTATTTTTTATCACTTTTGTCATTCAAAATTGATATTTAAATTTTATTATGTAAATTTTTCCCTCTTATACTACCTATAATATTATTGTATAATTTAACGAAATTTAATTAATTTGAAACTTTAATATATTGTAAACTGTACTGTTGTAAAATTTTTTTTTCTTTAGTCGGAAATAAAGGTAAGCGTTTATTATGTATTATTTTAGTCTTAACAATTAATGACAAGTATCATTTGAAAATAATATGATTAATTCGGTAGAAATACAATTTTATTATATGGTTAAAATTTATATTAATTAATGATGTATTTTATGTATTCTTAAAAATAAAAAAAACCTGAGATTATAAGGTGCTTCAAAAAAGAGTGTTTATAGTAAGAATATATGAAGTTTTTTTGGTAAAAATATGAGTAAACAATTATTCAAATAATACCTAGATACAAACTACTTAGTTGATAGGTAATAATTTGGAGTGTAGTTTTTAGTAAATAAGTGTTAAAAATGTATTTTACATGTTCAAAATGTTCTAGGTACATAATATAACCATTAAATTTATTTACAGACAATAAGTATGATGTATACGATGTAGCCTATAGTAAGTACAAATCTAATTCTCCATGTTTCAATATAATTCTATGAATGTGTCTTAAATGTTTAAACCAAATGTACACAATATGAATTAAAATTTGACTTTCAAACTTCAATACATAATAAAACCAAATTATTTTAGAGATTGATCGTCTCGCACATTTGGTCTCGAACTAAACATGAGCTGACCTTTTTAATCGTAAACCTAAAGTTTGGTTAAATTGCTCAAACTTTTTCATTCAAATATTTCTTTTTATTTAGAGGGATTTAAAGAAGTTAAGAAAAACCAAGGTAATTAATATGATATGTATATTTTATATTTATAAATAAACAAAAAAATACATTTTTTGTAGGGTTAAAAATATATTTAATTATATATGTCTGTGAATTTCTTACAATATTCGCCTTCAATCGTACACCGTAATAAAAGATTTCCATACTTGGCATTGCAATGCACTAATCAAAAAATGAAAGAACAATTTTTATAATTTTCATATTTAAAATGTTCTGATTTCTCTATGACCCTTAGATATTGCTTTCCAGACAAATTTAAAATTTGATGCTTACACCGGAAAATTGCCTGATTCCACAAAAATAAATAAATTGGTGTCTAATTAATCAAACATAGATTTTATCTTTAGAGCACACTGCAAAATTACAAATAAACCCGCTAATATGATATTTGAGGTAATTTTATATTCTGAGAGGAGCGATTAATGTGTTTTTTTTTATGCGACTGTCATCGCCTATGTGATTCTAAAAGCAACGGGCAAAGACCCTACGGTCGCCAAATCCTAGCGGCCAATAAGCCTGCTCCTGGTGGTGTCAAAAGCCCTTGAACACTTAGTGATAGACAGGATACGAGCAGGACTCATACATGTCTCAAAGACAGTTCAGGTTCACCAAAAATCTCTCGACAGTTGATACAATGCATCAAGCACTCGACTGATAGGCAAACAAGTCGAGAAAAATACGTAATAGCTGTGTTCCTGAACATATCGATTGCATTCGACTGTCTCTGAAGGGCGCAGTTAGTTAAGGACAGTAGAGCGTAGACAGGTTTCTAGCGGACACGGACCCGAAAATTTCACAGAGACAGTTTCAGGTTCACCAAAAATCTCTCGACAGTCGACGCAATGCACAACGCACTGAACTGGAAGGAAAAAAAGTTTGAAAAATACGTAATTGCCGTTTTCCTTTATATTTTGGGCGCATTTGACTGCCTATGGTGGGCTCAGCTGGTTATTTACATGCGCAATGCTGGCTGTCGTAGTGGGTTGGTCAAACTGACGAAAATTTACCTGTATGGCCGCCGAGCTGTTATGCAGTTTGGCAACCAAACAGTAACACTGACCAAAGGCTGTCCGCAAGGGTCAGAGTATGGTCCAGACCTGTGGAAACTAGCTGTGAACCCACTATTGTCAGTAGACCCGCCAACCTGTACTGAGCTAATTGCGTATGCAGACGATCTTCTCTGGAGAAAATCGTGCAGAGCTATTAAGTCGTGGAAACGAATTACTAAGTAGAGCGTCGCTATGGGCAGAACAGCGTAAATTCACCTTCTCCACGCCAAGTCGCCGACTCAATGGCTTAAGGGAAAACTCTCCCGGCCTAACTTGGACCTCCGACTTGGTGGAGTTAAAATCAAAAAAACCGCTGAGTGATTTATCTCAGTGATATTACGTTTGACGATAAGAACATTAGCGTCCATCTAACGGAAAAGTTAGTGACTCAGCAGCGCTGTTTAGATGACTGTGCGGTGTTGCTAAGATCAAGTGGGGTCTTAGTAAAGAAATCACAGCGAACCTGTTTAATACAGTGTTTATTCCGCAGATGAGCTATGCGGCCTCTGTGTGGGCAACGAAGTGCATGGGCACTACCGAAGAAGAGCCATGGTCAGAGTACGGACCAGAACTATGGAAGTTTTCCGTGAATCCCCTACTGTCAGTAGACCCGTCAACCAGTACTGAGCTAATTGCGTATGTGTAAAGTCTGTTACTAATCTCTGGGGAAAACTATGTTGAGCTGGAAAGTCATGGAAATTAATTACTCAGAAGAGCGTCACTATGGGAAGAACAGCGAAAACTCACCTTCTCTGTTGCTAAGTCGCATACCCACTGGGTAAAGGCTTCACTGTCCAATCCTTTGGATCTCTGACTTGGTGGAGCAAAATCAAATCAACAACTGGGGCTAAATACCTCGGTGTTACCTTTGATGAGAACGGTAAATTTAGCGACCATCTGGCGGAAAAAGCTAAGAAATCAGCAGTGCTGTTTGGCCGACTACACAGTGTCTCCAAATCCAAGTGGGGCCTTAAAATAAAAAATATCTAACAACCTGTGTAAGACAGTGTTCATACTACAAATGAGCTACACGGTCTCTGCGTGGGCCCCGAAGTGCATGACTACTGGGCACCACCGAGGATGAGCTAACAGCGCTCAAAGGACCCCACTACGAGCGATAACAGGTGCGTACAAAACATCTCAACAATGGTTCTGTAGGCACAGGTTTTAATACCTCCTGTCGACCTGGAACTCTTGTAAGAGCCAGGATCAAAAAAGATAGGTTCGTGGTAAGGAGCGGTGCTATGACGATGGAAATGGCCGATGTTAGAAAGGTTAAGTACGGCAACAACACCCTTAACCTTTGGCAGAGCAGGTGGGTCACCAGTGAGAGTGGTAGGTGGACGGCGAAGTGATTGTCAAGCGTCTGTTGGACCGTGTGTGGTGCATATGGACCATCACAAGTCCCAGCTGATGTCTGGCCATGGGCACTTCAACTCTTCTCTCCACCGTTTTAGCCTTAGAGCTGATGCAACTTGCCAGTGTGGGTTCCCTAATGGAACAGTGGAGCATTTTTCGATGGAATGCCTGCTTGCGAACCAGGAGAAAAAAAATTCAAACTCACAGTGCTAGTGGCTGGTGTGGAATGGTCCTGAGAGTTAGAGTTCATGACAAGAACCGAGGTCATTTTCAAGTGCTAAGTGTATTTTCTCACAATACACTTAGGTGGGCTGATGAAGGGTTACCTTGTTAGACATTATTAATTCCAATACGGCGATCTGAGAGAACTTACAGTGGCCAAGTTAAAGTGGGATACTTTTATATTCTGCACAAGAAGATTTGTTAATTTTAATTTTCAAGAGAAAATCGAAACAATTACGAGAATCCAATGTAATCCTATGATAACCTTGCGACACACCAATGAAAACGTTGAAATGGAAATTGAAACTTAAGGGTAGGAAAAATTAACCACTCCCAGGTACCCAGAACAACCTGCTCGCGGACCTCAAACCGGCAACCACATTCCTATCCATTCTCATTCAAAACTTGATCAATAGCTTACCTAACCAGTCATCTACTATCACCCACTAAAAATCCAAAGAAAAACTCGGTGCGAGAACGGAAATCCACGCAGAAAACCGTACTGCTAAAAAATAAGGCAGTGTCGCGGTAGACAAACAAATCCTACCCCAAAATCTTTGTTAGTGGGAACCAGGTCGTTTAAAGTACCCGGATTAATGGAATCATAAATCTCATTCTGCGGGAATTTGAGAGAGCCCCACTAGTCAAACAGTATTCCACTTGGATCCTGGTTATCGACTGTAACGTGATAACACCACCTGTATCAAACATACTGCTGCGTTTGAATGTATAACCACTTAATAGGCACTTTGGTTTGGTTAAGTTTTGTAGAATAAATAGAGCTCTAAAACGTTGATACTAAATAATTTAGTATATAACTGTAATGTTTTTAATTATTTATTATTATTAATGAATTTTAATATTTTAATATTTTAATATTACAGCTCTGGACTCTGAATTGGATGTTTTGGATCCTTTGGACGTAATGAGACCATGTTAGTAAATACAAACTTTAAATTCTAAGGTATTATTTAATGTTGTGACGATATTTTGATTTTATAATCCTAGTTTTTGTTCATGATAAAATGGATGACTCATTTTCTACAAAGCTACAGTTCTTATTCTTAGTATATGATTTTACATAACTTGAATCGGAACACGCTATGATGGTATGCCTCCTTTTGTTAAAAGTATGAACACGATGGTTTGAAGCTGCATATAAATTGTTCCTTTATGTCTACACAAGTTATTCTCTGTTGAATACAATTGGGGAAGTAGTTATGTCGTCGGCCTTAGAGGTCCAGTGACCACGAACTCCGTAAATATTATTACATTATAAAAGGATTATATTATAAATATTTCAATGTAATGATGGAAGAAACAGGTAAGTTGAGTTAGCCACTCAAATAAGTGGCGTATAATCATAACCTCCATTCAGGTGTAGCGTAGTGGACTAATCAGGTGCACGTGGGGGGCACCATATAATCTATGGTCCTAAAGAAAACAGATTTTTACTCCAGGATTTTACCGTCCAGTATCGTGTCCTTTGAATGACGTGGTATCCAAATGAAATCATCCTCGTTTCCCGGTTTCACCACGATAGCCTTTTATACTTTTGGAATCACTAGGTTATCTCCTCATATTTCAGGGTCCTGACAGATCCTGGTATCTCTGTCGTTTTTCATGTTACGGCCATGGGGGGGGGGGGGGGGGTTACTGTTGACTTCTTCATGACTCCCCTATCAGCTATAGCCTTACTTTTGGTGTTTCTATGATGTGCGGGGAGGCTTGTAAGTCCTCCCTAAGCCCATAATATGGTGTGTTGCGTTCATACTATGCTGTGATTGGTTGTCATATGCTATGGGGTGTTGGCTCAGTTAAGGATTGTCCTGTTACTAAATTAATGTTTAACAATATCAATCTTGGATTATAAAACATCCGTATTATAATTTATTATACCAAAATTATATAAGAACAATCAGTCCATCACATATTATCTAATATATAAAAATCTCGTGTCACGATGTTACTGTACGAACTTCTCCATAACGGCTAGACCGATTTTAATGACGAGGTTATCTCCTCATATTTTAGGGTGCCATTGATGGCGCTTCAAGTATCTGCTCCGGAGTTCTGGCTTACACCATTCCCTGACGACAGATATAAAGAGAGGTTACCACCTATATATATATATTATATATGTAGCTAAGTATAAAAATTAGGTATGTGCAACCCTTGATGATTCATCCAAGCAGACTACCCGGTATAATGAGACGATTTCCAAGTGGAATGGAGGTTCGGCTCTTGTGCCGTAGTTCGGATTTCTTTGATTAGACCAGTACGATTTATTATGTTGATACTCAGGGAGTTGCACACGCGGGATTGTAGCGGTTGACGCTGTTTGCTGATCGCTGATTTAGCTCTGGTATGCCATAGTATGCCGTTGATTAGAACGTACGATCGATTATGGCGATGCTCAAATTGAGTTGAGCATGGGATCGTACCGATCATTCTGGTGGCTTGTTACTGGGTGCTTGCTCGGTTGATCAGTTTCAAATGTTCCTTCGGGTCTTTGGTCTTCGTTGTTTAGTGAGGGGTTGAATAAATGGAAGTTAATTGGAACATTATCCGATGAATCTTTCCAGTACCAGTACTCCTATCTGTAAATACTAGTAAACATATCGATTATTCGGTTGTTCGCTGTGTTTACTATCTGGATGGATCTCGGTCATTTTTCAGGTCATGGTTACCTCCACCCCCTATCTATAGCCGTACTTGGGGTGTTTCTATGATGTAAGGGGAGGATTGTAAGTCCTCCCAATTCCCATAATACGGTGTGTTGCATTCATATTGTGCTGTGATTGGTTGTTGGCTCTGTTAAGGATTGTCCCGTTACTACATGAATGTTTAAAAATATCGATCATGGATTATAAAACGTCAGTATTATAATTTATTAACTAAAATTATATAATAACAATCAGCCAATCACAAATAATCTTATACATAAAAATCTCGTGTCTCGATGTTAGAGTACAAACTCCTCCTAGACCGATTTTAATGACATTTTTTGTACCTATATTTGGTCGTAAAGTTTTCACACCCTCCTATCAAAACAAAGATTTTAAGATTTACGGTGGTCGTTTTTATTTATAAATGTTTGATATTTGTTATAGGATTAGGAAATAAAAAAAAAAATAGCTAGTATTTATTATTAGGTTGCCATTGGTCAATCGGGCAGATCAGTTGCACTCATATAATATCTCAACGATAAATTGTTTTTAATTGTATTATTATTAATTCACAATACTATAACTTATATAATTTATCTTACAGCTAAGAGACCTGGAGAACTGTTTTATAGACAAGAAAGAACGATGAGTTAGTAAATGTTTTAGTTTATGTTCAACACCAAATAGTTTGCATTGTATAGAGTTAAGAAATTGTCAAACGATCCAATTATGTTTTCTAAATAAATTTATTTGAACTCTAACGTATCATTTAATATCATCACAATATTTTAATTTCAAAACATAGTTTTTAGTTATTATATTATGGATGAGAGGTTTTTAAGAAATCTAGAATATTTCATTATCATCTCTTTCTAAAAATACCAACCGTTTATTATAAAACTTCGGTTTGATAAATTATAATACTATAATATAACAATCACATACCTAATAACAACATACAATATTTATGAATACAAAATATTATATTATATGCCTAGGACCTAAGTATATATTGTATATAGATCTATTATTAATAAACTGAATACTGCATAAGACCATGTAATTCTGTTAAATCTATTATTCAAAATTATAAATATTCAGTTCTTAAAAATGTTCATTAAACATTTCGGGAGGTACGTACTAAGTCCAATTTGAAAAATATTAGACGTTTTACAAAACTTCTTTGTGTGATTCTATTTTATCTTGTAAGATATTTTTAAATTATTGAAATAAATATAACAAACTCACTTAAAGCATTAAGGTTAGTCATATCCTTAAATGTGTCAAGAAAATATATTAATATAAGAAATCTGAATTAATGATTTACTTTAAAATTTACATTTTTTTCCATTGATTAATTTCTTATTAATTTATGTATTACTATAGTAATATATTTTTTTATAAAAAGTTTTTTATGATATATTAATGATTAAATATAATGTTAATTAGCCATGGACGAATATACACGAATGTACATGAAAATAATATTTAGTGAGTATGAAATTTAAATTCTATTTTATTTGAAAAATAAATAAAAATGTATGTTTGTACAAAAAAAATCTTGGCATAACTAGGATTCACTAGTAAAATGTTCTAGATTCTAAGATAATTAAAGTTAAAAAGGTGGGCAAGTGGTTGTCACACTGTTGTACAGATTTTTAGAAGCGGGTCACTGACCACTGTAATGAAATATATTATACAATATATTGAAGTTGAAAATCAAAGCATTATTTCAACTACTTATCGTGTACATAAACACAAAAAAAATAACACACATCATCATTGTCAAATCAATACATTCATCGCCTCACTCAGAATCTAAAACAAAATACACATAATTGTAAAATCAATATTTCCATCGCTTACCTCAGGATCAAAAATAAAACATAGAATCTTTTAAAAATAAATTATATTTTTAATATGTTCATAGTGACCTCCTCCACATTCACAATTCATGAATTCTGCCACCATACACCACTCTTACGTATATACAAATATACAATTTTATTATACGATGAGTAGATTTAATATTTAATAATTGTATAATATACTTGTATTGATAAGTGGATACTTTTAAAAGTTTAATATCAATAATGATACATCATTAATTTTTAATCCCTTTCCGTGTTTAGTCTAGCTAAATCATTGAATCGATTTTGTGACATACATGTACATTCTAATAATTATTATTTCATACAAGGATAATAATAAAATAAATTTTTTAAATTTTCGCAAGTTCCTTCTATTGTATCTGCTTAAAATGGAATAACCAGTAATCTCCATAAAAAACTATTATATTAATAATAAATGTATTATACAAGTTGATGTTTTAAAGATAATTCAAACCGATATTGTAATGTTAGTTAGAAGCCAGCTAATTTCTATACGTCAATATAGAAAACAACACCGAAACAACATTTTATTTGTTTAAAATCAGATAAAAAAACTAAATGAAAATAAAATAACAAGGTTACACATTGTAAAAAGCTTATCTAATAAGTATAAAAATAATTTTTGAGGTACGTATATTTCGATTATTAACATTATTATTATTATTAATATTATTATTTATTTATTTATTATATTATTGACTATATTATTGATTTTGACTAGATCTAAGTGATTTAACGTTTAATTTACTTATTTACTACATTCTATAAACAATTTTTTGACTGACATTTTGATTATTAACATTATTATTATTATTTATTTATTTTTGTTAGTTGATTAAGAACCCTTGATTAAAATACATGAATCACGTTCTGGATTTTTTGGGACTCAATTCTTGTATACCTTTTTTACGGGACGCAACTCGTATGCTCCCGCTCGACAATGTGTTACAGTAGGTTTATTTGTATTAGTAAGAGGGACTGTGGGTATGTGTGGATGTTTGTGTGTTTAAGTATTTGGAAATCATGTACAATTACGTTATTATTTTGCTCGTTTATTCGTTTAAAATCATTCTACCTATTGTGTTGTACATACCTAATGATGTTTATATTGTATAAGTTATTATAATATAATATGTCAAATCACTTACCTCTTGCGTAGGATGTGATAATTGCCTTCTGCGATTGAATTGTATGTATTACTTTAGGGTGGTGTTCGACGATCGATATCACTTTGACTTATACATTTTACTATAGTACTTCGTGACTTTAACTTATAAGATGATTTTTTTTCTAATTTGTATCTCGTTTGATGATTCGATTATTACTCATATGGCTCCTACTGTACATTGCTTAACCCTATATGTGAATCGCAGTGTGATTTGAATATTATTTAATTACCGTGACTGTGGAAATTAAGCATAGTTTTCTTTCAGACCTATTGTTTGTTTTCACCATATAGGACCTTTTACAGACATTGATAAGGACCTGAATAGAATCTAACCTCTGAACTATATTATATTTCCTTTGCTTTGAAAATAATTGTCAGGTGTTAATGTCCTATATTAATTCATAAGAATTTAGTAACTAGTAATTGTTAACGAATATTTTATATTGCATACCGAATTACAACTATCCAGCTCATGCCTCATATCCATTTAGAAAGCATTTCGTATAATAGTCCATCTATTATCCTTATTCCTTGGTATTTGAAGAAGAATAACTCTGGAAGTTTTCGTTCAAATTTCGATTACAATACGTCAAAATTTTCAGAAAAATAACCAGATTCAGGTTTTGCTATAAAATATATATGTTGTCTTTTGAAAAATCAAAGTTGGCATCGCCACAGGATAATCCTTAAATGTTTTGAAAAATCTAAGTACACGAAAATAACGTCTTTAAATACACTTAAAAATTCCAAAAATCAGAATTTGAATATATGCATAATTTATGCATAACAATGGGGCGAGCATGCTTAAAAAATCACCCTGTATAATAATTAATAAGATATTTGATCTAGAAATACGAGACAAGTAACTTAGTGACCATACCTGAATATTTGAATGATACAATATAACGCAATCAGTAGAGTATGAGCATATACGAATAATGTGTAAGTATGTCGCGATGTCGACTGGCAGGCGTAGACAATGTGTGTTGGGACTTCTCTGAAATGACACTGACATCATATTTTTGTGATCCCTTCTTCTGATATGCATCGATTAATACGTGATTTAAAGTATTGATATATTTTGTTATTTTTTTCTGTGCGACAAAGGTTCCGCTGGTAATTTATTGTCAGATATTATATTTTACAATATTATCTAGACAAAAGTTGGATTATGTAGACTTGGTATATTTTTTAACGTGATTCAAACTACACACTACATTTCCCTTATAACTCTATCAGATCTACCTTTTCATCTCAGAAATATTAGTAAAAATGTTTTTGAGTTGTTTTATGAGTGCCAATGTAAGCTGTAATCATATATTTATTTTAATTTTATATATAGATTACTTATATAAAAGTATATTTGATTTATGTAACCAATGGCTAACTTAATATTATAAAATAAAAATATTATTTAATTTTCGTTTTCCAAAAAAAAGTCTTATGTGAGCTATAGCAACCTTATAGACAAAGAAATAATCACTTTCCGAGACTCAAGAAATATATATGAACAGTTTGTTGCCAGTTGTATAAGTGGTTCTGGGGATTAGCCTATTTAAATAAATGCACAACCATTTTTATGTACTTATAAAAACAAAGATAACGTGTACACCTTATTTATGTAATTATTAATTTTTATTACACACACTGACCGCATGACAAACATTTTTTTTTGTCAAACAATTAGTTTAATTATCATGTTGTGGAGAGGGTTGATGGAGAATAAAAATGATAATTGTGGCACTAATAATATAGTTAAGTCAATTCATATTACAACTATAATATTTAAATACCAACACATTGAAGAATGGACAAAAACATTTTTTAGTGACTTTTCGGTACACAATAGTATTTACTTTATTTGTACCTATACTGATCGTAATGATATGTTACTAAAAAAAAAAAAACCGGTCAAGTGCGAGTTGGACTCGCGCACCGAGGGTTCCGTACAAACCTGTAGGTATATAAGTAAAAGTTCAATCAACACGACAATCGAGTAATAGTTATGGTATTTTTTATTGCAAAATGAAATTTATAACATCAAAATATGAAAAGCTGGAGGATCATAAATTAATGACAAAGGTATCTTTATCGTTCCAGTAATCCTTCATTTTATGTCTAGATATTATGTTGATATGTCTACGCGTTCATGAGGAAAAGGATAATAAGTTTAAAATTATTTGAAAAAAAAATATGTGATCTAACTAAAAATTTCAGGTTTTCGGAATTTTTCTGTTATATGTGCGATAAAACATTGCTTCATGCCGAATTTCGAGATTCTAAATCGACTTGAAGTACCCTATAGGTTTTGATTCCCTCGCAAGTAGTCGCGAGTTTGAAAATATGCGGCTTAAATTGTTATTATTTCTTTCGATTGCGTTGACATAAAAGTTTGATTTTGTTAGAGTTTAAAGGTATTATAGACTTAAGTATTTAATATGAATTTTAATTTAATACCTCAACGCGTTCATGAGATAAGAAGTAGTAACTTTGAAATTTTCAAAATTGTCAAAAATATTTTATTTTTATATGATGAAACTAAAAATTTATGGTTTTCATAATATTTCCTATATCTGTGCTATAAGACGTGACTTCGTACGAAATTTCAAGATTCTAAGTTCACGGGAAGTACCCTGTAGGTTTTGATTCCCGTGCGAGTTTCGAAAATTTGCGGAAATTTGCGGCCTAAATGGCTGTATCTTTTGATTGCGTTGGCTTAGAAGGTTGATTTTTCTACAGCTTCCAGGGACAGTAGACCTGAGTATCATATAGAAATTTCAGTTTGATACCTCCACGCGTTCCTGAGAAAGACGGACGGACGGACAACAAAGTGATCCTATAAGGGTTCCGTTTTTTTCTTTTGAGGTACGGAACCCTAAAAACACTGGATGTCTTTCCGGTATTTCAATATTATATTTATTTATTATTTACTTCAAAACTTGTATTTGTAGTTTTCGTTTAAAAGTGATATTAAAATGAGTAAATTAAAAATATATTTTGCTTACAGGACAATCTTTATATGTGGATTGTAATCGTAAGTATTTTTTTTATTGAATATTTTATTATCGATCTATTATAATATACAGGAATTCTAAGATTATAATTTATTTGTTTGCAATTAGTTGCTTATACATATTACATATTAATATTATTAAGCTACTATATTATTAAAATAAAGTGGAATTAATTATAAATAAAAAAATAAGAAAACATGGGGGTTTTAATACATATTATAGAAAAACTATAAGATGTTAATTAGTTTATAAGTTAAGTTCTATTCTACTACTGCATTTTTAATTTTTTTTTTTTTAATTGACTAATGCCCAATCGGGCAATTAGATAAATACTGTAAGGATATGTATAATTTTTAGTACTTATATAATAATTACAGAAGTTCATTGGAATTAAAATGTACACACATAAAACAAGAATTATAAATATAAATATATGCATAAGTGGCCCAAGAATTAAGCATCAGTTACAAGGCATTATTAAAATCTCGAAACATACGATGCATAATGTGATTTTAACCCTAAGAAAAAGAGTTCGATGGAAAGTAAAGAGGAGTATGATATCTGGTAGGATAGGACGGAACACGAAACTGGGTACTAGATAGAAGAGTTGGTGCATCAAGGGTACCATTAAGAATAGAAGAAACAATATTAACGCCATCAGTTAATCTAAGGGTAGATAGTGTTTGTATATCTAAAGCTTAGTGAACAACTGAAGAGTCGTTTGCAGGGTGGTCAATTTTGAATAGGAAAGCTGCATAGGAAAGGAACTTTGGACAATTTCCAATCTTAGTTGGTCTTTGGCTAGGTAGGGCTACCAAACTTCAACATCATACTCTAACTTACTTAGAGCGTAAAAGACAAAAATAAAGTGAGTATACACAAATTGCCGAGAAGGACATTTTTGAGACTGGTTTAATAAATCCTAGATACTTAAGGGCTTTAGAGACAATTATTACATTGATATGTTCCTCGAAACTCAAAGAGGAGGAAAAGAAAATGCCGATCTCCTTGAAAACCAAAACCCGTTCAATAAGGACGTCACTAAGGGGATAGGGATGGAAAATGGGAGAACGACTTGTAGTAAATGACATTATATGACACTTTCCAAGGTTGAGTGACAAACCAAGACGTTGAACTAATGTGAAGAAGGTATCAAGTTCAGATTGGACAATGAGACAACTTTCAGGAGAATCAATTTTTAGGTAGATTTTTATGTCATCAGCAAATATGGAGAACTTGGCTTTGGTAATCCACTTATTAATAGAGTTAATGAATAAAATGAATAGTAAAGAGCTTAGGCGACTTCCTTGGGGTACATCCGAAGGTACATCTGTTAATTCAGAAAATCTGTGAAAATGATATCAGCTTGATTTTTATGCTTAAGGCATTCAGTGATGTATGACGTAAATTGAACACTACTAGTTATAGTGGACTTGCTAGGCATGAACTCATTCTGTTCATCAATAATGATACGGTTTAAACTGCTCTTGACCATTTTGTCTACAAGTGATTCGAATATTTTTGCGTTATGAGGGATGACTCGACTTATAAATAGGAGAAACAGAACTAATTTTCCAAACATCAGGAAAAACACCTTCTCTCAAAGAACGTCAAAATAGCAAAAAAAAAGAGGAAACATTATGGAATAGTGGCAGTTAAACAGTCAACGAGCAAATATTTCATCAGGGCCGTTTGAGGTGGTGTTACTTAACAAATTGAGGGATAGTAATAAGTCTTCGTGAGAAAAGTCTATGTCGAACGGCAGTCCATCATAGATTGTAGCAGATTGATTGGAGATAGATAAAGGGGGGTTAAAGGTAGATGAAATATTAGTAGAAAATAGGTTTGCTGACTCGATGGAAGAATTAGAGTTTAAGTTTTCAAAGTAGCCAGAGGAAGGAATTTATAGATTATGTTTAAGATCTCGGAGATTTCCAAAAACTACTTGGTGAAGTTGAAAGAAAATTGTCTGTCTCTTTTAAATACGATCTGTAGTCGGATCTAGAACGGAATTTGCATTTTGTTCTTAACTCTGATAATAATAGATAGTCAAACAGTTACTTAGACTGTTTATATTTTATTTGAGCATTTTTTTTTTTTTTAATAATAAGGCTCTTAGGATCACCAGATACCCAGTGAGAGAATTAGAATTCAACAAATGTATTGCGTCGAACATATTTGTAGATAGCCTTAAGTAGAGCGTCATTATTTATCACAGCAGCATTCTCAATAGAGTATTCTGAGAATTTGAGCGGCCAGTTGAACGATGATAAATACTGAGACATTGAGATTAAAATCTCGGTAGATGCGAGAGTTATTTATGCGGGGCTTATAATTCAGTGGGAAAGTAATTAGAAAAGGCGGAAAAGTATCAGGACTAAGAATTGGAGTGGGAGCACAGTCAACAAATGATTTTTACAACTTGAAAAAACTAGGTCGAGAAGGACTGCATGACAATTGAGTTTCTGGTTAAGCTGGAAGAAATTGAGGAAAGAAAATCAATCAACTAGGTGAGTGGAAGATGGTGTTAGCCCACCGGGGAGGTGTTTGAGCCTAACTGACCTATGTACCAGGATACTTGAGGTATATTATAATCTCCACAAAATAATGTATAGCTAGAATTAAGAGATGATATTAGTTGTTCAACAGATGATATATGTGATTCAAAGACAGATAGTGGAGCATAGCAGGAAGATAAACTGCACCAGTGAATACGCTAAAAGAGTCAAACTTGAGAGTGACAAATGCTCGCTCAACGTCTAAAATGTTTAGGGGTATGGCGGTAAGTTTTAGTAAACTTTAACTGCAATAAGAACACCTCCAACAAGCAAAAAAATACTGTTAGAAAAGTTTCTATCCCGCCGAAAAACAAGGAATCCATCAAAACCTAATTAGGAGATGGATATATTTGGAGAAAGCCAAGTATCAGTAAGAACAATATTTTCGTAAGAAATAAAAGAAGAAAAGGATGATTTTACGTTAAAGAGCTTAGTTCTAAGGCCACCCACATTTTGGTAAAAAATACAAAGGTTGCAATTTACAGAAGTCTTAAGCATTAAATTATCAGGAGTTGGCATAGCATTACAACTTTGGCTTGACAGGATACAGTATTTTTTAATGGTAGGGGTGGATGGAATTAAACGAGAGAATAGTTTACAATTAATAGTTACATTTTAGTACTGACAAGCTGAAGAGGCGGGTGGGCATGCTGATAAAGGCGGTTTAGGAAGAATCCCAGACAGTTCCGTTTTTTTTGAGATTCTGTACAACTTTCAGCACACCACTCCTGTATCTTATTTGTAAAACAACTTCACCTGACTTAGTCCGACGTTCGAGTTTGGAATGACCGTAGTTAGTCCTCGTTCATATGCAGTTTTTCTCTGGCAATCCAGGAAACTAACAGGGAACTCAGAGCTGTTGAGCTTAGCCTCATTACACCCACGTAAAAAACTAATTTGATCTTCTTTGGAAAGAAAGATAATCTTTAGACGGTGTACATGATCGGGACGTACTTTACCAAGATGGATGAAATTCATGGCTGAATTAGGAATAATATTTTTATGATGTCCAAGAATTTGCTCCAACGTTGTTTTATAATCATCGATACGTTGATGATAAGACGAAGACGATGGTTCAGAAAAGCCGTGGACCAAGACATTGTTCACATAAAGTTCTCTCTGAGTGTCTTCCCGTAACATTTGAGCAAATGGTGATGAGGAATGGGCAGGAGACTCAGAGCATTCAAGGATCTCGACTTTATTTTTGAGGACGTTTATTTTCTCCTTAAGTTGAGTATGCTCGGCCTTGAGATCGGTTTTAGGTGGATTAGTCATTGTCGGAGCAAGCAGAAAGCTCAAACCAGAAGAAGAAGGATACTAGGTAACATGAAGGACCTTCTATTAACACTAAAAAGTCAATTTGTATGCTACTTTACGTAAGCGAGATGAGAAGTAAAAATGTTTCAAGCGATTCCTTTTAAGTTGGAAGAAACCCAAAACTACAGCAATGCTGAATGTGAAGTAGCAAGGTGCAGGTTTCTACCTTTCTAGTTAAGCTTAAAGAACGAGGTTATGACTTCATAATAATCACAGAGCAAATATTATCGTTGTGCAACGGTAAGCAAACATAGGTTGAATACAGCTGATCAATAGCTTGACGGAAATAAGTGATAAAAGCTTAAGTGAGAACTGGAAAATAAAACTCCTGGAGATAAACGAGTTCCAGAAGTGGAGTTACTCCTTACGCTGATCCACAAACACTAACACGAGTTCACCGGCGCAAAATAAGTTAAACAAAACAAAACTGGAAAAATTAGTTTGACAGTTAAATGATATAAAATTACATCAAAAAGGAGCAAAGTCACCGTACTGTTATTACTATCACAATTGTATTATATAAACTGCATTATTATGGTATTTTTGTAAAAAGTTTACCACTTACCTATTCTAGCTGTAAATGATATGTTGACTGTTGATGCTGAGTCCGATCCTACTTTTGGTATTTGCGGTTATCGGTAAAGGTTACCCAAAGTTATGTATAGCTTTATATAAAAATCAATGGTATAAAATGGTACTGAATGTAAATGGTGGCATATAATAATAAGCAATACCACAATAGATCAAATAATAAATAATAGGTGGGCGCAAAAATGATTTACATAATAGTAATAAATAATATAAACAAATACAACAGTTTTATACAATATAGGTACAATACGTGATAATAGATACCGTATAACAAGATAAAAGTAATTTGCCTACAATTGAACGGATATATTATCGGCGTCGTCTGTATCGACGATAACGACGGCTTCGGCGTGACTGCTGGGGTGGCCAATACTGGACTGGTGGAAACTGGAAACTCACTGCTTCAACATTGAAATATTGTACACACCTATAGGTAATATAATATATAAATGTCAATAGCCCGTCCGCCGGCGCGGCGCGACGAGAACAGACGCGTAATGACGAATAATTACAAATACAAATGCCAATAAGCACGACGCACTGTCTGACCTCTACAGAATGAACGACTTAAAAGTGCTCGGGTACGCGAGGAAACGGCAAGACAACTTAAGAAACAACGCATCGTCCGGACACGTGATTTAGGCAGCACGCACCGGCAAACGTACACGGCGGCTCGTGAACTATGGTAACTTATTAGGTAATAAGTTATTATCATCACGATATTTGGTGTATACGATGTATTGCCAGCGACAACAGGTTGGTATAACACTTACGTAATTCGGAAAGACGACACAACGACTTAAAACAAGAAAACAAACTCGTTGTCCGCACAAGTGGTTGGGTGGCCAAACACGGCGCAAGGCGGCGAGTGAACGCAACGACGGGGTGGAACGTCTGTAAAAGACAAAAAAGCGGCTGGCAGCACAGCGCAGAGCCAGCACTCACGGCGTCGAACTTAATAGAGGGGGTAAGCTGCCTCTAGAAGCATCGACGACCGTTGCGCTGTCTATAGTAGAGTATCATTTATCGCTCATCTAAGCGTCTAGTGATATTCAATCAGCGTTCGAACACGATACGTATCTTATAATATAATCTTTTTTGTGGAGTCGATGCATGTTATTATCATACGATTTTTAGTCTACAATACCTATGCAATATAATAATATATACTATATTGTGTAAGTATGGTTACCACCTTAAATGCTACTTATAATGGTATTCGACGTATTTTATATTGTTTAGTAATATTTACCTTATACCTTATGTAGTTTGTTAAAAATGTATATTAAAATATTGTGATTGGATATTATGATTAGAATAACATGAGTGTTTTTTAGATTGTAAAGATTAAGATGAATATACCGGTATTAATAGAGGTGCGTCGAAATCATTTTACGTGTACGTAGGACATTGTGGTTTGTATTCATACAAAAAAATGCTCTGCTGTACAGTAGGTTACAAGTGGGTCACTGTATAATGGATGGTATTAAATTTGAATTTAATGATATAATATCATTGTATAAGAAAAACGATTCTGAGATTAGACGGTATGTCAGTCTAGGTATAAGACATATTATATACTTCTCTATGGCATTAAAAATTGACCTATAGTAAATTCCAAATTAATCATATCACAATATCCATTAGGTACTTATAACGCGTTATACATCAAGAACAAAACGTGATACTATCATAGATATATAATAGTATACTTTAGAAGTTTCAAGTTCCCACGAATAATATTATACAACCACAATAAAATAACTAAAATAGTTAGGTAGTAGAATAGTAAATAGTTTAGGTTTTTAATATGTAATTTCGTCCAAATTTGAACTTAAAATTACTATAAAAATAAACTGTGCTAATGTAGTTTTTAGATTTTTGGTAACAGAATTAACTACTAACGTGAAATCTTGTTTTAAATTTTCAATCCTTAGATATAAAAGATCAATATTTTATAAATTATAAACTACAAAATAATTATTCAATTTTAAATTTGATACATTTTGTAAAAATTTGATCCTTAAATGCTTATAAAAAAAAATTGTGTATATGTATTTTTAATATTTTTCAACTGATATTGTAACAATATATCAGGAGCCCTGTATTACATTTTTAAACTTTTTGGCAAAACAGATAAAACATTATTGATATTTATAGAAAAAAAAACTAAAAAAGGTGGGCAAGTGCTCTGCTGTACAGTAGGTTACAAGTGGGTCACTGTATAATGGATGATATTAAATTTGAATTCAACGATATAATATCATTGTATAAGAAAAACGATTCTGAGCGGAGACAGTCTGTCAGTCTAGGTATAAGACATATTATATATGTGCGAAGCAGGGGGCTGCACAAGGAAGCCGGGCGACGGATGTACCTGGATGTGTGTGCACAGGCGGCAGCTACACGTAAACCGACGCGTTTGTTGTCTTCGTATATAAAAATATTCCTCGACGTTCTATCGGTGGGGAGGAGGATGAGAGAGTGGACTGTATTTAAGATAAATTCATAATATTGAGTTTAAGGTATTGGGATGAACATTAACAATTACGTTTTGTGGTATGAAAAAAGGACAGAATAATTTATTTTGAATGTTCTGCAAATATAGTAACTTAACGACTAAGGTTAGTAATAATAGTATAGTGTGCACGATCACAATCCGATCGGCAAATAAATCAATTACAAATAAATAAAAATAATACACGGTGACGGTGCGCGTGATACGAAAAATAAACAACAACAATATTGTGTACGACCTGATATGCGTTGATACTTGATAATGCCGATGATACCGTGAGGGTGGTGTGATTGTCCCAGAACGACGATCAGTTGACGGAGGTGGAACCGGATCGCGACAGTACACCACACGTAGACTAGGGCAACGTCGGCCGGCAGGTCAACGAACCCATGAGCTTGCCGTGTAATAAAACGTCATGGTTGACAAATGTGTCGAAATCGGACGAAGCGGGTTCGAAAAGCTCGTACGGCCGCGTAATACCGTACGGTCGCGTATGGACGTCGTTGTCGCGGCGTCTGTCAAACGGCGAACACCACGGCGGATCGCACTGCGTGCAACGACGGGCGGGCGAAAAACGGCGGTTATTATTTTGGCGCAGACGGCCGCAAAATAATGAAATTCGTGTGTGTGCAGAACGACACAACACGAAACGGACACAACACTGTCCGGGCGGTGCTTTTGGCGCAAACGGCCGCAAGGTATGAAATTCGTGTGTGTGCAGAACGACACAACACGAAACGAACACGACACTGTCCGGGCGGTGCCTTTGGCGCAAACGGCCGCAAGGTATGAAATTCGTGTGTGTGCAGAACGACACAACACGAAACGAACACAACACTGTCCGGGCGGTGCCTTTGGCGCAAACGGCCGCAAGGTATGAAAAACACAAAAAAACCGTTAAACCGAAAAAGCCAGGATGGCTGGGCGACGTACGACGGACGAGAGACGACGGACTGCAAAAACGATAATATAAAACACGCGCGACAACGGCGAGATAAGTGTTGTATGAAGCGCGTGTGCTCGTGGTGGGAGGTAGGGCGATAACGACGAACGGTCGACCGAAGTCCGCGAGACGTGTGACGGATCCGTACCCAACATTTTCTCCCCCCGTTGAAAGCCGTGGGCTTTCAAGGAACCATCAGAGCTGAAGATTGATGTTGAAAGACCAGATCGTACACATTACAAAAAATTGTGGGTTCAAGAAATACATAAAAAATACAAATATAAAAATACATTGAATGGTACAGCGATACATATACAATTTAAAAGAAGATGGAGGATGAACGAGAGGATGCCAGGATAGTCTACTTATCTGTTGGCAGTTTAACAACTTTGACCACCGGTCTCTTCATCTCCCCATCTTGTGTGATGATGGTAATTACGCGGACGATTTGGTCTGGACCTGGATGAACAGCTGTAATGCGTCCCATACTCCACACGGAAGGGGGCTGATTTGGAGCACCCACAATGACAAGATCCCCCACTTTTAGGTTATCCTGGATAGTAGTCCATTTCTGACGACCCTGGAGCGTATTCAAGTACTCCCGTGACCATCGCTTCCAGAACGACTGATGCATTTGTCGAAGAAGCTGCCAACGTGTCAGTCGATTCATCGGAACCTCGATGAGGTTTACTTCTGGTACTTCCATGATTGGTTGTCCGATGAGGAAATGTCCAGGGGTCAAGGCGGTGTGATCATGTGGGTCCGTCGAAGCTGGAGTGAGAGGGCGTGAGTTAAGAATTCCCTCGATTCGAACACACAATGTCTCGAGCTCTTCGTAGGTAAGCACTTGAGTGCCAATCACTCGTTTCAAATGGAACTTCACGCTTTTGATGCCCGCCTCCCAGAGTCCACCAAAATGCGGCGTGGCAGGTGAATTGAAATGCCAATCACAAACGATATGAGCGGACACTTGGGTTTGGACGTCTTTATCCCGAAATATCTGTTTTAACTGTCTAGCAGCACCAACATAGTTTGTGCCGCAATCTGAATACACATGTGCTGGTACACCCCGGCGTGCGACAAATCTATCTAGAGCGGCAAGAAACGCGTCGGCTGTCAAATCGGAAACAATTTCAAGATGTATGGCTTTGGTAGCCATACAAACAAATAACGCAATGTAGACTTTAGTGGTTTTCGTGTTTCGTCTTTTACATTCTTTAATGAGGTAGGGTCCTCCATAATCCGTGCCGACACTAAAAAACGCGCGAACTGAATGGACACGAGCTTCAGGCAGGATACCCATACGGGGTGTTGGATGTAGTGCTTTGTGCCTTGTGCACGTGACGCACTTAAAAATGACACGACGAACGGCCTCCCGGCATGACACAATCCAAAATTCTTGACGTAGCATCGCGATGATGAGCTTCGGTCCTGCGTGTAAGAGTCTTCGATGAAACGCGGTGATCAGCAGTGACGTGACGTGAGATTCCTTCGGAAGTAGATACGGTTGTTTCGCGTCATCAGACAACATTGAACGTTGCAACCGACCACCAACTCGAATTAATCCTGCATGGTCCATAAAAGGTGCTAACTGAGCCATAGTCGGGGGCGTCACTAGTTTGTTGGGTTTGGCCAGTTGTTTTAGGAGCTCGGGAAAATATGTACGTTGAGTGACTCGAACGGCAAGTCGCATTGCACGCTGTAATTCATCTGGTGTAAGGGCGTCCGTGTTCGTGGGTCGCTTTACGATTACACGATCAACGAAGCGCAACGCATATGCTAACGCATGTTGAAGACGGGACCATGACGAAAAACGAAGTAGAAAGGTATCGAAGCTCGGCGTTTCACAGACAACCATCACGCACGTGGACGGATTCTTCACCTCAGGTAAGCCGTCAAGATTGAGTGTTTCGAGTTGTGGTCCTGGCCATTGATCTTCCGAAAACTGTAAAAACGTTGGACCCTTCCAATGCAGCGTACAAGCTACAAGGTCACTAGGCAATAATCCGCGTGATGAAGGGTCCGCAGGATTCTCTGTGGTACGTACATGTGACCACTTGCAATTTGGAAGTAGAGTATGAATTTTGGCTACTCTGTTAGTAACAAAAATCTTGAACATTTTTTGATCCGCCGTAAGCCAAGACAAGACGACTGACGAGTCAGTCCAGGCACGCACATGTGATATAGGAATGACAGACGCGATTTTCGTGTGGAGACGATGCAACAGCTGAGCCAACAATAGGGCCGCACACAACTCTAACCTAGGTATGGTAAGAGACTCATCCCTTTCACTACCCTTCAAAGGGGCGACCTTGGTCTTGCATGTCACAAGAGAAACGGAAACCTTACCAGTTGGATGGACCACACGAAGGTACACGTTCACGGCGTAACCCCGTTGGGACGCATCGGCGAATCCTAGAAGCTGAACGTCCTGATATTCCCGGATGTCAATATGGCGAGTGATAGTAAGGTTAGACAACGACGGAAGCTCTGATAAAAATTGACGCCATGCTATACGTAGATGTGGGGGAAGCGGAGTGTCCCAATTTAACTGCGTCTGCCAAAGTTGTTGCATGAATGACTTCGCCCACAATAGCAACGGACCGAGGGCACCAATGGAGTCAAACAATCTAGCAATGGCGGATAACACTCCTCGCTTCGTGTTGGGCGTGTCTTCAATGTGTGTTGAACTCATACACGAAAAACACAGTTTATTTTCTTTGACGTATTCCCGACGTTGTGATACGGAATATGTCTTAAATTCCGGACAATGATACAAAAAATGTTCACCACGATTACACAGAGTGCAACTTTTAGGTTTGTTCAATTTTGACGAAGATGACGACAGGCCTTTATTCTTATGAATAGGATTACTCGCGGCGGTAAGTACTAACTTCGATGCTATAGGTTTGAAAGCGAAAAGCTTGTCCAAATGAGCAGTTGCGAGCAAACGTTTATTTTCAAATCGGTCGGTGAGCGCTGCCCACGCAACGTTATAATTCGCAGCCGACAACGGAATAGATTTAATTACAGATAATGCAGAACCGGTCAGACTCTGTGACAACAACTGAAATTTGTGTATATTATCGACATTGGAATCTTCATGTACAAGCGATTTAAAACTATCACGGAACGCACACCAATTTGTTATGGAACCATCGAACGACGGCAATTCAATTTTCGGAAGTGCACTAAACGATTGCCGAGTAGGTACCGGTTGTATGGCCGCGGTTACTTCGGACGTTCGATCAACAATTTCGCGAATTTCGTCGACAACGGCTTCGACAGTATCCACTACGGGTGAATCGATCGATTCGTACTCATCGGAACGACCGACAACGACCAATGAATTAATAATAACATCTTGTTCAGCTTGAAAACGAGAAAAAAAACTATCTAAGCGTTTCACACTAGCGGATAATTGTTCCCGTTCCGCGGGATTGTTCACAGATAGCCTCGCGATGTTCAAAATATCCGATATTGATTTTTGTGCGTGGTTACGTGCAATACGCGCACATTCCAACGCTTGCTCGGCCGTTTCATTTTTTTTAGTTTTGTTTGTCATTATCGAAAAGTATTAGTGCAACGTGCCAACGTTAAATAATAAAAGAACAGCTTGAAACGAAAGACAACGATTTTGTGAACCAAGATCCGGCTCGAAGGACCAAAAATGTGCGAAGCAGGGGGCTGCACAAGGAAGCCGGGCGACGGATGTACCTGGATGTGTGTGCACAGGCGGCAGCTACACGTAAACCGACGCGTTTGTTGTCTTCGTATATAAAAATATTCCTCGACGTTCTATCGGTGGGGAGGAGGATGAGAGAGTGGACTGTATTTAAGATAAATTCATAATATTGAGTTTAAGGTATTGGGATGAACATTAACAATTACGTTTTGTGGTATGAAAAAAGGACAGAATAATTTATTTTGAATGTTCTGCAAATATAGTAACTTAACGACTAAGGTTAGTAATAATAGTATAGTGTGCACGATCACAATCCGATCGGCAAATAAATCAATTACAAATAAATAAAAATAATACACGGTGACGGTGCGCGTGATACGAAAAATAAACAACAACAATATTGTGTACGACCTGATATGCGTTGATACTTGATAATGCCGATGATACCGTGAGGGTGGTGTGATTGTCCCAGAACGACGATCAGTTGACGGAGGTGGAACCGGATCGCGACAGTACACCACACGTAGACTAGGGCAACGTCGGCCGGCAGGTCAACGAACCCATGAGCTTGCCGTGTAATAAAACGTCATGGTTGACAAATGTGTCGAAATCGGACGAAGCGGGTTCGAAAAGCTCGTACGGCCGCGTAATACCGTACGGTCGCGTATGGACGTCGTTGTCGCGGCGTCTGTCAAACGGCGAACACCACGGCGGATCGCACTGCGTGCAACGACGGGCGGGCGAAAAACGGCGGTTATTATTTTGGCGCAGACGGCCGCAAAATAATGAAATTCGTGTGTGTGCAGAACGACACAACACGAAACGGACACAACACTGTCCGGGCGGTGCTTTTGGCGCAAACGGCCGCAAGGTATGAAATTCGTGTGTGTGCAGAACGACACAACACGAAACGAACACGACACTGTCCGGGCGGTGCCTTTGGCGCAAACGGCCGCAAGGTATGAAAAACACAAAAAAACCGTTAAACCGAAAAAGCCAGGATGGCTGGGCGACGTACGACGGACGAGAGACGACGGACTGCAAAAACGATAATATAAAACACGCGCGACAACGGCGAGATAAGTGTTGTATGAAGCGCGTGTGCTCGTGGTGGGAGGTAGGGCGATAACGACGAACGGTCGACCGAAGTCCGCGAGACGTGTGACGGATCCGTACCCAACAATATATATACATTATACATATCTATGGTATTAAACAAAAAATTGACCTATAATAGGTACCTATAATAAATTCTAAATTAATCATATCACAATATCCATTAGGTACTGGTAACGCGTTATACATCAACAAAAACCGTGATACTATCATAGATATATAATAGTACACTTTAGAAGTTTCAAGTACCCACGAATAATATTATTCAATCACAACAAAATAACTAAAATAGTTATTCTAGGTTTGTTAATATGTAATTTCGTCCAAATTTGAATTTAAAATGTCTGTAAAAAATAACTGTGTTCATATATTTTTTAGATTTTTTGGTTACAGTATGAACTATTTATGAGAACCTTTGTGTTGAATTTGTAATCCTTACCTATAAAAACTGAACATTTTATAATTTATTAATTACAATGATTGATAATTTTCGAGATTTTGATAAATTTTGTCAAAATTTTATCTTTAAATGCTTATAAAAAAAAACTGTGCCTATGTATTTTTAATATTTTTCAACTGCTATTGTAACAATATATCAGGAGCCTTGTATTAAATTTTAACACTTTTTGGCCCAACAGATAAAACTTTATTGATATTTATAGAAAAAAAAACTAAAAAAAATTAAAAGCTGTAAATGTCTATAAACAGCTCAAAAAGAGTCAAAATATTTTCAAAATTGTATGGTGTATAGAAAATTCTAATTTAAACATTCAGTGAAATTTTCATGTATCTACAGTTGTTCGTTTTTGAATTGCAACAAAATAAGGAAATCGCTACACGAGAAATCGAGTGAATATCTAATGTTGTAAAAATTTGAATTTCAAATGCTAATAAAAATTTAATTTGACTTTCATATAGACATTTTTTTTTTTTTGATAAAGGAAGGGAATCTTGTAATACATTTTAAAATCTTAGATTTAAAAAGAAAAATTTTTACGGATTCTTAACTCAAAATAATTTTCTAATTTTTGTGATTTTTTAATATTTTGTCAATTTTTGAACTTTTAATGCTTATAAAAAAAACTGTGACTAAGGATTTTTAATATTTTTCATCTGCCTTTGAAAAAATACACTATGAGCCTTCTTTTTATTTTCAAGCTTTCGAAACAACAAATAAAATTGTATTGATATTTATAGAATAAAAAACTAAAAAAATTGGAAACTGAAAATGTCCCTAAACAGCTCAAAATAAGTTAAAATATTTTAAAAAAGGCATGGTGTTTAGAAAACACATAAAACACATAATATAAACAGTCGTTAAAAATTGCATGTATCTAGGGTCATTTGTTTTAGAGTTACACAAAAAACCAAAATCGATTTTCTCGAAAACAGATTTTGCGTAAAAATTCCCATTTTTCCTTAATTTTTCTTTTGTTTTTGGCAGTGGGTTTGAAAACTACTGGAAAAATTTTACTTTTGACCCACCAAAGTGCCAACTTAATTCACTTTCCTATCAGAATTGATACTGTTGAAGAAAATCCAAGCACTTTTACTGTCCTAAAATGTGATGACAGACATAAAAAAAATAAGAAAAAAAACACACATCATTGTAAAATCAAAACATTCATCGTTTCACTCAGAATCTAAAATAAAAAGAAGAATATCGTACAACTATAACCATCGTGCTACCGTTAAACAATTATTGACCCGACAATGAGTCAGTCCAAATAATAAAAGTGTTTCGAAGAGTGTCCGTAGAGTATATGAAAAGAGACGTGTGCACGCCCAGAAGAAAAACGAGTATTCTTAGATCGGTCTTCTACGTATAGGTGTTGGGTATATAAAGTGTAGTGAAGTTTGTCATCCCCACTTTGTTGTGCAATATCTGCATTATCTTGTGTGTTATTTTATATAATAATAGCCAACCCGTCACAGCTACACCCGTAATTGGTTGTTTATGTTGGCTTCGGACGATGATATGTATAATTGTTTTATGTTTCTAGAGGTATAAATGAAAAATGTATTTTTATAGCGGAAGCTGAACCCGTAAACTTCCTTTGTCCATAAAAAATCGCAAATCTTAAAAAAGTTATGATTGTTCAATTCTTTTTGGGTGTAACTTGCTATTGTAAGTGCAACTCAGCCACCCTCGTAGGCAATGTTTAATAATTCGATTTGACCCAAGCTAGTACCTCATCTGCTAAATAAAAAATGGCAAACCAATAATAAATACACTAATTTCTTCTGTTTACTGTAACCAATGGCTACTATTAATAAATAAAAATAAAATTTCCGATGTGAACCTCAATGACCAATGTCCCTGTTTGAGTACCTCTATAAAATACAAAATTTGGCAAATCCTTTCTAGTGTATGGTGGATGTATTAGAAGAACCACTATTCCAAATTTCAAGTTCGTAAGTTGAGTAGTGTTTGATATACAGCGATCAGAGAGTCAGTGGTATTTGGATTTTATATAATACTAGCTAATCTCGTGCACTTTGATGCCCATTAAATGTATCAACTCTATATGACTCCAACTTTGTTCAATTCGTTATTTAATATTCGGTGTATGGTGTTCAAAACTTATCTTAATTTTTCTGTTGCCCACAATAAAAAGGGAGGGCTTAAAACGTCCGAAAATATTTTGACCGACCAGTATTTTGGCCGAAAAATATAGTTTACGAAAACATGAAAGGAAATAAATATTTTATCCGAAAAATATTTCATCCGAAAAATATTTTTGTCCAAAATATACCATCCAAACAATGTTTTATCCGAAAAATATTTCATCAGAAACGTATTTTAGCCGAACACGGTATGTGGCGTAGCCAGGGGGGGTTAGGGTGTTTAACCCCAACACCCCCTTAGATATTTTTTCTAATAAATGTATTACTAATATACGCAAACTGTAAAAACTGGGTTTAATTTATACTACCCCCCACCATTTCAAAATCCTGGCTATGCCACTGCGTGGCTCAATGTGTAAGGCAACAATTATTAAAATAGAGTTAAGTGTCTGTCAAGGGTGCACAGCGGGAGGTGATGATTCGGTGGGGCCATGCCCCCTCGTTTTTTTGACCCGTATTTTGGCCGATAAATAATTCATTGGATGACCAGTATTATAGCAGAACCGTATTTAAACAAATATTTTAGGGAGACTAAAATATACGGGATATAGATTATTTAGGACTATTGTTATTTTCCGTTATAAGGACTAAGGAGAATATTCCGTCTTATAGAGGGTCCGTTATAAGGAGGTTTTACTTTACTACTACTACTACTAGGTCAATATAAGTATATTATAATATATTGTTTGGATATTGTATACAATTTAAATTTTAAATATAATAAAAGGAGAAATTACCTTCATTACAAATTGTACAACAGTAGGACTGAGATCCTGAATAGAAGTGAATACTGCTTATATACCTGTATATTATCATAATATTAAGTTGTAATTTGAACTAGTACAAAATGTATTAAGCATACGGGCATAGGCATACCTAATATACCTATATAATAAATCATAATAAAAATAATAATAGAAAAACCGGGAGCACAACTCTATTCGATCAATGTGTGAGGCTGAAATTGCTAATTGTTATGTCATCATGTTTATAGATGATCTGGGTGTAATTATTATTGTATAATACCTACTGGTGTTTAATTTTAATTGTTGTTTCGTAACATTGATTTTGAATTATGAATTTGTAAGACCTAATTTTATGAGAATGTCTATTACTTTATAAAAATAATATAATTGCGTTATATGTGCCACACCCAAGTATGTTAGGTGACCATATTATGTCACGTTTAAAACGGGATTGTAATCTTTTTGATCATCATGTCCCGTTGTCTCGACAAACATCAAACGGGACGCTGTTTGTCCCGTTTTTAGAAGATGATCCCGTTTTAATCATTGTATCTCCATATTATTATAATCAATATTGTTGTATGAAAAAAAAAAGTTAATTAAAGAAATAAATACAAAACAATATAATATAGAACTACGGTTTAAAATTTGAAGTTTGACGGTTTAAATATAACAGTTTTCGTGGGGCGAGAGTTGATTATGACGAACAATAATTTATTGTCAGCGATAAGCATGAAACATATTATTATATATTATAATATTTTTTATTGGGACTTGTAATGGGACTTGTAATGGGACTTTGTATCAACGAAGAAAAAACAAAATTTATGGTACTCTCCAGGAGAAGAGAAGATCAGCCTAATCTACAAATAGATAATTTCACATTTGAAAGTGTAGAAAATTTTAAATATCTAGGTGTGAACATTAACAATAAAAACGACATGCATCAGGAAATAGTTGAACGGTTAGCAAGTGGATACCGATGCTACCATAGCATCCAAAAGTTATTGAAATCTAAATTTTTGTCGAGAAGGTCGAAAACACTGCTCTATATCAGTTATCTGAGACCAATAGTTAGGTGAGACTTGGTGTGAGACTTGGTCTACGACGAAAGGCGATTACAAAAAATTGGCAATATTTGAAAGAAAGGTTTTGAGAAAAATGTTTGGCCCGGTGTACCATCCCGATCTAAGAACATTCGAAAGGCGGAAAATTAAAATTTGTACCAATTGTATGGAAAACCAACAATATTAACGTTTATAAGAACTAAGAGAATGGAGTGGTTTGGACATATTTGGAGAGCTGAAGATGATATACTCAAAAAAGTCATAACCACAACGATACAGAAAAAATGACCACTGGGTAGACCGCTAACGAGATGGAAGGATGCTGTGAAGAAGGACATTCAATTGGTTTATGCGAATGCGTCTGTTGAATTATCACTCAACAGAGAAAGGTGGAGAGACTTACTTGTGACAGCTCAGGCCCTTCAAGGACCGTTAAGCTGAAGAAAGAAGAAGAATATTTTGTCGTATGGCGTACTATACACAATGAAATTTACTAATTTATTATGAGCCCACATAACCTAATCTTTTCCAACAACACGTCTCGTCTGACCGTAGTAGTGTAGTAATGAATTGTATTCAAGTTTATTTAAGAATTATTTTTTTTTTTTAAGATTATCTGCCTAAAACTGTTGGCCAAGTTTTTTTTTTTATATAAAAATGGTCACCCTAAAGTGTACTCATTACTCATATTGGAAATTAATTTTACAGTTTTATTATTAAAAAAACTTGTTTTATTTATATATTACAAAGTTACTAGTATTATAGGCAGGGCTTAGCACCTGAATCATTTATTTGGGTTTCGGGTTTTGGGTGCTATAATATGTCAAACACCGGAATAAAAAGTTGAAACAAGTATTCGGGTTTTCAAAACCACCATTATTCGGGTTAAAATTTTCTTAAAATAAGGGCTAGATTCTCAAAATTTTAACTGCAGGATACGATAGATACAGTTGAGCATAATAAACACCTCTATAGATAATAAAATTAATAAGGACGATATGCAAAAAGCACTAACTGAGATAACAGTAAGAAATAAAGTAAATCGTAGGGAGATAAATAAGAGTAAAAAGATATATAAACATTTTTTAATTGTTTATTATTATTAATGCATTTTTATATTGTTTATATAGCTGTGGACTCTACACTTTTGGATCCTGCGATGAAAGCAATGAGACTATGTTAGTAAATACACACAAGCATTCTTTTATAGTTGTTTTTTTTTTTTTTAAGTGAAAACTTATTTAGCGGCATTGTGCACTTTTTTTGTGATGTGTAAAAAATGTTAAACTCGAGTCAGGACACGAAAGACCATTATGCAAAAGAAAAATAAACATACTTCTAGAAGTCCGATTTCAGTTTTGAAAACTAATTTGAATTCAATAAGTTCTTTTCTATGTCTTGTATTAAAAACTTTTTCATTTTTTTTAACTTGTTGAACCTTTAAAGTACAAGTTCATTTTGATGAATTAAGTAAATTAATTTGCAACTGTAATAGATAGTAGTTTTATACTGATAGTTAACGCAATTCGTGCAAAATTATTCCCAAACCATTCAAAATATCAAAAATGCATGACGTAATATTCAAGTTTTCACTTCTGCCGGCATTCCTGGAGTGCAACCCGTCTGTTTTTATGTAAAACACAACGTGTTCACAGTATAGAATTAAGAGTAAGACATGTGCGAACAATTTAAATGAGTATGCTGAATAAATCTATTTGAATTCTAAAGTATTAATCAATATTATGACGAAATTTTGGTTTTATAATCTTGGTTTTTGTTTACGATTTTATAGACGATTCGTTTAGAACAAAACTAGAGTTTTTATTATTATCATATGATTTTTATTAACTGAATATTTAGCAATATAAATCGTGGATTATAAAACATCAGTATTATAATCATAATATTATACTTTATTCAGACCAAGAGTGAAAAAAATCGCACAAGCAAGTGCGATGTCATTGGCTACAGACTCGGCACCCATCGTTATACGTCGTAGCATTCGTCCACCTGCAGATCACGTAACCCACCTGTACGAAACCAGACGCGTTTTCGTCGTACACTTTTTCACTCTTAGTCTCAATAGAGTATATAGTTATAATATTACAACTAGATGACTTAGATCACCGATTAAACTACTTAAGTGTATAAAAAGGTAGTTATTAGAAAAAATTATTTAGTTCTTCTAAATTAAATCTATACCAATTATTTAAACTATACCTAAGTATTAATGCATATTTTACTAAACTTTAGAGGAAAATAGTTAATAAACTAGAGAACCAAAATTGATGATTTGACTATCAAAGTTTTCAAAAAAAAAAAAAGGTTTACCAGAATCCATTAAAAAATATAGTAGTTACTATTTTAAAAAATAAAGTTGATTTTGCTATTTGTACAAATGAGTATTTAAAAATTTTGAAATTGTTATAAAAAAATTGCCTATTGAAACTAAAGAAATACGTCTCTTTTCGTTTTAACTAAACTCTATGTCATCGATCCAAAAAAAAAAAAAACACCGAATACAATGACATAAGATACACCCTGTATAAGTAAATACTGCATAAATTCTAAGCAATTTATTAAAAGCTATTACTTAATATTCGGTTTGTAATATGGCCGGAGAAAACTTTTACTAGTCATTACTAATAACTTATTAGTCACTTATTACAATATAATTTATTAAGGGAAGGGTTTCTATCGTTAATGGGTAGGTTTTTTATAGTGGGGGAATTGGGCACGTATGCATGAGGTATTTATCAATAAAATTACTCGTTTGGATTAGAAATTTTTAATAATTGTTATAAATATATATTAAATAATATTATTGTATGTATGAAGTATGTATATCAAAAGGTACTGTTATTAATATTCTATATTTAATTTCGCTTGTATTTTTCAAATGCATATATAATTTTTTTGATGGAGTTGTAAATTGTGGAGTTAGTACATTTTTTATTGGTTCATATTAAATAGTGTGTACTTAATAGGTATTTTCTTTCCACAAATTGTAATTTATATGGATTAAATTATGTGATATGTATTTGTTGTGTGATATATCATATATGTGTCTGACACAGATAATGTTTGAGTGGTACGAACTCAAAGATAAGCCTTGCATGCATGGAATTAAACTATTAACGAACATTCTATAATTAATCCCTTAACAATTTTGAGTTAAATTGGGCATTTTGTGAATGAATAAGATAATGAAAAATCGAATAATAGCAATAAAATAATTTTTATTATATTATGTATTATGTAGTTACATTAACTACAAGGTTATATTTCACCACAGTTCAATAATTTGGTTTGGTTGTGTTTTGTAGAATAAACATTGTTTTAAAGCATTTATACTAGATCATTTAGGAGCTCAATGATAAATTGTTATTAATTTTTACTATTATTAATTCATAACTGTATAATTTATATTATTTATCTTACAGTTCAATACAATAATTGTTTTGATAAACAAGGAAGACCGACTAGTAAGTAAATGTGTTTGTATGTATACAAAACAATATTTTCATTGTATAGAATTAAGAAATTGTGTATGCTGAATAAATCTATTTAAATTCTAACATAGGTATAAATTAATATTATGACAACATTTTAATTTTAAAACTTAGTTTCTGATTATTATATTATGTACAATAGGTTTTTAAAATATATAGAAAATTTCATTAGCATCTTCTAAAAATATAAACCATGCATTATAAAACATCGGTATAATAAATTATAACATTATAATATAACAATGACATACATAATTACAATTTACAACATACAACATTTATGAATATATTTATGTATATATGTGTATTACTAATAAACTTGACGTATAAGTGATTACTGAATAAGACTATGTTATTCTGTTAAATCTATTATTAAACATTATAGACATTCAGTTCTTAAACATGTTCATTAAACATTTAGGTGGGTACATACTAAGTCCAATTTGAAAAATATTCAACGTCTTAAAAAACTTTTTGTCCGATACTATTTTGTCTTGTAAAATATTGTTATATGATTGTAATAAAAATAACAAACTCACTTAAGGGGCCGTTACAGTTAAATCTGTTTTCTCTGTCTTACAAGTGAGTAACATAGGACATTTTACGCTCAGAAAAACACGCTTACCTACCGTTAGTTTAAAAATTAGAGCAAATTGACCTTTTATAAAACTTAAAGGTAAGATTATTATCTAGATAATGACGTAAGCTTTTTATTATAATTTAATTTTAAATCGAACTATGTGTATTTTAAAAATGTAAACTGTTTGTACATCTTAAAATATTCATAACTCGCTTTAAAACTAAAATATAATAAAAAAACCTGTAATTGTCTAGATAATAATTTTACATTTAAATTTCATAAGAGGTCAATTCGTACTAATTTTTAAACTAACGGGAGATAAACTTGTTTTGCTGAGTGTAAAATTTGCTATGTTAGGCACTTGTAAGATGAAGACAACAAATGTCACTGTAACGTCCTCTTAAAGCATCGAGATTAGTCACCTCCTCAAGTTTGTCAAAAAAATATTGGAATATAAGAAATTTAAATTAATGTTTTACTTAAACATTTACATTTTTTTCTACTGATTATTTATTCTTATTTATTTTTGTATTTCTATAGTAAAATATTTTTTTATAATTTTTTTATAAAACGTTTTTTATGATATAATAATTATTCAATATAATAAAAATTCTGCATAGAAGAGTATAAAGAATTATACAAGAAAATAACATTTAGTGAGTATGAAACATAATCTGTTTTATTTCAGAAATAAATAATAATTTATGTATGTACAAAAATAAACTTGGCATAACTAGAATTTTCTAGTCAAATTTGCTAGATTCTTAAAAAAATTAAAGTTTAAAAGGTTGGCAAGTGTGTGTCACTCTGCTGTGCAGTTAGTTACAAGTGGGTCACTGTAATGTAAAGCATTGTGTTAAATTTGCATTGAGTGATATAATTTCATTGTATGAGAAAAACGGTTTTGAGCAACGATGGTCAGTCAGTCTATAATATTACTAAGTAGGCATATTTGATGGTATTATTGTGAATTAAGTAATTCATATATAACCTTTTTACGTGGGACATTGTTTTAAATTTTCAATCCTTAGCTAAATGCCCGTAAATAGCTCAGAAAGAGTCAAAATGTTTGAAAATATTATCAAGGATAAAAATTGATAAAATAAATATATGGTGTAAATTTCAAGAATCTACAGTTCTTCGTTTATAAATGACATCAAAATAAGAAAATCGTTACACGAGAAATCGAGAAAATATCCAAAGTTGTAAAAATTTGAACTTCAAATGCTCATAAATATTTAATTTGAATTTCCGGTAGATTTTTGTTTTTTGATAAAGGTAGGAATACTTATGAAAAATCGTGTAATACATTTTGAAATCTTAGATTTAAAAAGAAAATTTTTTAAGAATTTCTAACTCAAAATAATTTGCACATTTTTTTTTTTTTGTTATTAAATTCGAACTTCAAATGCTTTTAAAAAAACTGTATTTAGTCATACTATCAATGACTTTTATCATCTAATGTTCATGAACTTTATTCACTGGCAGCCATCAATTGGATTAATGTAGTAAAATCAAATGCATAATAATTATAAAAAATACTATTGTGAATATAAATAAACTTGTGTTTTATTTTATTTTTAGAAATTAAAACTCTTTGGGATGAAACTCTTTCAATAGGAACTGACACATACAGACTTAAATTTCATAACAAATTAATAAGGACATATAAGGTAGATATAATAATTTATATTATTAAAAAGCCTATTTGTTATAAATGTGTATACATAAGTATTGTTCATATTACGTGAAGTAATCAGGAATCAATTCATTTTTATGCTGGATTATTGGAGATCATAGGCTCAAATTGACTAAATTGTTTGGGTTCACTCAAGCCCCACTCCCTATGGGCCATATTTCTTAGTACCGCAGAATATAAAAATTATTACTAATTTTCGATTTTGAACTGGAGGACTTGACCGACATTTGGGGGGACTAAGTCTCAGTAAGCCCCCACTATACTATTTGGGCCAATGTTGGGGATATAAATTGTCTTTATTTAGTTTATGCAAAAATGTAATTTAGAACAATATGATTATCAAACTCGAATACTTCATAGGGGTCTCGCCAACCATTTGGTTATATTTCAACACAAAGTCACATTCTTGTCTATCTTTTTCAAGTTTCTGGTTATTACATTGATCCCCTGAGTTCTGAGTCCTACAAATTAAATACATATAAGTACCTTATATTATTATATTTATAAGATATATGAAATAATATTAATGTGTCCAACTTATGACCTAACTTTTTAGTTTTATCTAAGTTATATAGGTACGTACTGTGTATAGTGTATACTCATATTTAAATTTTTGTAAAAACAATTATTTTTAGGATAAGCAAAATACGCTATCAAGGGAAGATTGTATAGTGTTTATGGAAACATATTATAATGCAGCAAGTATATATTTTTTTTCGAGGACCTATAGAACTGCACTATATAAGATAGAAGATGGTAAAAACTATAATTAATATATATTTACAACAATTATTGATTGAATAATATAATTTAGAAGAGAGGACATTTTTATTTTTATTTTGTATGATATTATTGATACAAATTAATCAAAATAAGGTAATTTATGTTTAACTGAAGATATAATTAATTTTTCTTTAATAGTTAATGATTGTATATTATATAACATTTGGTTGATGAATATATACGTCAGGTAGCTTATTTCAATAATAGAAAAAAAAAGTAGGTAAGTGGCACAATTCTGTACGTTTTACCTTTTTTGGAACACGATTCCGTACTAGTTTGACCAAACAATAGATTTTTAAATTACCCCAAAAACAATAGGATTACGTACAATTTTCTGTGCAATGTTGCCATTTATTATTTATTATTTTCAATAAAAAAGTTGATGAAAATTTGACACTTCAAAATGTGAAAAGTATAAATTGTATAAGAAATATGTACCAATAAAATTGTATAAAAATAATTATAATTTGTTACTTTGGTACTAGTTACAAATATTTCATTAAATTTGTATGAATCAAATATTCGTTATATTCGTTGATTGTGTGATCTAAAGTTTGTCATCTAAGGCCACTTGACTGAAACGTCCTTTAGATGCTGATCTTATTTTTGTGCAAGTATCTTCTTGTGTTTTCTTCAGAACCGATACAACAAAATAAATAAAATCCAGAAGGGTTAAAAAGTGTGTTAAGCATATAAATGTTACTAAACAGACAACCATATTTCACCTTATTGTTTTTTAATAATAGTGTTGTAAACTGACAGTGCCGTTTTACTTCGCCAAGTTCGCCAGGCGCTGGCTGGCTCCGGCATACTGTATTTGGAGGAACAAGGCCGCGGTGGCGACTGGTACGACAAAATCCGATCTGTTTGGATTTTTGGACCCTCACTATATAGTTAAGAATACTCAATACGTATGTAAAAGGGTATAACTATACTCTGTGCCAAATAAGAGAGGTTCACGAAAACCGGTCGAAACTTGAGTGGCAGCGGCGGTAGGGTAGAGTGTCGGTGGCGAATAAGGCCGACTAACGGCGACCAATGACAGAGAGAATAGACCGGCCAGGAGGTCCGGACGTCACTCCGCGATTCATTTCGATGCTCCAACGCGGTGAGCTCTTATTTGGTACAGAGTATAAGTCGAATAGTCGAATATCTACGTTACCTTATGGAAATCTGGCCACATTGCACTAAGATCTTGGGTACAAAACATACCAACTAATTAATTTTAACATGTAGATTGAAAATTTTATTTTAACTCTATTGATAAGAAATTAAGAACCAAAAAGTGCTATTTAAATTGCTATCAAATAACTATTAATGTGTATATTTGATCGATTTAACACCGTTTAGTTCTGGATAACTCTTTAAATAGTGTACCTACAAGGGTGGATGTCAGCTTGCTCGATTATAAAGCATTGATTATAAACCCGTGTTAATGAAAAAGTGGATTTTCAATCAAAATCAATATAGCACCTTTTCGCTCTGATCCTACTATTTATTATGTTGATACTGCATGTACCTGTATATCACGAACCCCCGCGCTCCTGATGGAACTCTATGTCTAAGAACTTAACACCAATAATAATAATTAATCATTTAACCGTCCAAGAATATGGTTCTAAGCCACATTACATACAAATCACTAAGCCACCGATGGAATATGTAAATTATATAATAGGTAATGGATTCTGGTAAAGCTTTTTTTTCTGAAAATGTTGATAGTCAAATCATCAATTTTGGTTCCCTAGTTTCATAAAATATGGTCCTCTAAAGCTTAGGAAAATCGTTAGGAAACCCTGAAAGACAATGACATAAGATACACCCTGTATATGCCTAATGTGTATATATAATGACATTATACATACACATTAGGCATACATTGTATAATATGTATATTGAATCACCCCACACCCCATATGGTTCGTCGTTATAAGTAGTATTTATTTAAGTATAGAAATATTATATATTACAAAATTATGCATTTTATGATCTAAGTCTAAAGGAAAATTAATTTCTATAAATAATAATAATATTGATTATTACTGTGAAATAATTAATTGGCGTTTGATTTATAACACTCAAATATACTCGTACTGGAAATATTTGTCTTGCCGTTTATGAATATTATAGTGTTTAATATTATTTATATATTACCCACATATACAAATATATAGGTGCATTAAAAAAAAAACAATAATTGTTTTATTAAAAATATGATATGTGTTTTCAGGTATTAAATTTGGTCTTTATGTTCGTGAAATGCAGTTCAAAGATGATAATAGAAGTAAAGAAAGCAAGGTTTTAAATTCGTGGTTATGGCTATGTGAATCATTGAAACAAGAATTATTAATATATGATGTTAAAATTGATGGTATTGACGGGGTATCAACAATAGATAAGACATCAAGCCAGCAAATAGGAGTATCCTACTCCAGTGTATCAGTTTTATTTTATCGGAAATATTTTCTAGACGATGTATGTACAATCTACTAACACTATTATCAATTAAATACCTATACACAAATGGAACAAAATATCTGTTATCATAATTCTTGTTTTTAAATTTGTGTACAATATGTAATTAGATATTTATGAGGGTGCATCTAAAAACTATACACTTATGGTATCGACTCTAAAAAGATTGGTAGGTGTGGTTTTTGTACACACATTATTGGTTTATTGTACATTGAAATAAAAACACTATCTACAGACCAGATGTATGATGTTATTTGTTGAACGTCAACAACTTTTAGCAAGATTAGTAATGAATCAAAGATAGGGCCATAGCCTATAGGGGCTAGCAGTGGTATTAATTCAATTTGACAATATAATAATATGTTAACTATTATCTATGTAGTTATGTTATACTGTTATAGTAAGGAACTTTTAAGTTTTTAGTATGATTAAATATCTTTATATTTGTTAAAATTAGAAACATTTATCTTATTGATGTACAAAATCTTTTTATTTTGTATAATATCCAATGTAAAACATTTAGATACACTTTCTATATATATTATAATCACATACTTTCTTATAATAATTTTAATAATTAATTATTAATCCAAAGAATGAAAGTCCGCTTTGTAAATTAATGTAAAACAAGAAGGTAACTTTAGATTATAGTGAACTAATTAAAATTAAGTTGAACAAGTTGAATGTTATACATAGTTTTGATCGATATGGTTTGGTATATATAGTATAGTTATTTTATTGGGTTTAAGAGTCATTTAATGTTATTTTGATATGCATCTACCTATTTAGTTTTTTATGTTTTGTAGCGTAATAATGTGAATATCATTACAATGAGGTTTTTGCATACAGGAATCAGAACAATTATGTTATTTTAAACTACCAACTAACGTTTGTGGTTTTGTTCGGGGCTTATCTAAACTGTGTGGTTTTTGAATTCAATAAATTAAGTAGACACACGTTGATTTTTGTTGTACCTATGTATCTCATTGTGTATCTCATTGTGTATCTCACTGCGTATCTCATTTGTATATCATTGTACCCGAGGTTTTTTTAACAATTATTATGGATCGATCATTGAAGATATGGAGTTTCAAAAAAACGAAATAAGGCGTGTTTTATTTATTTTTAACAGGCGATTTTTTTATGACAATTTCAAAATTTTTAAGCATGCAGTTCAGCAGTTGTACCAATAGCAAAATTAACTTTATTTTCTCAAATAGAAGCAACTATATATTTTAATGGATTCTGGTAAGGTTTTTTTTCTGAAAAGACTTGATCGTTAAATCTGTATGATTTAAAAACGTATTTTTGATTAGCTAAAGCTTAGCTAGTTAAGTAAAGCCCTCTATTTTTATGTACACTTAAATTGGTAATGACAAGTTCTAAAAAAATATATATTCAATTTTTGGATAAATGTCTATAAAATAGTTGGAAAACCGTTCATTATTTTTATTTCAATATACAATCATAAAAAATCGTATTATTACCGTAATTTATTATTATGACCACAATTAATTGATAACTTTATATTTTTTTCATCATAGTTAAGCTTTTCAGTAAAAAAGACATTACTTACTGTAATCCATTAATAATATAGGTGTTATCATTTCAAAAAATAAAGTTGATTTTGTTACTGGTACAAAATTAGCTAACAAATTTTAAATCCACTGCCTGTTATAAATATATACAAATTTCTTTTTCGTTTTTTTTCGGAATTCCATATCATCGATCCATAATTGCTAAAAAAAATAATAATATTTTGACATAAGCTACATCCGGTATATATACATATATGTATTCTCAGAACGATAATATGCGCATTACGTACACAAGTCGAAATAATTATGTTAGATCTATGTCGGGTGAGAATTGAGGCCGAGGGCTATAAAATCAATTTATTTAAAAAAATATTCTATTTAATTATTTTCTATTTTAAATCCATTATTATTAAGAATCGTAAAATATTAAAACTATGATTTGTTACCTATAAAAATTGTTTGCATGATAAGTAACATACTATAATAAATTATATGAATTATAAAAATAGTTAAAATTGAATTTTCGAGTTTTTTCAAGTATTTTGTCATCTTATACATTTAATTTTGAGAAAAGTTCAACAGTATAGTATTACAATAAAGTATAAAAGAAATGTTGACAGAAAATAGCTAATTTAGCTTTTTTTCTTACTGATCGATTAGTATACAAAATATGATACCAAGGATGTAATTTTATAAAATATATAAAAATAGTAACTTAATATTTGATAGTCAAATTGTTATAGAACTCGAGTTTTTTCAAACTCAGTACATGACTGTTGAGTATTGTAATCCTGTCATAAATTTCTTATAATTTCATTAGTTAGTAAACTAAAATGAAATTAAAACATAGGTTACATAGGTTACAAAGTTACTTGCTTCACAAGAAACACATTGCATTTAATTTTGCTTAAATAATATTATTATATCATTCTTAGATACTCGAAGAACGTAAGAAGAAAAAATTAGAAAAATCGGCCATTGACCAATTTCAATCCATTAAAGATAATGATATTATCTATACCAAATATAATTTAATGTACAATTACTTAATTCTTGGCAGTTTTGGAAAAACGGAAAAAGTTAAATTAGAAAATATAATTAAAGCAATTCAGTTACCAGTCTTATCCATCGAAGTAAGTGAATTTATACCTTTAACATTCGTAGGGACTATTTAGAAATAGTTTAAATAAAAACTAATCAAATACCTTACAAAGATTACAGTATGAAATTTAGAGTGGAATGCCAGTCGAGCAGTGGTGGTTTTCCTGTGGAGACAAGGGGGCCAGTGCGTCCCTTGAAAATAAGAGAATATACATGGTTAATATTATTTAAATTATAAAATGTTGTGTGTTTATATTTTCAAATATAGACACTATTATAAAAGGGAAATAAATAAAATATATATTTAAATTATGTATTGAAGGGATATGGAGTGTACCATGCCCGTCCTCGGTCTTTAAACAAGACCGTGATGCTCATAAGTAAGAGACTGGCCAGTTCCCGTGCCCAACAGGCGAATATAATATTAATATTATACTGATATACTGTATAACTACATAGTATGGCTGCCCCTCTATGTGTCCCATATCGGCGGCGGCTACCCACTTTCTCAGGCTGTGACTTGCAGCGCCTCAGTAGCTGACGATTATTTATCACTAATAAGTTATTATCAATAGCAATAGTATAATAACAATGATATTATATTATATTAATTATTATTCATACTATGATTTTAATTGTATTATTTTATTTCTTGTGTGATAGGTACTGTGAGTGTGAGCGCCGAATTACATAATTAATAATTACTAGTTATTGACTTTAAACATACGAAATAGTGAAAATGAAAATCTTCTAACGGATTTTTAAAGAAAAAATATTGTTTTTAAACAAAATAAATGAGTTTTGAGAATTGGGGGATAACATGTCTAGAAGGGTACAATATTGTTGCCTCCTCAAAAATGTTATGCCACAAACGCCACTACAGTCATTGCTAGCGAATCCCAATTTCAATGATCTGTAAACTATTCAAATGGTTAACCCTCCCGAGTTTACTTCGGTACTGAAAATTAGGTAATTTTACCGTCTCAGTGCCAAATAATCTAAATTCAAAATTATAATATAATTATTTGTTAAATTTAATACATTAAAATCATATTTGATGAAAAAATCGAGTTAAAGTTTTTTCTGCAGAAAAATAACACGTTACTAATTAAAATAGTACTTGTTCGGTACGAGATGACGGGTTTTAGACTTAGCCCCACGTTGTCGTCATTATCACAAACACCGCCCGACCATTCCGATATCTCCGGAGAGGGAACCGTTATCTCTGCCCCATCGCAAGCTAGCCCGTGACAGTGCCTTCAGTTGCGAGTCACCGTTTCTCAGCCGTCTTGACAATCATCACAGTTTTTCTTTCTCCTTAAGCCGGAGTTTTGTTTCTTTCGCTAACTAGCTCGCCGTAGTCGTCAATAACGCCATCATCTTGGCTTTCCGTCTGTGCTAGTTGTTCCTTGTCGTTCCCCTCGTTGCACACACAAATCGCATTCTGTTGCTGCCCATGCCAAAACCCACGGTTAATCGGCGGTTATCGTCCCCCAGGTGTGGGCGCAGTGTGATCCGCCGTGTTCCGGTGTTCGTCACGTGTTCACGAGCCTTGCCGTCAGTCGGATGTTTTTGTCTAAGTCAACGTTCTGGTGTAACCTCCATCTGCTCACTATCATCGTGCCGGGACAACGGCAAAACCATCGGTTGTCAACAGCCGCTATCAGGTCAAACACAGATAATTAATTTGTTTACCTTCTTCCGTTACCTGACTATCTATGATTTATATTTTTATGTAATTTAATTTTTGTCGTTGTGCTCATATATTTTACTAACACTAGCACGTCAGAATTATTTTTTTCCTAATCATTACAATAAAATTTTTATAATATTGTCTAAACTAAAATAACTATATTTTTACTGTCATCTATTTTCCTATTACCTTTTCCGCCTACAGTCCACTGCCATAGCGCGGCAATTACCCTGAGCCAGCATAGTTCGAGCGAACCTTACGCCTTAAATACCTTACGACCACATCTGTGCCGTCGAGTTGCACTGTCACAATCCGGTTGCCCCCCACACAGTACTAGCACAAATTATAAAGCAGATCAATATTACGTATCTACTAAAACTACCGTCAATATTAATGATTGAATCAAATTGTGTGTAAAAATAAAATGACACACAAATGTTATATTATGGTATATAATATTATAAGTAAGACAAATATATTTGTTACTTTGTTTTGAGTGAATTCTAAGTTAATCCAAACTAGAGATTTTTTTAGTATTATGTCAGTATTAATTAATTTCTTAGAAAAAAAATTTTTTAGGATAGATTATTAAACTATAAAGCATTATCAATCACAATGGACATGTTACATATGTGTTTGGATGAAAATGGATTATTACAAAAGTCGGTACTCTGTGCGCCAATGAATGAACTTATGAACGAAAATCAATGTAATTATATTATAATTAATATTATTCTCATAACAGATAGAAAATTAGTTAATAAGAAAGAATAGGCAACTGAATAGCCCTAATGGATGGGTCAAATTTGAATTTAATGATATTAAATCATTGTAGACCAAAAACGATTATGAGCGAAAATGTTCGTCTTTCAGGCTATATTACAAAATATTGTATTATAAATTATAATACTTAAATTGCTACTAAAGTAATTGATTTTATTGATAGTAATGCAGCAGGATGAATACATTTTTACCGAAAACATTGTATTTGGAAGAAGAAAGAATAATTTAATATATTATTTAATTATAACAAAAGACTAAAATCGTTATAATTTGTAAGAATATCATATTTTGTACACATTTTAACTTAAAATGTCAATTAATAAAAACTGTGTTTATATATTTATAAAATTGTTCGTTACAGTACCAATGAACTACCTATGAGAAATGTTGTATTACATTTTCAAATCTTAGATATTATTAAAAAAAATTATGGAAAAGAAAAAAAAAACAGGAAAACGGGAATTTTTACTCAAAACTCTTACGATAAAATCAATTTTTTTTCTGTCAAAAACTATAAATCTTAAATACTTAAAAAAATTTACAAAATATTTATATTTTCAAAAAATAACATTTTCAAAATATATAACTCTTTTAATTTATTTATAGCCATTCAAACCATTTTTAATTTTAGATTCTGAGTGAAACGATGAATGTATTGATTTTACAATGATGTGTGTTTTTTTTTTTTTTTTTTTTGTATCTGTGTACACGATTAGTAGTCGAAAAAATGCTTCGATTTTCAACTTCAGTAACTTGTTCGATGAGAAAGTGAATCTAGTTGGTACTTTTGGGAGGTCAAAATTTAAAATTCCCAATAGTTTACACAAGCAACAAGATTAACAAAAGAAAAATTAATTAAAAACGGGAATTTTTACGCATAACCGATTTTTCACAAAATTGAATTTGGTTTTTGGTGTAACTTTAAAACAAATGACCGTAGACACTTGAAATTATCACTGGTTGTTTATATTTGCATTTTCTATACACTATAACATTTTAAAAATATTTTGATTTATTTTGAACTGTTTAGGGACATTTTCATTTTCCATTTTTTTTTAGTTTTTTTCTAAAGATATCAATAAAATTTTATTTGTTTGCTGAAAAAGCTTGAAAATTTAATAGGAGGCTAATAGTATATTGTTTCAAAGGCAGATGAAAAATATTAAAAATCCTTAGTCACAGTTTTTTTTTCTAAGCATTTAAAGTTCATAAATTGACAAAATATGGAAAAATCACGAAAATTATTTTGAGTTAAAAATTTGTAAAAATTTTTCTTTTTAAATCTCAAGTTTTAAAATGTAATAAAAGATTCCTCATAAGTTTGTCTACCTTTATCAAAAAAAAAAATTTCTATAAGAAAGTCAAATTAAATTTTTATGAGCGTTTTAAATTCAAATTTTTACAACATTGGATATTCAATCGATTTCTCATGTAGCGATTTCCTTATTTTGTTGTAATTCAAAAACAAATACCTGTAGATACATGACAATTTCACTGAATGTTTATATTATTATTTCCTATATACCATAGGCGTGACTAGACTTCATTGGCAGGGGCAGCCTAGATAATAACCGTCGGTAGCTTATTATAGTGAACGGAAAAAAGCCCTGTACACCCAAAGCCGTATTTTTTTTAAGCCCCCCCCCCTCCACAATGAAATATTTACATAATTTCAAAAAAAGTCTAAATTATCTATTTACAATAATAATCTACTTTAACTCCAGAAATATAATCATCCTTGGATTACCTACACCACCTAGCTACAAACCAAAAATAATACAACAATAATATCAATAATACCTAGATGCGTACTGTATCGTCGTCGTCTGTCTCAGGTCTCTATAGTGGGTTTTTCCGATTTCGGAAGTCAGGAAATCAATCTTTTTAAGTAAATGGTATTTATAACGATACCCCATACCCACAAAAAAATCAAGTTAAAAAAAAAGAAAAAGAAATGTTATAACCCTCTGACTTAAAACTCGGTTGATCGGCACCTGTGAAAAATTGCAGGGGCAACCCAGGCACCCTAGGCTGCCACCGTAGACACGCCTATAGCATATATACCCTATACAATTTAAAATCACAATTTACCCATCACATTACATACATTTTTCTGATTGCTGTGTAAAAATAATAAAAATAAGTTGGCACAATTATTTTTTAGTTACATTAACTTAAATTTTGAAAATTGAATACCGAGAATGTTAATTATAAATAATTCATTCTGGAACAAAACAATCTAAAAAAATATACCGACACAATATTTTTTATAGACATTACAAATTTGGATGATATTTTTAAAAGGAATAATCGTATAAAAGAAATAATATATACCTTTTTAATTATTTAAGCTGACAGACTATCTTCGCTCAGAATGTTATTTCGTACATTAATATATAATTGAATTCAAATTTAACACATTCATTACAGTGACCTATTTGACACTATTTCGATATTTTTCAACTTCATGTTTAGTATTTATACAATAAAAAAATAAAATTTTATTTTAAAAAGAGATTTGTGAATATTTTCTTAATGGAACTTAGTTTAGTTAATTAATATTAACAGAACGTTAAGTCTATATATGAAATCAGTAATAAAATTATTTTTTTATGATTTTTACCACATTTTTTATACAGTACTTAGAGTTATTATACTGTTTCAATGTACCATAGATTAAAACATAATCTATATTCTTTATACTTAACTTACTAAATACAATTATTTTATGATTACGTTGTATTTTGTTTTTTAGTATTCCGCGAAATAATAATTCCAAAATTAAAAAATGTATTTCGTGCTAAGCATGATAAGGATATAATAATGAAGCTCATTTGCGTAAGATTTTTAAAATATCTTTCACTTACTTAACATTTTAAATGTAACACTTCAAAATAGTAGTTTTGAAATAATAATATATACCTACATTTTGATTTTGCATTTTTTGAGGTCAAACTTGCCAGAAAATCTGTTAGATCTTCTTTATTCTCAATAATATTTTATGTAATTTATGAAACACCTAACTATATAACTACACTTAAGATATATCTTACACAGTGGATAATTTTTTAACCATGTATTATACGTTTTTAATGAGTATTATAAAATATAATAACTACAGTTATAACTTATAATTACATACGCTTCAGCCAAAAAAAATAACCTGGATATTCCTAAATCATAAACTTTGACATAATTTTTATTTGATATAAATCAGTTATTGATTATTTTTGATTACCTAGTGCTGTTAGATTATTGATAAACTTCGATTTAAGTATTATTATATTTACACGTATCTTAAATAATATTTCACTTAATGATTACATACTTTCAGAATCTATCAACAAAGGACGCTATAATTAGTGAGAGGCTATTGCATGTCATTGTGACTTCATCAATAGACTTGGCCGAACTTGAACCAAGCAATTATAAAAAACATATTAAAACTGTCAAATCTGGTACATACTGTAATATTATACTGTCTTAATCATTCAACTATTATTATAAGTTACAATTATTTTCATCCAGTGCCACGGTCGTGGTTAGGTTAGGTTAAAAAAAAAATAACTGTACGATCTTGTGGGTATATTATATCGAAGCAGGAGTTGCCTATTTAAATTTTGAACCTTGTAAAATACGGGTAAATGTGATATGACGTAACTAATTTGTTAATGCATCAATTAACTCTTAGTAAACTCCGAAATATCAGAAATATTGTGTAGAATGTGTTTTTGTAAGAATCATAATAATAGTATGTTTAGAAATTAAGTTATAAACGAAAAAGTATGAACTTTTTAATGGAAATTTATATTAAATTCAGAATCACTGTAGCCGTTGTCGTCTTCGTCGCCGTAGCAACAGCGTTGCCAATGTTTGTTATCTAGTCAAAATTACCGCACTATAAACAATATTACCGTTCTTGTACCTAGATCATTGTGTAAATACTGAATACTTAATCAATATTTACTCAAACAATATTGTTGTCCTAACTTTATTAAGTACATTATACAATATAATATATAATATATAGATAAAAATATAGATACATTATCATTATTTAAATTGATGATAAAAATTAGTGATATTCAACAAAGTGTAAAAATGGCTAAGTAAAAAAAATATAAGATCTTTAAGCACTATAAAGATGTAAAAGATATAATATCATGAATAACTGCTAAGTATAATGAATTTAAGTAACTTATTGTGTTTCAACTATAATTATTAACTTGGTGAGGAATTATTTAGAATAGTATAACATAAATATTAATTTTATTAAAATATTTTTAATAGTGATTAATTATATTAATGATTTTTATAAGTGATATTTTAATAGTCCTTCGTCATTTAATTATTTTGTTCATCACACTTTGTTTCTTTTAAGAAATAATTCCTTGCCAAGTAAAAAAAATATTGAAAGAAAATAAGTTTACTTAAATTCAATATACTCAGCATTTATTCATGATATTTTTTTATTTTTCCCCTTTTACAAACCCCAAAATACAACCACTGTAAACTCGGCCACGCAACATTATCAGAAATCGACCCAATCAATCTAACAAATTTGTTGGTGGATTGTTTCAAATTGTTGGACATTATTGGACAACTTAAAAATTTTGTTCGAAATTATTTTCACCGGTATAAAAATGTCTAGTTATGCTGTCAAGTTCAAGCCAGCAGCGAAACTATTGGTTGGGACATGTTTTTTGTGCTACACAGGTTCATCTCCATTTGTTGGATACTATTGGACAACTTTCAGAATTTGTTGTAAGTTATTTTCGAGAAGAGGGTGGAGCAATTTTCAATTTAAAAAAGGTGGGTAAGTGGATGTCGCTCTGCTGTACTGTAGGTTACAAGTGGGTCACTGTATAATGGATGGTATTAAATTTGAATTCAATGATACAATATCATTGTATAAGAAAAACGATTCTGAGCGAAGACGGTATGTCAGTCTAGGTTTAAGACAAATTATATACATATCTATGGTATTAAAAAAAAAATTGACCTATAATAAATTCCAAATTAATCATATCACATTATCACAATATCCATTAGGTACTTATAACACGTTATACATCAAGATCAATTACAAACCCTGATACTATCATTGATATATAATAGTACACTTTAGAAGTTTCAAGTAGGTACCCACGAATAATATTATATAATCACAACAAAATAACTAGGTTTTTTAATATGTAATTTCGTCCAAATTTGAACATAAAATGACTATAAAAATAAACTGTGATTGTATATTTTTTAGATTTTTCGGTAAGAGAATTAACTACTTACGTAGAATCTTGTTTTAAATTTTCAATCCTTAGCTATAAAAACTGAACATTTTAGAATTTATTAATTACGATGATTAATAATTTTCGAGATTTTGAAAAATTCTGTCAAAATTCGATCTTTAAATGCTTATAAAAAAAAACTGTGCCTATGTATTTTTAATATTTTTCAACTGCTATTGTAACAATATATCAGGAGCCTTGTATTAAATTTTTACACTTTTTGGCCCAACAGATAAAACTTTATTGATATTTGTAGAAAAAAAAACTAAAAAAAATTGAAAGCTGTAAATGTCCATAAACAGCTCAAAAAGAGTCAAAATATTTTCAAAATTGTATGGTGTATAGGAAATGCTAATTTAAACATTCAGTGAAATTTTCATGTATCTACAGTTGTTCGTTTTTGAATTGCAACAAAATAAGGAAATCGCTACATGAGTAATCGAGTGAAAATCCAATGTTGTAAAAATTTGAATTTCAAACGCTCATAAAAATTTAATTTGACTGTCCGGTAGAGATTTTTTTATTGATAAAGGTAGATAATCTTATAAGGAATCTTGTGTTTCATTTTCAAATCTTAGATTTAAAAAGAAAAATTTTTACGAATTCTTAACTCAAAATAATTTGCTAATTTTCGTGATTTTTCCATATTTTGTCAATTTTTGAACTTTAAATGCTTATAAAAAAAAATTGTGACTAAGGATTTTTAATATTTTTCATCTGCCTTTGAAACAACATATTAGGAGCCTTCTATTAAATTTTCAAGCTTTCGCAACCAACAAATACAATTTTATTGATATTTTTAGAAAAAAAACTAAAAAAAAAATGGAAAATGAAAATGTCCCTAAACAGTTCAAAATAAATCAAAATATTTTGAAAATTTTATCGTGTATAGAAAATGCAAATATAAACAACCAGTGAAAATTTCATGTATCTACGGTCATTTGTTTTAAAGTTACACCAAAAACCAAATTCGATTTTGTCAAAAACTGATTTTGCGTAAAAATTCCCGTTTTTCCTTAATTTTTATGTTGTTTTTCCCGGCGCTTGTGAAAACTATTGGGAATTTTAAATTTTGACCTCCCCAATGCACCAACGATATTCACTTTCCAATCGAACAAGATACTGAAGTCGAAAATCGAAGCATTATTTCGACTACTTATCGTGTACACAGACACAAAAAAAAAAAAAATTAAAAATTAAAAAAAAAAAAAATAAAAAAAAAAAAAACACACATCATTGTAAAATCAATACATTCATCGTTTCACTCAGAATCTAAAAAAGCCTAATAGGATAAAAATATAAAAAGGATAAATAAGCAGAGAAATAAAAAAAAAGTTACATGAAAAAAATGTAATTTCAATAAAAAAAGGTTAGTTAAATTAATAAACCGTAGTAGAAAAAAAAACTTAACATAAAAAAACCTAAATAAGATAAATAAAACAGTTGAATAAAAAATTGATATTTAATAAAAATTCGGAAATTATGAAAAGAAGCACATTTAAATTAAAAAAATATCTTAAAATAAAAAAAATCTAAACATTATAAAAAATCAGCAGAATAAGATATTTTTATTAAATTAAATGTAATATCAATAAAAAAAAAGGTTAGTTAAATTAATAATTTCTAGAAGAAAAAAAATCTAAAAAACCTAAATAGGATAAAAATCACTGTTGGACAATTTTCAGAATTTATTTTAAGTTATTTTCAAGGGTTAAAAATTTTAAATTTTGTACTGCTAAGTTTTTATTAAATACCTATATATTTTTTATACAACTGATTTTTTATCTTATTTAGGTTCTTAAGATTTATTTTTTTTTCTACAAGGGTTTTTTTATTTAACTAGCCTTTTTTATTAAATATAATTTTTCCATGAACCTGTTTTTTTTTATTAATTTTAAAACTTTTACTCAGTTGTTTTAATATCCTTTTTAGGTTTTTCACTATTAATGTACTTTTTAAACTAAACTAGGCTTCTTTTATCAATTTTCAATTTTTTATTAAATATCAATTTTTGATTCAACTCTTTTTATCTCCTATTTAGGTTTTTAGATGCTTAGTTTTTGGTTTTTTTTTTCTAGGGTTTATTAATTGAACTAACCTTTTTTATTGTCCAACAAATGGAGATCAACAATTGTAGCACCAAAAACATGTCACAACAATAAGTTGGCAGATAAACTAGAAATGTTTATACAGGTTAAAATAATGTCCAACAAAGTTTGAAAGTTGCAGTGTCCAAAAACTAAGATGAACAAGTGAAGCACAAAAAACATGTGCCAACAAACAGTTGAGCTGCTGGTGTCAGGACAAAATTCTAAATCGGCCCCGGTGAAAATTACGTCCAAAAAATTTAATTGGATTGATGTCTGCTAATGTTGCGCTGCCAAGTTGACAAGGGTCAAAATACATTATGAGTTATAAAAAAGTTTTTTATAGAAAATAAATTCACGAGAGTTAGAACAGTAAAATTCGTACTGAACAATATCAACAATAGCTATTAAAAGGAGCTGTAATGGATAGGGATAAGTGGAAAGCCATCAAAGTCATTTAACCAATCTAAGGATTGAAAAATAAAAAATAAAAAAATATCGACGGAAGTCGATAACAGATTAGACCACTAATAGGCCGTGACTGGTTTGGCCAGTGAGTGTTTAACTTTCACATTACTATTGTCCGATAATATTAAAATATAATATGAGAACATACTTAATAGTTTATTAAGTGTATAACATTTTAAGATACAATTACAAGTTCAAAAAGTGTAAAAATGAAAAAAAAATGTTCTAAAAAATTAAAAACCCAAACATTGAAAATCATCAGAAAATGTAATTAAAAAAACTTCTTATTCTGATTCAAAAATACATGGAAAGTAAATGATATAAAATTAAATTTTCCAATGTTATAAAATTCTCACATTGGAAAATAATGCAAAGTGCATCAAAATCTCAGCCTTATAGTTATGGCAAAAATTTGATCACAAAAATAAAAAATGATGATTTTATGTGAATTATATAATAATAATATATTAATCAAACCATCAACATCACAATATTAATGTTTGAAATATTTACAATAGTATATTTTTTATGCACTGAATGATTAATTATCGTTTGTAATCAAAAGTTTTTGACCAATAATTTATTGTCATTGTTGTGCATTAAATTGTGGGTTTTTATCGAGTTTCATGCATCCTAATTAGTAAAATAGTCGCTAAGTAGCTGTGTAGAAGCTTGAAATTTATACACCGGATTATAAAAACTTCATTGCTTTGATTCATACCAGTACTTCTAACTTCCTAAAAATACCTACCCTAAACAGTATTCCCTATATAGAATTGTTATTTGAATTTAAAAATTGTATATTATATTCAACTTATTGTACTTAATATAATATTTATTACTTTATTATTAGTCGTGTTTTAAATTTGTAAAAACATTAAAAAATGATTAAACGTACAATTTTTTACGTTATCTAAATTACGGAGAATTGATGTTAATTTTATATTATATGAGACACATAATACAACATAATTTTTATTTTTATTTCAAAGCAATTGAGGTTCTGGAATATTTCGTCAAAGTTTTAGTGGATAAAAAAGAAAATAATAAAACAGAAACAGATAGTAAAAGTGAATTCGAAGATGATGATACAGATGACTTCATTGAAGAAAATTATACTGAGAAAATGGTGGAATTATTATCCAATTTAACATATTCAACGAATCATCAAGAAATGACAAACGTTTTTATAGCTTATAAGTGGTTAGCTGAATTGTATGGGGTACTTTGTGATAATTCAAATCATTTAACAAAGTATCAAAAAAGATTAAATAAATATATATTATTAGCAGAAAAAATTAATGGAAATGATGACCACTTAAAATATCTAAAAAATAAACAGGATGCCAAAGTAATTACTAACATTACTTATAATTTACACAAATTAATTTATGTCTTTAAGTTATGTTAATATCAAACCTTGTAAATTAAGTTTTGTCATTTTCAAAAAAAAGTTTTCTTTTAATTAAGTTTTGGGAAAAGTAAAATAAAATAAAAAATGGATTCAGTAAGTAAAAGTCCTTCTGTATAGTTGGTGCAAAGTGTACCAGGTCACTATAATTCACTGTAATGTATGCGTCAATTTTTAATTTAATGATAATTTATTACACGCGAAAGACGATTCTGAGTGATGACTATGCCGTTCAACCAATATTACAAATATATTTTATGATATTTTTATACTGCTATAATAGTAATTTAATAATTAATTTACTATTAATAATACAGTTAAATTCATTTTTTTCCAAAACATTGCATTTATTATATTTTTTTTTATAATAGTATAGGTAGGTTTATTAACCCTTTCACTGGTATACAATTTCGTATTTAAAATATTAGTACACACAAATACAATATTAACACAGTTTATTTTTCTCTATAAATAGGATTATTTGTATAATACAAAAATTGTTTGAAATCTGATGGATTGTATTAGAAAAAAAATCTTAACATGACTATAAAATGAACTAACTTATTAGTAACTGAATATCTCAGACTATAGAACCAAAATAATTCTACTTTTTAAGTTACAAATTACTTTTAAATAACTTAATATAATGTAACTCAAATAAAAGTAATTTAACTTAAATTTATACCTCATAAACGCCCAGTCTTTAAATTTAGTAAATATTATTCTTAAGTCCCACTAGGTATGATAACTATGAAATCAATGAAAAAGATATTATCATGCCATGACTCTTGTCAAATAACGTTTTATTCTACCCAAAATATAGTCATTAGAAATATTAAAAAAAACCATAACTTAAAATTTAGTGAATTAATGAATCATGAAAAATTCTAAGATAAAATACAATTAATTAATTATCAATAAAGGAATTAATCAAGGAATATAATTTATTGAAACATTTTTATTTTCAGATCCTCTTAGCGAATAACAGTTGGGAAGTTAATAGTTGGCTTGGTGGTTGGTATTTTAGTAATTTAAAAACAGAAACGTCGAAAATATTAGACACATCGGAGAAGGGAGAAAAATCAAAAATGTTGGAAGACCTAAATTTTCTGAGAAATAATTCAAAATGTCCATATATTAATAAGATAGAAATAAATATTCTACTTTATAGATTATATGTTATGGATTCGGTTAAAAATGATTATGAACAAATGTACCGATATTTAAACTGTGCTATTAATGAAATAGTCATTACTAGTGAGGTAAACCAATTTTAATATTTATATTTGTTTTCATACCTAATTTACAACGGGTTTTAGAAATCCTTACGGTTTCAAACAAAATTAAAATTGATTAATATTATATTTCTATTGTTTATCGTGGGCTAAGAGCTTAGAATCATAGAGGTCTATTTGACAATATGGGAATTGTTCAAATAAAAATTTTTAAGGTTTAACAATTTAAAAAAAAATGTAATTCCATCCAAGTGATTGTGAAAATGTTATCATTAAATATTCTGTTGATTTGGAAAACAATGGTAATTTAAAATTCAAATATGGATTAATAATCAATAAACAAAATTTAATTATTTGTTCAATAAATCTTCTTCTTCTTCATCAACTTAATGGTTCATTCAGGACCAGCGCTGCAACCAAAATCTTGATCCATCTATACACTGATACACTTATAATGGATGTGAAAATTTCTGTTACTAATAATATACTACTTTGTGTTTTTCTTAGTTCTAAATATCACTATTTTTATTCATTATTTTATTTATTAATTTTAGGATCGAACTAGAAATATGGAAGCTCATGAACTTTTTAGTATGTATTTGATGATAGCTAATAGACATGAAATTGAAAAGGTAAATAAAAATAATAATATGTATTCATCTTTATAATCTTTAGAATATTATATTCATAAATTTCAAAAAACTACCAATTTGTTGGTAAAACTTCTTAATATAACATCTGGTGAATACTTTTATATAATGGTGACAAGATCATTGATGATAATTCTTTTAAGTTAGAGTCAGGGGTCTCCAATCTTTTTTTATGGAGGGCCAAAATTGAGATACTCTTTGATATCGAGGGCCAACATTTTTAGAGGAATAGATCGGTTAAGAAATTGAAGAGTCGAGAAGATTTATTTAGAAAAATGAATGTTTGTTTATGTACTTGTTTTATTTTATAACGAGTTTTTATATTATAAGTAAGGTTCGGATTTGAAGGCAAAGGCCTTTTTTTTAATAGTAATAATAGAGAAATAATTTATATATAACAATGCGTGTCATTTAATATGTAAGATGATGACCGTATTTTTTTTGCCTTTTTTACTGATAAATACCTTTTTTATTAAATTCCTTAATTGTGTTTAATTTTCAATTGATTAAATAGTTTTATACACAACATACGTATAAACTGAACAAATCGATACGATTTACTGAAGACTGCTTTGTCGACTGTTAATTATTTTTAATGGGTTTTATTAACGGCGATATTTACCGATATTTATCGAGTATTTGGTATGGTTAGTTAATTTAAAGTTTATATAAGTACCCATGATACCTATCTATAGGTTAAAATATGTTCATAATGCGTATATACTTATTATAGATTCAAAATTGCTTGGCAGACCACCCTGATTACATTTTCTAATATTTTAAGACCAAACCTTCAACGTTTTACTAAAGACAGTTTATCTAAGTACGTGATAGTGATTTTTTTTTTCATACACACTAGTTAAATATACATTCTATTTAATTTTTTAGAAAATTTTTTTTGTAATTGCTTTTTATATAAATTATATGCTTTTTTGACATTTTGAATGATTTTTTACTGATTATATTGCCTTAAAGCCGAACCCTAATTATAAGTTAATGTTAGAACTTAGTATATAGGTATAAATTACTATTATAAGTTGTTACGAATAACACCAAAAGAAAAAAATAATAAATTCATTTTATTTAATTAATTAATTAAATTAAAAAATTAAAACTATATAATAAATATATTATTTTCAAAACATTAATTAACTAGTCACAAAAAACTCAAAGCTGGCCTGATTCGGCCCGAGGGCCGTAGGTTGGAGACATATGAGTTAGACTTATATGGTTAAATAATCTTATATAATAAAACGCTAATAACGCGTATAAGATCCGCGGGATTTTATAATAAAATAAATAAAAAGTAACAATAATATGAGTACACTTTGTTGGACATTTGTATAATATTACAGCATACTGTGAAGACCATGCCGAATGACGAGGTAATACATTTGAACACGTTATACAATAAATAAATGTAATTATGCTTTACCATAAATTAATTTTAGGAACATATATATTTCTTTTAGATACTTAAAGGCGAAGATAATACAAATATAAACAATGAGGTTGTGAATAAAATTCCGAGTGATGAGGTAATACATTTTAACACGTTATACAATAAATAAATGTAATTATGCTTTACCATAAATTAACTTTAGGAACATATATATATATTTTAGATTTTTAAAGGCAAAGAAAATACAAATATAAACAATACGGTTGTGAATGGTGTTTAGGAAATGCTAATATAAATATTCAGTGAAAATTTCATGTATCTTCAGTTTTTCGTTTTTGAATTATAACAAAATAAGGAAATCGCTACATGAGAAATTGAGTGAATATCCAATGTTGTAAAAATTTGAATTTCAAACGCTCATAAAAATTTAATTTGACTTTCTTATAGACATTTTTTTTTTTTATAAAGGTAGATAATAGTATAAGCCATAAGGAATCTTGTATTACATTTTAAAACCTTAGATTTAAAAAAAAAATGTTTACGAATTCTTAACTCAAATTGATTTGCTAATTTTCTTGATTTTTCTTGATTTTTGTCAATTTTTGAACTTTAAATGCTTATAAAAAGAAACTGTGCCTAAGGATTTTTAATATTTTTCAAATGCCATTGTAACAATATAGTAGGAGCCTTGTATTACATTTTCAAGCTTTTTTAACAAACAAATAAAATTTCATTGATATTTTTAGAAAAGAAACTAAAAAAAATTGAAAATGTATATGTGTCTAAAGAGTTCCAAATAAATCAAAACATTTTGAAAATGTTATCGAGTTTTGAAATTTCTAATATAAACATTCAGTCAACATTTCATGTACCTACGCTCATTTGTTTAAGAGTTACACCAAAAACCAAAATCGATTTTTTCGAAAACAGACTTTAGTGGAAATATTCCCGTTTTTCCTTAATTTTTATTTCGTTTTTCACGTCAGTTTTGAAAACTACTGAGAAATTTTCATTTTTGACCCCCCAAAGTACCAACTAGATTCACTTTCCTATCAGAAAAGCTACTGTTGAAGAAAATCCAAGCACTTTTACGTCCTAAAACGTGATGACAGACACAAAAAAAATTAAAAATTAAAAAAAAAAAAAATAAAAAAAAAAAAAAAAAAAAACACACATCATTGTAAAATCAATACATTCATCGTTCCACTCAGAATCTAAAATATATTAATAATAATAATATATTAATAAAGCAATCGGGCATTTATGGTTTTCCTATAATCCTATATTCTGTTCTCCGTTCTTTAACGTGTATTAATACTTTCTGTGCAACATTATTAAGTCTGTTGAATGATAGTTTTAGAATAATTTGTGTTTTTCTGTTTTTCAATCAAAAATACTAAATAGTATCTTTATTCTTTGTAAATTATTTTTTTTCAGTGTTAGTTTTACATTACTTATATTATAATTAATATACTGTAATATATTAAAGATTTAAAATTTTAATAAGTACTTTACATTATATTAGGTAAAGATAAACACTGCTTCTGGAATCGGATGGTTCAGAACATATATTTCAGGATAAAAAGAAGAATATTAACCGTTAATTTATTATTATATTTATTTATATTTATATTTTATTTATTTTGTAATGATATATATTACAATTCACAAATATTGTTTCAAAATGTATTTCAGTTGTATCTCATACTGTAAACATAATATTATCTATTATTATTAAATCTACTGTAATAAAAAATATGTTTACAATATATCTAAATAAATACACACAATAGCTAATTCTTATGTGACCATATGCGGTGTAGAATAACGCACTACGATTCATAGGTACACGTCAACTATGGACAACACTCTACCAAACGGCAGAGATTAAGCAACATCGTGGCAAATAAAAAAATAAAATATTACAAATATGTCCCACTCCCATAACGTATCAAAAGTAGAAGGGACGCATAATGACTACAATCTTAATATAGGGATTAATAAAGGGATTAATGAATCCTAGCCCATCTCTTTGTGTTTAGAATTCTGAATACACATTGTCCATGTAAGCCTAAACTAAAATCTTTAATATTCAAACAAATACCCTCTTGACATTCGTATTCTACTCATTCAGTTGTTCGGACACCATGTTTGGTCACTAAACTAGTTATTCTATATTATAATCTACACATTTGTTAATGTATTTAAACCTTTTCCATACATACATAAAGAACATACCTAAATAATATTAAAGACGATTAGAGAACCATCAGTATCATAACTAGTTTTGTGGCTGTACCAATATATAAAAAACATGATTAAAAAATGTTTATCTAATTATCAAGAAATTACTAATTTTATGTTCGACGCACCCATATTTGGTTTCGTGATCGTTTTGATATTATTGATATTTGGAACACAAACCACTAAATCATGACCGATATCAGTTTGTCTTACCGTTTAAAGAATAAAGTATACAAGTCCGTTGTTAATTATATTGTTATGTACTGGAGACAAGCAATATAATAATATATATTTAAAACCCAATATTATGATTATGGACAGGATAAGGTTTAGCAATAATACACTTAATAAATGATCTAAGTTATGACTTACACAATTCAACGGTTATAATTTTATTTTATTAAACACATCCTGGTAGCATAATCACATGACGAACACACAAAAGATCAAATGGCAGGATTATCATACAATACTGCATACCTACTTATTTTTAAAAAAGGGCCACACATAATTTGCATATAATATATATTAATATATACACTGATGAATAATAATTAATGTATATATATATATATATTAGAACACATATTATTATAATCCATACTATCGATAGCTCTGTTAAACAGGATGTCCATAGTACGACTAAAAAGATAATATAAACATAGAATAACCTAATCTATCCTCCTGGTTCAATGTTATTTCCTTGACCCCGTAAGCATGTAAGCTATAGAAATGGGATGACAAACTTATCATTAGGAAATGGTAAACACTATATAGGAGAAATTTAAGAAGACTAGAATCAGGCATGCTACATGCTTTATGAAACCCAGTACATAACCTTTCACAAGCTTTATTATATTCACAACCAATTTCACTACAAGTTTTAAAGTGTCAAATAAACAAATTAATAACAATTTAAACTCATGTTCTTATTATATTTTGTTACCTGTCATCCCTTAGGGCTTAGGTCATATATTATGGATAGAGCGACTAGCTAAATATCTGAAACCAACATAACTAAGGGAAATATGTGCAAATACACATGCTCACAATTAATATCATGTATTCACGCACACGATTGGTACAACTGTTATCAAGGGCAATTTATATCACCTCTAGTTAAGTGATAAATATGCGATGAGTACTGACACACAGAAATCAGTCACCTTGCGACTCGCCCTTATGATGTCTTCAACACATTTATAATTGTAGTAGAATAAAATAAAGTTAAAAAGAAAAGGATAAGGGTAATAAGGTAGTAATAATAAGATTAAGGGAGGAAAAGTGGTAGTGGTTTTAGTGTTTTAAGCTAAATTCGTATTATGTTAAGATATTGGAATAAGAGAAAAAATAGTTGGGGTATATGTGTAAATGATTTAACACCACTACAAGATATTAATATAGTTTGTAATCGAATTGTAATGGAATTTCGTTTTGACTTAAGTACTGATAAGTATGGTGTCACTTACCTCGACTGCTGCAGCAATGCAATGGTGGGCAAGTTAATGAAAATAATTAACTGTGGAAAGTTAAGTTAATTCATTTAAATTGCCTTCAGTTAAGTTAAAAGTTAACAAGGAAAAAAAATTAACTAGATAAGTTTAAAGTTAAGAGAGAAAATAAAATTAACTTATCTCAGTTAAAAAAAAGTTAATTTTTTTGAAGGTACAATATTTTTAAGTCATATACTACCATAGTATTTTGTTATACAAAAACATTTACCAAGATATTTAACACTGTGTAAAAAATTAAATTATTATAATACATAATTCGAAAATAAATTACTAAAATCGTAAAAAAGTCGACCAATCGGTATTGCCTAGTTCAGTGGTGGCCAACCTTTTTTTAACTCGGGCCATAAAAAAAAATTTTTTTGACCGCGGGCCATAAAATTTTTTTTTACTTTTAAGTCATCAGAATTTTAGGTATAGGTATATAATTTTATAATTAACGACGTTTTTATTGTACTTAATAATTTTAATGACTTTATTTAATACTTAACTTAATAATTACTACAAATTAATATACAAAAGTAACTATACAAAAGTAATCGTCTTCCCACTGATTTTTGAAAACACGACATTCCGAGTCAATTTTCCGTTTTTTGTTAGACATAATGAACTTTTACAATACACAACGTAATATTACATTAACTTTATATTAGTCCTGACCGCAGACGAATAACGACTGATCACGATGGCTGTAGAAACTACTGCAATGTAGATAAAATTGGTCGAGCAACGATAACAGTAATATTACTATATGTTGTATTACTATATATTGCTATACTACTAATATAATTGTAGTATTGTAGTTTCTACAGCCATGGTGATCGTATGAAAATAAGATAAGATACGGTAATGATATTTATACTATTAAATTACATTGTAACAACAAAAACGCTACGATATGGCGATACGGGATTAAATATGAAGAATGTATACTGTATATATTTAAATTTTTTTTTTTTACGTAAATGTAAAATATTATAGGTACTTCTTTCGCGGGCCAGATATTAAATGATGGCGGGCCGGAGTTGGCCCGCGGGCCGTAGTTTTGCCACCACTGGCCTAGTTGATTACGCATGACTCAAAAATTAAATTAACTTAACTAAATGACAATGATAATTAACTATAAAAAGTTAAGTTACAACAATAAACATTTTAACTGAATAAGTTAATAAGTTAAAAACAAAAATAATTAACTAGTTAAGTTAAAAAGTTAAAAAAAAATTAACTTTTTAACTTAACTTTAACTTTTTAACAAGTTAATGCCCACCTTTGCAGCAATGTGCTCGTCTATCTGGATGTCTTTAGAGTGGTTTTTGTTGTTAGTGGTTCAATGCGCGTTATTACTACGATGTATGCAAAGCTGGGCAAGTTAGTCATTTTTTTCAACTAGTTGAAGTTAAGTTACTTTAATAAAAAAACTAACTAAGTTAGAATATAAGTTAGTTTCTGAAACTGTCCAAATTTCTAACTTAGTTAGTTAGAAGTTAGTTTGATGAAAATAGTAACTAAAGTTAGACTAGAAGTTAGAAGTTAGTTTTTTTTTTTATAGATTAAAAAACTTTTTTGTTCAAATGTAAATAATAAGTTATCTAACTTGGATTATTCATGAAAGCTGAAAAATTTAATTAAACACCTAATAATTAATCAAATGTTCTAATTAGGTAACAAATAATTTCAATTTTTTAGAAATTAATTGGAATATCGGTTATTAGAACATAAATGGGGAAACAAAATAAAAAAAATATACAACAGTATAACAACATAAAATATAAATATTAAATAATAATACATAATACTATAATAGTCATAATATTATCTATATTTATTCAAAATATTTGTTAAATTTTAACAAAAGTGTCATCTCGAAGTTATGATCAGACATAGACCCACGCCTTTCATCAAATAATTGGCCTCCTGCACTAAAAAGTCTCTCGACGTGAGCACTAGAGGGAATACTTGTATTATATTGAATATACAATTTTTGTATTTCTTCAGAAAATACAGTTAATGGTAGTTTAGGAGAAGAGTTTGAATAATCATTAAATACATTTTTAAGTTTATCTGTTTCTGGATTTTCTATAGCATCAAAATGTAAAAAATCATTATATGTGATTTCATTGGTATCATCATTTAAAATACGGTCAGTGTTCTGTACAATAAGCTCAGACAATCTTGCTTTTAAACAATCTTTTAGCTCATTAACTGTTTCTACTTCAGCTAAATTCCACTTAAACTTTGGTTCTAAAATTGCAGCTAATTTCATGTCTAAAGATTCAAAATTTGAATCAAATCTATAAATGAAATATTTCATAAATAACAGTTCTCAGTCGTCATGTGATTGTGTGCTCGATTCTAGAATAATCGCACGTCGCGACAGTAGATATTACTGATATTGTGATAATATATTAATATATTATATTGTTAAATATAGGTAATACTGTAATAGTAATATAGGCAGGGCTTTGCACCCGAATTAACCCGAACCCCTAACACCCCTAAACACCCTTAAAAATTCACCCAAAACCCATATAACCCGAATGATTCTATTTTCAAAACACCCGTATTAACCAAAACCCGAATAAATCATTCGGGTTAACCCGAAACCCGAATAATTTCATTTTTACAAACTCTTCATGTGATATATCATTTTATATGTATTTCTTGTGGCGAGTTCGATTCTTTAGTTAGTTGTAATTCAATAATCATTTTCTTAAAAATAAAATCTAATGAAATCCTTATTTGATTTTGATTAAAGACCTAATCGCCTAATACTAAATTATTTATTTTACCTAATATAGATTTATTACTTTATTTGTATATAAAATAAATCCAAATATAGCCTATAGTAATATAAAATAATAAATTTAGACATAGTCTCAGCAGAACTGAATAACGTATTGACAGTCGTGACCAAAATATCAAATACTAATAATTAATAATACTTTGTATTATTTGCCACAAATTTCCCAAGCGGTATTATTATACATTTATACCTAAACTATTTTTAACGAATATAATCTATGGTGGAAGATCTCACAAAATCTGCAAAATGATATACCTACAGAGCTAAACTTGGTTTATGCTATTTATAGATTGCTAAGTACATCTCAGTTAGCGATATCCCGATTTGCGTTAATCTATTCAAGCCTAATTTGATTTTGTAGATGATAGAAATTATATATTAATAATCACAATGGGCAGTAAATTCATTGCTGAGGTAAATATGGTAGAGAATAACCGTGAGTTACCAATATACTTAACCAGGATCATTATGGTTAGGGGTATCTGACGAAATGTCAGCCAAAGTATCGTAAGAAAAAAACATCGGAGACTAAGAATGATGAAGATGAGGTCAACTCTTAGTGGAAACAGACCATACTCAGATGGAAGAGGGGTGTTCGGGATGCCAGCTATTAACTCAGCATTTGGCCGGGCAGACCCTTGAGTCAAAGAAAATGGTGTTCAGCGTTGGACGGGATAGGTGACCAGTATAAATAAAATAGTAATACGTCGTAGGTAAAAGACAGCAATATATTATAAGGCACGACAAATGTGCATATGTTGGCCGGGAAAACGTCTCTTCCCGAGCACAACGTAAAATAATAATAAATAATAATATTGTTAGTTACAATAATAACAATGATAGTAATATGTGATTCAGGCTCCGCGCCGCGGTGCGGAGGTGTATTGATTCGGAGGTTTATCGGCGGTGGCTCCGGACGATGGCAGATGACCGGATTACGTAATTCGCACTTTACGTCATACCGGCATTAACAGCAGCGTCGCACGAGGGGTATACGCACACGGCACACAATAATAATATCGACGGTGCAGCACGATATGCGGTTTACCGGCCGCGGTACGAATTGTGGCCCTTCGAGATCAGCCGACAATAATTGGTGAGCTGAACCGAAATAATGTGCGCGAATATCGGCGACTAACACACAACGGCGAGGAACGGTCGCACAACGGACAACCGGTCGACGACAATCGGTACGACGACAACGGCGTTGAAAACACACTCACGTCGGATGCCGCGACAACGAAATCATGCGAAGCTTGAGACAATATAACACACCAACAATGCGCGGATAAACCACACGCGGATATATCATTGTCTAGATTCTAGACAATGACACAGGCTTTTAATTATATTTTAATTTTAAAGGGAGTTATGAGTATTTTAAGATGTACAAACAGTTAACCATTTTAAAATACACATAACTCGCTTTAAAATTAAAGTATAATAAAAAGATAATGTCATTGTCTAGATAATAATCTTACCATTAAATTTTATAAGAGATTAATTCGCTATAATTTTTAAATTAACGGGAGATAAACTTGTTCTGCTGATTGTAAAATTTGGTATATTACACTTGTAAGACGGAGGCAACAAATGACACTATAACGTAACCTTAAGTTAGTTAGTTCTGGGACCAGTACATGTACCCGCTACCCAATGAACTCTGGAGGACGATACTATGAGTAAGTCATTCGATATTTCTGTAGTTAATAAGTATTGTGTATGTAATAAGCATTGTTAGGTATTTCATGAGTATTGTGTATGTATTTAATGATGATTGTGTATGTATTTATTATTTAATGATTAATGTGTATGTATTTAATAATTATTGTGTAATAATAAAAACATATCAACAAGAATTTAATATTTAATCTATCTTTCCTGAAGCTCCCGTGTTATGGTTAAAATATAGGGCTCTGAAAACCCTCACTGAATTATCTAAATATAACAGGTTCCCCAACCCCGTTACAAGACAATTCTATGTTTTCTCAGCACAAATGACCCTCAAATCCAAAACAAACAACACTGCGGCTAAATTAAAGTCCCCAAATATCACGGCAAATTCTACACCATCAGTTAAGGAACCCAGAAGCTCAACCTCCTCTTATGCTTCAACTAATCCAAATATTCGCTCACCAAGCTTATTATAGATACGATACAAAAAATATCCACATCCACAGATATCAAGAAACCATCCTGTCAGCCCTCTCGGCCATGCTCAGGATTATCCAAAATGTCTAACAATCTCCGTATCCTACACTGAAACTAAGGGAGCGTCTCCGAAAAACGCTTTGGACTCCTTGAATTAGTTCAAAGGAAAAATAACAACATTATTCTACTCAATGAAACGCGTCTTAACAACTCCCAACAATTAAATTTTCCAAACTAATACTCATACATCACTAATCGTCCCCAATGGCTAGGACATCATTCATGGGGAGGCAGAGCCTTATTTCTTAATCGAAAAATTAAACCAGAAAAATAGACCAGAACCAATAGAACGCACCTTATTTCAAATTCAAATAGGCAACAAAGAATTAAGATTATCAGCGATCTACAAAAAAAACCTGATACTCCATTACTTACTTTGGACCTCGACTCTCTGCTTAATACCTCCTACTACGTCGTCATAGCTGGTGACTTAAATGCACAGCAGAAAGCACGCTCGCTAAATTCTCAGACATGAGACGATACATAACTATAGCTGCCCCGACTTCACCCACTCACTATCTTGACAACCCAAACCACAATACTGATATACTAGACGTAGCTATTCTCAAAACAGAGAAACTAAGGTATAAAATAGAAAATCTCATAGCCAAACTTTCTTCTGATCACACCCCTATCATTATTGAACTACAAGCCCAAGGCACTCAAACCCTACCACAAAAAATTTTTAAACATACAAATTGGACCAAACTCAATCTTGATACTAAAAACATAAGCTTTGCTCTCAAGAAAATGCAAGCTTCAGAACACGTTGACCAAACCATCACTGAACTCACAACAAAAATAGCTGTCCCCGTAAGCAGTAACACCCATGTTACCAATCCAAAAGATCAAACCCGCAACCTGCCCATTAACATCCCAAACGGAATCCACAAAAAACGTAAACTGAAAAAAAACTGTCAACATACAAGACATCCAGATGTGAAGACGCTACTCAACAGACAAACAGCAATAGTCCATGACCTAATACATTCACACAAGGACAACGAATGGGTCAACTTTCTGAGCAACATCGACTCTCACAAGTGAAGGCTGGACAAAGATCTATAAACTAAATAAGAAACTCATGCACAAACGACCATCTTTACATCCACTTTCGGACAGTCAAAATATTCTACACTATGAGGCAGTCGCCAAATCAGAAATATTCGATAATTCAATGAAAAAACAATTCCAAACACCAGAAAACAAGACTCAGATTGATGAATTAGTAAAGAACGCCATTGAAGAACATTTTAAATTACCTTACACCAAGAGCGTTTTTTCTCTATTGATGAAATGCAATACACCATAAAGAAGCTATCATCCACACCGACGACCGCAAGCCGCCTACGATCAGGACCAAACGATTAACATCGGGGTCGAAAAACGAGCTCTCACCGCTTCAGCGTGCTTGTGTAAGACTGGCTAAAGTATCCGTGAATCTCACTCGCCTCATATATGTAAATAATATATAAATACATGCAAAAAAAGAATATGACGTGATACCTAAAACCAAGTAAAATTCATTCTATAAAAGACGGTTGGGAACATAACATAACGCAGCGTATCACAATAAAATAATAAATACTAATTTCTACTAATTATTTATCTTATGACCACTAGCAACCTTTCATAAACAAAAATAACCATCATATAATATCTCAAAATTCCTGTTTGAGCAACTCCTTGGATTGAACCTACCGGATCCAATTGTGAATCTAAACTTTCCTCTTGAATCACTCCATCAATTAAGAAAACCGCATCAAAATCTGTTGCGTAGTTTTAAAGATCTAAGCATACAGACAGACATCAGGAATTTGTTTTATACTATGTTAAGATATTATGAATACCAAAGTGATATGAGATGAGTGATAGTACTCCCGGTTATCACGATGACGATTGGAACAACTTCAACCAGCTGACAATAAGGGTCGATGATTGCGTAACTGATCAGCGAGGCAAGACGTCAAAACAATTAAAAATGCACACACCGCAATCTTATATATATAAAAATCTCGTGTCACAATGTTTGTTCGGGATCAATTCCGAAACTACTGGACCGATCTCGATGAAATTTTTTACACTGTATGTAATTTGCTCGAACTTAAAAGATAGGCTAATTTTAAAAGGAGAGAGGACCAACCCCAAGAGGTGATCAAACTTGAATTTTGAGAATTTTTGTTTATAAATGGTTGACATGGGTTTTTAAGCTATTACAATAATAATTTATTAATATAATAATCGGGCATTTTTGTTTATTTGTATTATTATCTTTTGTCAATATTCATATATATATATATATATATATAGTTGTTCCAGAGCTGAGCCTTATAGTTATAGTCTGTGTATTTATATAGTTAGATATATATATATATATATATTTAAATTAATATCTGTGGGTAGATAGACCTCTAGGAAGAAGATCTTTTAATTTACAAAGGGCTAAATTTGTTTTTTTTTTTTTATTCATCAGATTTTAGTACTGATAGTGTTCGGTACGTATGCCAGGTTTTGGACTTTGCCCCAATTTATCGTCATTACCACAAACACAGCGCGACCGTTCCGATATCTCTGGAGAGGGATGCGTTATCGGTGTTCCGCGGACGGTCTCTTCCGGCACAGTGCGTTCAGTCGCGAAGTCGCCATTTCTGTCACATTTTCTCAGCTGCATTTACAAACATCGCAGTTTTTGTGTTAATTTCGCTAACCAGCGCGCCGTCGTCGTCAATAACGCCATCTTGGCTTTCCGTTCGTTCTAGCCATCTGAGCTAACTGTGTCGTGCTCCTCGTTGCAGACACAAAAAACGTGTTCTGGCCGCCCGTGCCATAACCACCGTAATCTGCCGTTTTCACCCATCCGGTGTGTGCGCAGTGCGATCCGCCGTGTCATTCGGATGTTTTCGTAAAAGTCAACGTTGTGGTGTATTGTCGCAGCCCGGTCAACGTCCATCTACCCATTATCGTCGTGCCAGGACAACGGCAGCACCATTTTTTGTCAACAAATGCTATTAATTTCGTCACTATCAGGTCGTATAGAGATGATTAATTTGTTTACCTTCTTAAGTTACCAGACGTGGTATTATGATTTATATTTTTATGTAATTTAATTTTTTTTCCGTTCTTATTGTAAACGCGCTCATATTTTACTAACACTAGCACATAAGAATTATTTTCTACCGAACCATTACAATAAAATTTTTATAATATTGCCACACTAAAACAACTATAATTTTACCGTCAACTATTTTCCTATTATCTTTTCCGCCTTCCAGTCCACTACTATCATACGGCAATTACCCTGAGCCAGCTGCACAGTTCAAGCGCTGGGTATAAATGACCGCCACATCTGTGCCGTCGATTTGCACGGCTGCCACAATCAGGTTGCGCTCCGCACAGATAGGATTTTGTATAGTTTGATTATATTAATCTACCATAGGTGGAATACTACAAACTTCAAATCAGTGGAACTGGTGATGAGAGGATAATAATTTAATGTGGACTCCACACGGCACAATGTGGTGTTTATTATTCAGGTGTAAGCGTGTGTCGACTTAACTGCCGCTTCCCACAGGCCGTCGTTGGGTTAAAGTTCCAAACAGATTGTTCCATAAGGTTGAAATTGGTTTTCAGGATGATTAACCAGCTCAAGTTGAGCTGCAGAGTCGAAGAAATTAGTTCCACAGTCCGAATAAATGTCGACGGAAAGGCCGCGATGAGCTACGAATCGATTTAAAGTGGCAATAAAACTATCGGTTTACAGGTCAGATCCGACCTCGAGTTGTACCGCCTTGACGACAATGCATACAAATCCCACCACATATACCTTATACTTCTGGAGGCGATGTCCTTTCATCTGCAACGGCCCCGCATAATCGATCCATACACGGGCGAAAGGGTGACATTCGGTTAAGTGGGATCGTGGCAAATCGCCCATGGCTGGTTGAGTATTATAGGCTGACAGCCTGATGACTGTACGAATAAGAGTGCCTAGTGACATAATCCAATATTTAGGTAACAGGAGTGCTGTCATGACTCGGGAGCCACTGTGGCTGGAAAGATCATGCCAATGACCGACTAAAAGAAGTGATAAATGGGACGATTTTGAAAACAAGACTGGATGTCGTGTGTTCACTCGAAAGTTCAGAGTTGAATAGTCGATTACCAACACGGATTATACCATTATCAACAAGATATGGACGGAGTCGGGAAACATACTAAACCGATATTGTTTTCAGAAAATTCAATTCATGATGAAGTTTTCCAAAGAAAGTCCGTTTAGAAAACCATACAATTGACAAAGACACCGAATCGAGCTCACCACTCGTGAGATAACACTCGAAGGCTTGCTTTATGTGACAACAGTGGGCCATAAAAAGATGGATATGAGTGACAACCTGGATCATGTGAACATATGACGAGATACTAGAGTACCATTCCGATTAGGTTTCGGCAATTAAAACTGAAGGGTTTTCCACTTTGGCCTCAGGGAGCTGATCTGGTTCAATAGACGGAACACGAACAGTCCATTCAGCTGTTGTAGACTTGAAAAAAGTGGAATCATTCCAAAACAGTAAAAGTCCACTATTTCAGATGATAACAATCCTCTAGAGACACAAACGGCTGGATTATTTTCCGACGGTATATGATGCCACTGAAGTTCCTGCAACAAGAATTGTACTTGATGGATCCTATTTGACACAAAACCTTGAAGATCATATGGCGCACTACCAACCAATTGAAGGCGATTGTGGTGTCTACCCAAGCGTTAGTTTCAATGACTTCCAACTCCTCCCTTAGTGTCCCCCTGATACGAGACATCCAATTTCCTATCAGGACTGAGCCACATAGTTCTAATCGAGGGTAAGTTTTATTTTGGACATGAAAGGGGAACCAGATGAATCTGCAGAGTGGAAATACATAGAGTAGAATACATATCAAAGAAATACATATTGTAATTCCCGCAACTCTGACGCCGATTGGTGCTAAACTTCACTGACGGAAATATGTAGTTTTACATCCCATGAGACTTTAGTTTCATTAAATGTTTAGCAAAGAAAACATGAGAGGTGATGAGAGGCCCAAAGGATCAACAATTTGGGCTATTAGGAATAGCATCCCCCTTTTCAAGGCCACCAACTTCATATCCTGAAATCTATTAACAAATGAATCATCGAGTGGACTTTAGTGGAGACCCAAGACCTTTACACCGTCACTCTCATCGCTGAATTTGTCCTCCGGAGACACATTATTCGGAATAGACAAATTATTGCTGGACCATTTCTTAAGTTCCAAGCCAGCTCAGCCAAAGACGGTATTTTCAAAATTATCACCAAAACATATCATATCATCTTAATATTTGTGAAACAACAGTACCTTGCGGATGAGCGGAAAGTCAGAACAGTCAGAATCCGTGATTGATGAATGATGAGTGATGCTTTTATTTGCCCTCTACGCCTAACTAGAGTTGCTACTAGATCAGTGTTTGAAATTTCTGTCAGGTCTTCTTTACTGTGAGTCGACATTTTCTTTACTAATTCTTAATAAATTTTAAGTAATAAAAATAAATAACCAAATCATTCACAACTGTTATGAATATATCCCATTTACTGATAAATTCAGTACCGTCCACCTTCTGAACAGGTACTAAATATCTATTAATATTTTAATAAAATGATTTCTAACAACTTATACTCATATCCGGTTCGAAGGACCAAATCCGGCTCGAAGGACCAAATGTACGGGCGAGGACCTTCAAACTGTATGATGGGTTCCCCGACACCTAGAGTTCTACAAGAAATGGACTGTATTATATAGGACTCTGCTTACACACAACCTTGCTTGTAAACGGAGGATTTGCCTGCAGTGAACAAGAGGGTGTGTAAGACAGATGACAGAGTTGATGTGGCTAAATATCAAAATAATACTAGGTGGTAACAAAATATATAATAGTATATTAATATGACAAAAACTTACAGTATCGTGTAGTACAGGAACTGGCCAGTTACACACTATTATTATTGACACTTGCCTATAAAACTTACTGCTAACAGCAATACAGTAGAATTATAATAATATATACTACAGTATTAAGGTATAATATGCTAGTTACATCACATTTTGACTTTTGTGTAACATTTTAAATTATATAATTCACTAATACAACTATCTCTGTTGATAGAATTAACTAAAACAAAACTAATTAACAATATGAAATATACACTTCTAATAGCGATTATCATACAAGTTAAACAGTAACAAAACGCAACACTGTTGTGCGTGTTGTGCTGTTGACACAACAATTTATAACTCAATAAGAAACAAAATAAACTTAACTACATCAGACTTAATAATTTCTTACAAGGTAAAAAGAAAAAACTAGTACCTACTAACATTAACTTACTTACTATAACAACATTACAAACAGAAAAAACAAAATAGATTACAGATACAGTCCAGTGGTTGAGGAGCATAGGTGCCGGGATTACTGCTAGAGCGCAGCACATAATTGTTCACGCGTGAACAACTATAATGTATTTAATTATTTATTATTATTTGTGCAATTTTTATATTACAGCTGTGGACTCTGAATTGACTGTTTTGGATCCTTTGGACGTAATGAGACCATGTTAGTAAATACAAACTTTAAATTCTAAGTTATTATTTAATGTTGTGACGATATTTTGATTTTATAATCCTAGTTATTGTTCATGATAAAATGGACTACTCATTTTGTACAAAGCTACAGTTTTTATTATTATGATTTTAGTATGATTTTAAATAACTTGAATCGGAACATGCTATGATAGTATTCGTTAAAAGTATGAACACGATGGTTTTAAGCTGCATATTATAAATTGTTCCTTTATTTCTATAAAAGTTATTCTGTGTTAAATACAATTGGGGAATTTGTTATGTCGTCGGACTTAGAGGTTCAGTGATTATGACCTCCTCAAATATTATTACATTATAAAAGGATTATGTTATAAAAATTTCAATATAATGATGGAAGAAACAGTCCAATTAGGCACACTCAAATAAGTAGCGTCTAATCGTAACCTCCGTTCAGTTATAGCGTAGTGGACTAATCAGGTGCCCGTGGGGGCACCATATAATCTATTGTCCTAAAGAGAACAGTTATTTTTTACTCTGGGATTTTATCATCCATTATCATGTCCTTTGATTAAAGTGGTATCCAAATGAAATCATCCTCGTTTCCCGGTTTCATCACGATAGCCTTTTATACTTTTTTAATCACTAGGTTATCTCCTCATATTTCAAGGTCCGGACGGATTTGCGGTATCTCTGTCGTTTTTCGGGTTACGGCCATGTGGGAGGGGGTGTGGTACTGTCATCTCCTAAACTTTATCAAGAAAATATGGGAATATAAGAAATCTGTATTAATGTTTTACTTTAACATTTACATTTTTTTCCAGTCATTAATTTCTTATTAATTTATGTATTTATATAGTAATATATTTTTTTATAAAGTGTTTTATGATAAATTAATGATTCAATATATTGTTAATTAGGCATGGACGAATATAAACAAAAATACATGAAAATATTATTTAGTGAGTATGAAATTTAAATTCTATTTTATTTGAAAAAGAAATAAAATATATGTTTGTACAAAAATAATTTTGGTGTAACTAGGATTTACTATTAAATTTAAAAAGGTGAGCAAGTGGCTGTCACTCTGCTGAATAGTTGGTTAAGTGGGTCACTGTAATGGATTGTGTTAAATTTGTATTCAATGATATATCATAATTGTATAAGCAAAACTGTTCTTAGTAAACACGGTCAGCGAGAATATGATATTACTAAGTACATTCGATGATAATACTGTAACGTGGTCGGAGATGACCCATTAAATATAAGATATTCAGGGAAGAAATTAATTCTTTTGAATATATTTTTACCGTAGCTCGGGAGCACGAATGGTATTAGGATCTTAATATTACAAATAAATAAAGATTGATCTAAATTATTATTAATACAAACAAATTATTTATTATAACTTACAATTTACGAACAAAGTTACCAAAAATGTAGGATTTTACGGAGTTCAGGTGCACGTGATGGACTCGCGGAGAACTGTCATTCTCTTACAAAGGGATATTGGCCGGAGCCTTACAATCATAAAATATATATGTGTCACCTAAACCGGAGGGGCTTAATATATTATTATAGTCAGCGCATAATATGCCTAATGTACATATTATGATGCTTATAAAATAAACGTAATGATGGAACATACGTTACAATACTGTGAATAAATTAATTCATAATATATAACCTATTTACGTGGAATATTGTTTTACATTTTCAATCCTTAGCTAAATGTCCGTAAACATAAAACAGCTTAGAAAGAGTAAAAATGTTTTGAAAATGTTATCAAGTATGGAAATTGATAAAATAAACATATGGTGTGTATTTCAAGTATCTACAGTTATTCTTTTTTAAATTACAAAAAAATAAGATAATTGCTTCATGTGAAATCGAGATAATATCCAAAACTGTAAACATTTGGAACTTCTAACGTTCATAAATATTTCATATGAATTTCCGGTAGATTTTTTTTTTTTTTTGACAAAGGTAGAAATACTTATGAGAAATCGTGTAATACATTTTGAAATCTTAGGTTGAAAAAGAAAAATTTGTATGAATTTCTAACTCAAAATAATTTGCACATTTTTGTTATTTTCAAGTACTATGTCAAAATTCGAACTTTAAATGCTTTAAAAAAATATTATTTAGCAATAATATTCTCTTCCAATTCGATTAGGTAGTAGTTATGGTGATTTTGGCTTTTGGTGGAGTAATAAAGATCATTTTTAGTTTTGCTACGGATCGCCCTGACGGACTGCCCGGGTCGTAAATAAAGTGTAATACTGAGTTGCCAATTTTAACTTAAAATGATTAGTTAAGGAGGAAGGATCTGAGAAAGTTGATTAGTTGATGAGATACGTCCATGGTTATCAGCTTGAATATTAGGACATCGTGCCATACTTTGTCAATAGCTTTTTGGATATTCAGGAATGTTACAGCTGTTTTATTTCTAATATTTAAATCATTAGATTTCCCATTTCTTTTTCAAATAGTTCCCAGTTTGTTATGTACTGAGATTTGGGTGGATAGGTGTGAGCTGAGCTTAAAGAAATGTCTAGCAGTATTAGGGTATGGTCAGAAGACAATTCTTCCGTAAGGTTTTCAAGAATATATCCTATATTTCCTGTTTTCAAAATACCAATATTTGATTTCGAGCACAACATCAGACGGTCGCTCTTATCATTAGAGTCCACTAACGTTTTCTATCAGTCGCTCGGTCGCGTGTGCTCGAAGTAAAACGTCCGCTGATATGTGAGCTATATATATTGTTTTTTTGTCATAATAAATTAATTTCGAGCAGACAAAAACTCTAGTTATTAAATTCGAAAGAATACTTATTCCTACCTTCGGGTTTACCTGTAAAACATTGCGAAAGATTGTAATATCAGTAGAATGATTGATGTATGTGGGGTATCTTACTGGTTATAGTTGGGGCAGCTACTGTTGTGTCGATTCTAGGGTTGAGGTATTCGTTGAGTGTTTTACATGATTGATTGTTTTTTGACTGTTCCATGCTCCATGTTTTGCATTTAGGTCACCTGCTATTATCACATTTTTATGTGGGTCAAGAAGATTTTCAACATCTTTAATTTGAAGTGTAGAGCTAATAGACAGATATCATTCGGTGATTTTATTGGCCAAGTCTCATTTGTACGTTGTATTGGTTATGAAATTTGTAATAATTTTAACTTGTATATGGCTTAATTTTCTATTAGCCGAGATGGCTGTTCTTCTGCTGGAGGACGACCTTTTGCCATTGTTTCATTGGTTGTGTACGTAATAAAGTTTGGTAGCTTGAACTGTTTATTGGATGCTAAGTAAGTTTCATTTAGTAAGATTATATCAATTTTATTTTCTTGAACGAAATTTGAAGTTCAAGGCGTTTCCAATTTATGTCTTCACAGTTCCAAAACATGATTCTGGTGTAATTCATATTTGGCTTAATAAATTCAGTAATAGTGGAAGTACTGCCACTATGGTGAAAATACCTGTTTTCAGATCAGTGAAAAAAAAAATCTTATGTGAGCTATAGCAACCTATATAGACGAAGCTATAATCACTTCCCGATACTCAATAAATATATATAAATGAACAGTTTGGTGGCAGTTGTATAAGTGGTTCCGGGGATTAGCGAATTTGAACAAATGCACAATCATTTTTATACATATAAAAAAGATAACCTATACACTTAATTTATGTAATTATTAATATGATTATTATACACATTGACCGCATGACAAACGTTTTGTTTTGCCAAACAATTGGTTTAATTATCATGTTGTGGTGAGAGGGGGTGAAATAAAAATGATTATTGTGGGGCTAATAATCTCCGATAGTTACATCAATTCATATAATTACTATATTTAAATACCAAAGTGAATTTTTTAGTGACTTTTAGCTACACAATAGTATTTATTTTATTCGTACCTATACTGATCGTAATAATATGTTACGAAAAACTGAACACTTGATGTCTTTCCGGTATAATAATATTATATTTATTTATTATTTACTTCCAAACTTGTTTTTGTAGTTTTCGTTTAAAAGTGAAACTAAAATGAGTAAATACATAGTAAGTTTATTAAAATGTTATTTTGCTTACAGGACAATCTTTAACTGTGGATTGTAATAGTCAGTATTTTGTTTATTGAATACCTAATTTATAATTAATTCATTATAATATACAGAAAGTTTAAGATTTTAATTTATTTATTTATTATTAGTTGCGTATACATATTACATATTCATATTATTTAGCTGCTGTATTACGTAAATAAAGTGTAATTAATTAGAAACAAAAGATAGTATGTATCTAAAACGACTAAAACTATAACTACGCTATTATACGTCGATATAGTAACAGAGTTTTGTATTGTAAGGGGATAGGTAAGTAAATTAAAAACAAGGTGGATTTATTGAGTAATATGGGATAATTAATTAGATGGTCATACTGAATATTGAAATGACTCAATATACATATACGTCTGAATTGATTTTGGTGGATACTCCTTTGGACAGTGGAAAATTTGTATCGTGACGTTCACTGGCTTAGACGTTGTGCATCGGGTAGTCTTGTGGAAAAAACCTGCTGCCGAGTCGATCCCGTGGGGTCCTTATATAATATGCATCGATATCTGGGTTTTAGTATTAATGTGTTTATAATGTTGCCTTCGGCTGTATGACAAAGGTAGGTAATATTCTGGTAATATTTTGTGTTATTATGTCCCAACGTCTTGATAGGAAAATTGTCTATAGGGTCTTGAAGTATATGAGTTACAATGCGGTGTCGTCTGGCGACGTTGATAATTGATTGTTTTGTTTTACTAAACGTCTCGTCGAAGAGGTATTGAATATTATTTATGTTTTGCATGTGTCGTGTGTGTACGATAGTGCGTAAATATATGCCTAATGCGTAAATATGTATATGTATATTGGATCGCCCCGCATTCCATATTTTCCATCATTTATTAGTTATCCCGTGTTTTTATTTAAGTCTAAATATTATATGTTACATAGAGTCAGTCTGCTGTATAGTACAGCGTTAAAAACTCTAGGTTTTGTTATTCAAACGTTGAAGAACGTCAAACTGTCCTCTTCACTCAAAACGTTGTATTGTGCCTTGGTAAGATCTTTACTGGAGTATCCATCCGTTCTGTCGGATCTGTATACGTCAATTCGTTCCTCACATATAGAGCAAGTCTAGAGGCGCTTCTTATCGTCTGCAGCAAATATTAAAAAAAAAAAATGATCCTTCCTGTTTCTAATAAGCTTGGATTGATTTCCTTAGTAGGTTGATGAATCTAGTATTATTGGGTAAGTTAATTAATGGCCATATTGATGCTCCTTCTTTAATCTTCCAAGTTAACTTTAGAGTTAATACTCGTTTTTCTGGATCACGTTATCCTTTTGTAATTTCTTTCCATCATACTAACTATTCTAAGAATAATCCAATTGATCGAATGATGCGTTTGGTCAATGAGCACCCTACCTCATTTATTCTATAATTATATTATCCTTAATATGTGTTTTGTAACTTATCAAAATTATTTTTAATTATTAGTTTAATAACTTTGTAAAATTTGAATAACGGGTGTTAATAAATATTAATTAAACAAATAAATAAAATAAATAGGTAATTTTTATATTAGTTTAAAATAACAGTAAATAACGGAGTTGGGATGTACTCAGGAGCCAGAACCACTTGACAGCTTAGTCTGTACTTAAAAATGTTACCACCATGTGCGTTGATTCAGTTCATTAATCGACGATAGTCACAGTTACAGTTACAATTACAGAACGCGAATGAACGTTTCACACCCGACCGTTGCTACAACAGATGACCGATGGTCGTATGATTCGTTATCATCTTTGATTTATATTTATATGTACAAATAAAATTATAATAATAAAATATAAATACTAACTTATATATCAAAATAGATTACGATAGTTCTGTACTAGTTCCACACTAGTTTAAATATAAAACAGTAAGACACCCATTGTTTGGTGTGCAAACTCTATAGGTACCTGGTTATTTTTATATTCATACTTAAGTTTCTCTCTTTTGTAGCAAGACTGAAAAATAATTTTGAACGATTGTACCTTAATTTTCTTATAAATAAATTAAATATTTGAAAAAAGAGATAACAGTAGGTACCTAAAGGTAGTGAATTATCTATTTGTATTCAACTTAGTATTAATAATCTAATAAGTTATATTGAAATTTATTCTATGTGTCTGATAAAAACAAACACTTCAAAACTAAGTACCTATGTGGTTAATGACTTTGCACATCAAAGGTTCATGAGCTTTATTAACTGTCAGATATCTATTGGCTTTATGCATGCAGTAGTAAATTCAAATGCATAATTATAAAAAATATTATTGTGAATATAAATAAACTTGTGTTTTATTTTATTTTCAGAAATTAAAAGACTTTGGGATGAAACTCTTTCAATAGGAACTGATACATACAGACTTAAATTGCATGACAAATTATTAAGCACATATCAGGTATATATAATAATTTATATTATTACAAAGCTTATTCGTTATAAATGTGTATACATGTGTATTGTTCATGTTACGTGATGTAATCAGGAATCAATTAACTTTTACGCTGGATTTTTCGGGATATAATTAATCGTCTTTTTTAGCTTATGCTAAAATGTAATTTAGAATAATACGATAATCGAACACGAATACTTCGGAGGGGTCTGGCCAACCATCTCTGTTATATTTCAACACAAAGGTCACATACTTATCTATCTCTTTCAAGTATCTGTTTATTACATCGAACCACCATGTTATGATATAATAAATTACACATATATATAAATACTGCGTTTTATTATAAAACGGTTTGTAAATGATTATTATATTTATAAGATATATGAAATAATATTAATGTGTCCAACTTATGACCTAACTTTTAAGTTTTATCTAAGTTATATAGGTACGTACTGTGTATAGTGTATACTCATATTTAAATTTTTGTAAAAACAATTATTTTTAGGATAAGCAAAATACGCTATCAAGGGAAGATTGTATGGTGTTTATTGAATTATATTATAATGCAGCAAGTATCTATTTCTTTTCAAGGATCTATATACCTGCACTAATTATGATAGAAAAAGGTAAACACTATAATTAATTAATTATATTTATACAAATTCTTGATTGAATAATATAATGTAGAAGATGTTTTATTATGTTCAATACTATTTACTGAACATACTACTAGTTGGAAGTGTAATGAATTTCAATGAAACTTAAATCATATACAACACTTTATTATTTAAAAAATTACTACTTAGGTAAAATTCTTTCATATGGTACTATAGAAGTGACTATTTAAAAAGAAGAATATAACCTATAAAACTGTTTATCAGCTTATCATAGTTAAATAAATTATCGTAGTAAATATCAGATATTGAGTAATCACAACATCTCCCTTTTACATTATTACCATATTTATTACAAATTCTATTATTGGTGGGACATTAATTTATACCGTGTCATTTATCACACTTATAGAAATTAAATGTATATGATTTTATGGTAACTCAATCGTTGGTAGGTGTATGAAGTCCGACATATCATTAACATTATGAACAGTACTCAACGAAGGCGCGATAAGGTCGTCGGGGGAATCATCTGAAATCGCGATTATTCGATAACAATCTTCTAAGAAAGTGTGACCGATAGGCACATGACTATTGTCATAATCGTCCGATTAGGGCGAATCAGTTAGCAAAAACGACAGATTATTTTTTTATTAATTAAATTAATTTACTGCATTGAAATCTTAATTATGTAACATGTTGTACAACTATGTATCTTATATTTAGGGGAAGTGGGGCAGCTTATTTGATACGGTATACAGTTGGTATAAACATTAAATACAATATAATATACAATATACATATATAGCAAAACGTCTGACATGATGACTAGGGTGTGGAGCGCTGGATTGACTATCTTATTTGGACACAGGTAATTGACGTCGACGGAGTTACTCGACGCGTATAAGTGTTTCGGCGGCGGCGGGGGCGCACGGCGATACGGAACACGACAACGGGTACACTTTTAGAGACCTAGAAGCAGGTGTAAAGGGGTTGGGGAACCTGTTATATTTAAATAATTCAGTGAGGGTTTTCAGAGCCCTATGAATTATATTTTAACCGTAACTCAGGAACTTCAGGAAAGATAGATCAAATATTAGATATAATATCTGATACCAGTTAACCACAGACCAATCTCATTGTTAATCATGCTGGGGAAAGTATATGAGAAATTGATCCTGAATCATTTGCAACATTACCTAAAGGACCATATAAGACCCGAACAATTTGGATTTCGTGCAAACCACAGTACCACCACACAATTTGTCAAGATTGTTGATGAAATCTCAATTAATATAAACAAAAGGGCAAGAACAGCCACAGCATTTTTAGACTTTGAAAAAGCTGGCATCAAGGTCTTACTTACAAACTCATACAATTTCAACTACCAATTCATCTGCTTAACCTACTCGAATCTTTCCTCCAACACAGGACATTCGAAGTAAGAGTCAACGACTCATCGTCATCAAGTAGACCTATTCTCGCCGGTGTACCGCGAGGATCTTTCCTATCCCCTCAGCTCTTCTCGGCTTACATCAATGACATGACACAGCACAAAGATTCCAAGACGGCTATATTTGCAGACGATACTATGCTCTACGCTTCCGGACCCACCACCAACTGCGCCGTTAAATGACTAAGAAACCAAATAGACCTAGCCTCCACATGGTTCAAAGATTGGAAGGTAACAATAAACCCTACAAAAACCACAGCAGTTCTGCACGCAAACAAAATACCATATCACACGAATAACATACAAATGGAAGGCAACACCACCAAAGCCAAATACCTAGGAATAACAATTGACTCCAAACTCCACTTCACTTCCCACATCACAAACACAATAAACAAAACTAAAGCTGCAAAATACTGCCTATTTCCAGTTATCAACAAAAGTAGTCCGATTCCCCTCAAAATGAATTTACATATATACAAAACCTACCTAAGGCCAATGCTTACATACGCAGGATCAACATGGGCCTCCAACATATCAAAAAATTCTTGGAAAAAACTGGAGAGTACTCAATCAAGCATATTAAGAACCATCGGATTGTCAATAGTTTGTAAGAAATACAACTTTCAGGAACTCTGCTGAAATTCCATCCGTCAGACTTCACATACAGACTGAAACATCAAAATTAAAATCCACCATCTCAAATTCAAAATTCTCACACATCTCAAATGTAAGCAGAAGAACCTCACCTAAACAGTTATTCATAAACAGATTAATCTCCTTCTAAACAAATAAATACCTAACTCATGAACCATCTCACGCCCCCACATCAAACCCTCTGAAAGAATCATCAAAACTTGGTACAGAGAAACTAAAAACAAAGCAATGCAAAATGCACAGGAGAGTCAGTCCTTCCAAAACCTTCGACGTGTCAATACTTACAGCCATCAAGCCCAGTAACTGACACAGACGACTCCAGACCACCAACGATGACCATACTTATCTCATTTACATAGAAATAAATATATTAATTTAACCCACATCATAATTTGGAGTTGAAACTTCATTTACGATCGGCACGCGTATCACGTGTGTCGTATCACTTATTTTTTAGCAAATTGGATAAAGATGGTACTTTAAAGAGGTCATTTTTCACGGCTGTTATCGGGATTTTAAAAATATACCAGTTGCCCTCAACTAAATGTTCCAGTAGCCCCAACCGAATGTACCAGTTGGAGTTGCATGTTAATATAATATAAAATATACACGATTACAATATATAGCCCTTAAAATGGGGGAGGTAAATATAAAAATAATAAATAAAATTATTTAAAATAGTATAAAATGATAGAAAAAACTCATATGATTGGAATATACATATACCTAATAAAGTATTTTGTAATAAATAATAATTACTAACAAAACAATTTGAATACAACAGTCAATAAAATAATATAAACATTATAATTATGTGACATTCAATGTGAAAATTTTTCAACAAAAAAATGAAATTTTTGGAACTGTCTTTAATTTATTGTTATTATTAAATGGTTAACAATAAGATTGTCTACTTATGCTTTATTATATGTACAGTCGTGTATTCGATCGTTAACGATAATCCAGAGCAAAGATAAGTAAGAAAAAATAGCGGAGTAGTCACTAACGTATAATAACAGGAAACAGAGTTTTAACATGGAAAAATTGTCCTAATTTATGTAAATTCTTTGCCAAGCTTTACAGGGCAAACGACTGAACATAAAAAGTCGTATGAGGTATCAATCGATCAGAAATATTTTGCACATGGGAACAGGCATTTACCATTATACCATTTCGTATTGTCGTGTATTGCTGACGAGTAACGACCAGCAAGATAGTATATAGATTATGGGTACTTGCTGACGACTCATCGACTGTGATTGTTTAGTGAATTCGTGATGAAGTGCGATGGTATTATATTATTATGCAGAAAACTTGGAACAATAATAAAACAAAATAAGCAATCTGGTGATTAATTCATTACCCGTGGCAACAATTAAGGTCGATGTCAAATCATATGTTCTTAGTTCTGTGATTTTCCATCATGGTTCATCTATGACTAAAGTCTCAAGCCCATTACACATCAGTTATTAAACATAATAATAAAATATGTTTTAGATGTAAAGATATAATATTTATATTTCTGTTTGAGAAAAAAAAACTAAAATAGAAAAAAATATATAACAACATTAGGCCAACGATGCAGCTCTAAAGCAAGTCGCAAAAATCATTAAAGGTGGAAAATCTTCCTGAAAAAATTGAAAATATCACTGAGGGTAGCTAGCTTTTCAATAAAAATGCCTCGGACAATATTTCAAGTGATGCGGAACAAAATAAGTTAACACAGCAGTTATTAATTTGTCCAGTCGCATTTGAAGATTTTTACGAGTAGTGTGTTCCTTAATCATGGGAAATGTACAAGAGGAGAAACTTAGATAGACACTCAAAGTTTGAGTTGAAAGAATACTTTTTGATCTACGGACCGGGTTGTTAGATTTTCCAGTCATTTAAACGGTGTCAATGGGGAGAACTCAAGTATCGAATGTTTCGTTACAGGCCATAGAACTAAGTTTTCACTCGGGGCAGTAATACCGCTATGGACTCACAATTGGGGAGGCCATAAGTCAAACCATGGGTGGCAAAGTAGTTTTTCCGGAGTTTTAGCTAAGAATCAATGATCGTCAATATGGCAGACAGGTCGAACCCGAAATATTACGGAGTTTTCCGAATTTTGATCCGATTTCCGATAGTGGATCTAGAGGTAAGCTTCAGGGCTGCAGTATTAGGCGATCTCATTGGAGATGTCTTAATGATCCATAATTTCCTCGTGAATCAACAAGTCATTTGGTACGATATAGGTCATCCACTATGATGACGTACAACTTGCTTGCACCACTCGTTCGGTTGACTTAAGCTTTTCTTCAGCTAACTCTAGCTCCAACTACGAAACACCTGCTACTATAGTTAATTAAGTTAAACAGTATAATAAATTAATGTTTTTTTAAATAATAAAATATTTAATATATTGCATGGATGTACATAATAAGTGTTTACACTTTCTGGTATTATTTAACGTTGATATTCTAAAATAAAATAAAATTAGTGGTTTTATTTCATTAGTTTAAAGGGTACGTATAATTATTCACTACTTATCTACTTTATTATATTTCGTATCTTATAATAATGTTTATGCACAAATATGTTATGAAATATTATAATTAACTTACCTGAGTATGTAGTTGTATTCGTGGATCGGGGTTGAGTTCTATGCTCGAAGTCACTGCGGCGTAGGTGTAAACGTACTTATTACGTTTATTGATTTATATATTTAACACTCAGTATTATAGTAAGATATATATTTCTCCTGAGTTCTATGTATGGTATTGATGCGATTCGAACACGATATTATATAGAATTTGATATCTATAATTTGGGACGTGACTTTTATCGTAAGCTCTTAAAATCCATACATCTGTAGCAAATGTACAAATATATTACAGAATTATGAATTTTATGATCTAAGTCTAAAGCAATATTAATTTCTATATATTGATTATTAATGTGAAATAATGAATTTGAGTTTGATTTATAACACCCAAACAGAAAGGAAATATTAGGAAATATTTGTCTTACCATTTATTAATATTATAGTTTATAATATTATTTATAGGTATACTACCTACATATTATACAAATATATAGGTAAATTAAAAAAAAAATCTTTGATTATTTTATTAAAAATATGATTTGTGTTTTCAGGTATAAAATTTTGTAATTCTGTTCGTGACCAGCAGTTCAAAGATGATAAAAATGATAAGGTTTTAAATTCGTGGTTATGCCTATGTGAATCATTGAAACAAGACATATTCATAGATATTACACCTGAGATGAGACCTGAACTTATCAGCGATGTATCAACAATAGATTATTTATCAATGAATCCAATAAAGGAATTCCACTCCAGTGCATCAGTATTATTTTATAGGAAATATTTTTTAGACAATGTATGTATAATCGATTAACACTATTATCAACTAAATACCTAAACACAAATGGAACAAAATATCTGTTATCATAATAATTCTTGTTTTTAATTTTGTGTACAATATGTAATTAGATATTTATGTGGGCGAATCTAAAAAGATTGGTAGGTATAAGGTGCGGTTTTTGTACACACATTATTGGTTTATTGTACATTGAAATAAAAAATACTATCTTTAATCTAAAGACTAGATGGATGATGTTATTTGTTGATTGTCAACAACTTTTAGCAAGATTAGCAATGAATCAAAGATAATGTCAGCAGTGGTATTAATTCAATTTGACATTATAACAATATATTAACTAGTATCTATGTAGCTATGTTATACTGTTATAGTTAAGAACTTTTAAGTTTTAAGCAACTATAATTGATAGTGCTTAAGACGTGTTCTTTCTTCACTCTATTTTTATTATTCATTTAAGCCTATATAGTAATAGGTACAACTATACAAATATCTGGGGTAGTGAGTATATATTTTGTACAAGTTTTTAATATGATTAAATATGTATAATATATTTGTTGAAATTTGAAACCTTTATCTTATTGATGTACAAAACCTTTTTATTTTGTATAATATCCATTGTTAAACATTTACACTTTTTATATTATATTATATTATTATAATTACATACTTGCCTATAATTAATCTAAAGAAGGAAAGTCCACATTGTAAATCAATGTAAAATAAAATTTTAACTTTAGATTATAGTGAACTAATTAAAATTAAGTTGAACAAGTCATTTTATTGGTTTTAAGAGTCACATTTTAAATTTTATTTTGATAGGTATACCTACCTATTTAGTTTGTGGAGTAATAATGTGAATATCATTATAAAACGGTTTTTGGATATAAGAATCAGAACAATTATGTTATTTTAAACAATCAGCTAACGTTAGGGATCTTGTCCGGTATTTTATCTAAGCTGTGTGGTTTTTGGATTCAATGAATTAAGTAGATACGCGTCGGTTGCTGTTATACCGGTGTATCTTATTTCATTGTACCTGAGGTTTTTTTTAACAATTGTTATGGATCGATCATAAAAGATATGGAGTTTCAAAAAAAAAACAAAAAAATCGTGTTTTTTTAATTTTTTATTAGATTCTGAGTGAAACGATGAATTTATTGATTTTACAATGATGTGTATTTTTTTTTTTTTTTTCATTTTTTTATTTTTTTTTGTGTCTGTCATCACAATTTAGGAAAGTAAAAGTGCTTGGATTTTCTTCAACAGTAGCTTTTCTGATAGGAAAGTGAATCTAGTTGGTACTTTGGGGGGTCAAAAGTAAAAAAAGTTTTCAATAGTTTTCAAAAGCGCCGTGAAAAACAAAAGAAAAATTAAGGAAAAACAGGAACTGTTTTCCAAAAAATCGATTTTGGTTTATGGTGTAACTCTAAAACAAATGAACGTATATACATGAAATTTTCACTGGTCGTTTATATTTGCATTTTCTATACACGATAAAATTTTCAAAACATTTTGATTTATTTTGAACTGTTTAGGGACATTTTCATTTTACATTTTTTTTTTAGTTTTTTTTCTAAAAATATCAATAAAATTTTATTTGTTGGTTGCGAAAGCTTGACAATTTAATAGAAGGCTCCTAGTATATTGTTTCAAAGGCAGGTGAAAAATATTAAAAATCCTTAGTCATAGTTTTTTTTTATAAGCATTTAAAGTTCAAAAAGGTGGGCAAGTGGGTGTCGCTCTGCTATATAGTAGGTTACAAGTGGGTCACTATATAATGGATGATATTAGCTTTGAATTCAACGATATAATATCATTGTATAAGAAAAACGATTCTGAGTGGAGACGGTATGTCAGTCTATGTATAAGACATATCATATACATATTATATACATATCTATGGTATTAAACAAAAAATTGACCTATAATAAATTCCAAATTAATCATATCACAATATCCATTAGGTACTTATAACATCAACAAAAATCGTGATACTATCATAGATATATAATAGTACACTTTAGAAGTTTCAAGTACCCACGAATAATATTATTTAATCACAACAAAATAACTAAAATAGTTATTCTAGGTTTTTTAATATGTAATTTCGTCCAAATTTGAATTTAAAATGTCTGTAAAAAATAACTGTGTTCATATATTTTTTAGATTTTTTGGTTACAGTATGAACTATTTATGAAAACCTTTGTGTTGAATTTTCAATTCTTAGCTATAAAAACTGAACATTTTATAATTTATTAATTACAATGATTGATAATTTTCTAGATTTTGATAAATTTTGTCAAAATTCGATCTTTAAATGCTTATAAAAAAAAACTGTGCATATGTATTTTTAATATTTTTCAACTGCTATTGTAACAATATATCAGGAGCCTTGTATTAAATTTTTACACTTTTTGGCCCAACAGATAAAACTTTATTGATATTTATAGAAAAAAAAACTAAAAGAAATTGAAAGCTGAAAATGTCCGTAAACAGCTCAAAAAGAGTCAAAATATTTTAATTGTATGGTGTATAGGAAATGCTAATTTAAACATTCAGTTTAATTTTCATGTATCTACAGTTATTCGTTTTTGAATTACAACAAAATAAGGAAATCGCTACATGAGAAATCGAGTGAATATTCAATGTTGTAAAAATTTGAATTTCAAAAGCTCATAAAAATGTAATTTGACTTTCTTATAGACTTTTTTCTTTTGATAAAGGTAGATAATCTTATAAGGAATCTTGTGTTTCATTTTCAAATCTTAGATTTAAAAAGAAAGATTTTCACGAATTCTTAACTCAAAATAATTTGCTAATTTTCGTGATTTTTCCATATTTTGTCGCAACTTTATTTTTTCAAATGATAACTACTATATTTTTAAATGGATTCTGGTAAAGCTTTTTTTTCTGAAAATGTTGATAGTCAAATCATCATTTTTGGTTCTCTTATTTATCAACTATGGTCCTCTAAAGTTTAGTTAAATATTCATTAATTCTTTTAATTTAAATAATTGGTTTTTACAATTAACAATTAACATCAGCATTACATATGATACTTTAGGTAAATATTAATATAGTATACAATATTATGTTAGACATATTGACTTTTTATGATTATATTAATACACACATTATCATCAAGATCACTAACTATTTTATCTATTGCCTTTTTTATTTGATTTTTATTAATTATATCAATTATATCATTGGTATTATTAGACTTTCACATACACTTTTTATTAGACTCTTTACTTCGTTATTTAAATTGTTGAAAATAGTTTTCCCTGAATCGATGTCGAGATGCCTGGTTTGGACTTTGCCACCCGTTATGATCATTACCACAAACACCACTCGACCATTCCGATATCTCCGGAGAGGGAACCGTTATCTGTGTGCCACCGACAGTCTTTGCCCCACCGCAAGCTAGCCCGTAGCTGTGCCTTCAGTAGCTGTTTCTCAGCCGTCTTGGTAATCATCGTAGTTTCTCTTTCCGTATGCTGGAGTTTTGATACTATCGCCAACCGGTGCGTCGTCAATAACGCCATCTTGTTAGATGATTACCAAGACTAAATCACTAAGATATAATGGACTGGAAACAACATGGTGGGTGGGTGGGTGTTGACGGCCAGCAAAAAGTTCCTCTGTTATCATTAACACTCATTATCAAATGTTTTCAACGCTAACAGTGGTTTTATTTAGCGTCAAATGTTGTATCTCAGGCCATGTTTTATACAGATGTAAACTCTCAATTATGATTGCGACTCCTCGCATTTGCCTCTTATACATACTTTTAAGGCCACTGATAAGCTGCTCGTTTGCAGTAAATTATATCTTAGTCCGTGGCCCGAGCCATCTGTGGTAGCTGTTCCTTGTCGTGCCCCTCGTTGGCACACACAAATCGCGTTTTGTAGCCGCTCATGCAAAAACCACGGTTAATCTACCCTTATCGCTCTTCCGATGTGTGCAGAGTAGGATCCGCCGTGTTCGCTAGCCTTGCTGTTTTTGTCCAAGTCGACGTTATGGTGTGTCGTCGCAGCCAGATCAACATCCATCTGCCCACTATCGTCAAGCCGGGACAACGGCAGCACCATCGGTTGTCAACACCCGCTATCAGTATCGTCGTTATCTGGTCGTACAGATGATTAATTTGTTTACCTTCTTCCGTTACTCGAGGATAGATATTAAAGAATGGATGGGCCATGGCTATAATAACAAAATAGAGGGAAGTGTGCCGGAATGGGGAAGAGAGAAAGACTGTTTTATATAATTTCCTCTCATTCTGGCAGAATTCTTAATATCATAAATTACATACAATAATTATATATATATATTATATACATTTCTGTTTAGACACCTCTATAACCTCAAAATATTTTCATGTTTGTTCCAGTACGATAAGCACAAATGGCTCATCCATTTTTCTATCTATGGGTACTACCTATGATTTATATTTTATGTCATAGAATTTTTGACGTTCGTATTGTGAACGCTCTCATATATTTTTACTAACACTAGTTCTTAAGATTATTTTCTACCGAATCATTATAATAAATTGTTGTAATATTATCATACGAAAACAACTATATTTTTCCTGTCATCTATTTTCCTATTACCTTTTCCGCCTTACAGTCCACTTACCATCGCACGGCAATTACCCTGAGCCAGCATAGTACGAGCGCGGGCAACTATAAATAACGGCCACATCTGAGCCGTCAAATTGCAGGGCTGCCACAATCGGGTTGCCCTTCACACAATCGATATTATAACATTTACTTCATTATAGATCTTTATATTATTTTATATTTTACTTAATTTTTTAGGACTTTATTTTATAAGACTTGTTTACTTCTACAACTTAATATTTGATGGATAAATTGTTATAGAACTCAGTTTTTTAAACTCTTTACATTACCGTTGAGTATTGTAATCCTGTCATATATTTCTTATAAGGTCATTAGTTAGTTTAAACTAAAATGAAAATAACACATTTTCATTGGAAGTAACCTTGCTCTACAAGAAACATATTGTATTTAGTTTTGATTAAATAATATTATATGTTATTATATCATTCTTAGGACCTCGAAGAATCTAAGAAGAAATCATTAGAAAAGTCTTTAACTGACCATTATGACTCCATTAAAAATAATGATATTATTTATACCAAATATAATTTGATGTACAATTACTTACTTCTTGCCAGTTTTGGAAAAACGAAGAAGATTAAATTAGATAATGTAATTTATGCAATTCAGTTGCCAGTCTTATCCATCGAAGTAAGGGCAATTATAACTTTACCTTTCGTAGAGACTATTTAGAAATAGTTTAAATAAAAACTAATCAAATACTTTTCAAAGATCACAGTATAAAATTTAGAGTGGAATGCCTGTCGGGGCTAGCGAATCCCAACTTTAATGACCTGTAAACACTTCCGATTTCTGATGGTTAACTCTCCTGGGTCTACTTCGGTACTGAAAATTAGGTAATTTTACAGTCTCAGAGACAAATAATATCATTAAAATCATATTTGATGAAAATATCAACTTGAAGTCTTTTCAATTATTTAAAATAGTACTAGCCCAAATTTTAAAGTAGACTAAAAATACTAGGTATCCACTAAAACAACCATCAGTATTAATGATTGAAGCAAATTGTATGGTCAAAATTAAAAATAAAATGGCACGCATAATGCATATATTATTATATTATGGTACCTATATAATATTATAAGTAAGACAATTAATATATTTGTTACTTTGTATTGAGTGAATTCTAAGTTAATCCAAAATATATATGTTCGTATTTTGGTAGTATTATGCCAGTATTAATTTATTTCTTAGAAACATATTAATTAAATTTTTTTTAGGATAGATTATTAAACTATAAAGCATTATTAATCACAATGGACATGTTACACACATGTTTGGATGAAAATGAATTATTAGCTATGCCACAAGATTGTAAGGAAATAGATGTACTTAAAGAAAACAATTCCAGTAATTATATTATAATTGATATTATTCTGATAACAGATAGAATATTAGTTAATACGAAGAAAAAGCTACTCAACTGGGTAATGTCCTAATGGATGGGTCAAATTTGAATTTAATGATATTAAATCATTGTAGACGAAAAACGATTCTGAGCGAAAACTTCCGTCTCCCAGGCTATAATATTATATTATATATTTGAATTGCTACTAATGTAATTTTTATTGATAATTATACAGTAGAATCAATACATTTTTTCTGAAAACATTGTATTTGGAAGAACAAAGAATAATATTATTTAAGTATTCGGTCACTGTTAAGTAGTTGTTGACATTAGACCACACCCAACCACACGTTGACTCGTCAATATTTTATATTGTTATTGAATATATTTAAATGTATTCTATATTAATAAAGTAATAAATTATAAATTAAATAATTTAATATTTGGCAATTTGATTTAATCAAAACCTAATTAAAGAATTGAATTTTATTTCGGATAAATTAAAAAAATATATTTATAGTTTTTCCCGATAATTGATTGTAATAATTAATAATTGTACCTAATACTAATATTGAATTATTAAATAAACATTAACTACAAAATTGAACTGCATAAAAAACATACACAATAATATGAAAATTGTAAAAAGAAAAATTATTCGGGTTTTGGTTATTTAGGTGTTTAAAAAAAAAAACAGTCCTGGGTTATATGGATTTCAGGTGTTCGATTTTTAATGATTTTTAAGGGTGTCAGTGGTTCCAGTTACTCCAGTGCCGGATACTTATTAATTTATAATGCTTACAAAAAATAATATATGTATATTGATCGTTAATATACTGAAATTGCTATACTTCTGAGGAAGTTTAGAATTATATTCTCAAACTTTTTGAGCCAGTTATCAACATTTAATAATTGAAGAAAAAATTTTAATATAAAATGTTTAAAAATAGCACAAGCTCCAAGTAAAAACATGAATTTTTACAAAAAACTGTTATGACAAAATCAATTTTTTTTTGTTTTTGAGAATTACTAATCTTAAATACTTAAAAAAATTCAAAAAATATTTATTTTTTTCCAAATATAACATTTTATAATCAATACAATAATAAATTATAGGTACAATATTAATTATATAATTTATAGTCTCTATATTTATAGACACTTAAAGTGGTTACCAAATATATTTTATTTTGTTATTTTCTATGCATAAAATTAATTTTTAGTAATATTTTGACATTTTTGGAGATGTTTATATTTTATAGATATAATAAATTTTTTTTTTTTAATTTTGTCGATTATAAGCAAAATTGTTTGCTTATTGAAATAGCTTTTAAATATAAAACTAGATCCCACGTTACATACATTTTTCTGTTTGTATTGTAAAAATAATAAAAATAAGTGGGCACATTTATTTTTTAGTTACGTTGAGTTAAATTTTGAAAATTTAATACCTACAATGTTCCATATCAGTGGCAGATATATCCTAGGGTACTAGGGTTTACTAGGGTACTTTGTGTGTGTGTGGGGGGGGGAGTTGAATTTGAAATCCACAGAGGGAATGACGTTCTACCCCTCCCATTTAGTGTCCTCATGTGGTGACGAAAAGCCCGAGGGGGGGGTCTATAAAAATGTATAGAAACATTTAACATTTGTTTTTATAGACATTCCAAACTTGGATGATATTTTTATAATGAATAATAGTATAAAAGAAATAATATACCTACTTAATTGTTTAAGCAAACAGACTATCTTCGCTCAAAATGCTATTTTGTATAGATTAATATATAATTGAATTCAAATTTAACACATTCATTACAGTGAAGTATTTGACACCTACCGCCCATGTAATTTAGTGAACTGACTTGCCTGCCTATTTAAATCTTAGATATAAAAATATAATTTTTTAAGAAATTTCAACAATCAAATAGTTTGCAAATTTTTCGATATTTTTCAACGTCATGTTCAGTAGATATACAATAAAAATAATAATTGTTATTATTAAAAGATATTTATGAATATTTACTTAATGGTGCTTAATTGAATGTTAAGTCTATAAATGAAACAGTAATAAAATATTTTTTTAATGATATTTACCACATTTGTTATACAGTACTTAGAGTTATTATACTGTATCAATGTATCATACATTAAACATAATCTATATTCTTTATACTTAACTTACTAAATACAATTTATTTTATGATTACCTTATATTTTGTTTTTTAGTCTTCCGGGAAATAATAATTCCCAAATTAATAAATGTATATTATGTTATGCATGATAAGGATATAATAACGACGCTCATTGAGGTAAGATTTTTTAAATATATTTCACTTACTTAACATTTTAAATGTAACTCTTCAAAATAGTAATTTTGAAATAATATGTACTTACATTTTTATTGTGAATATTTGAGGTCAAACTTGGCAGAAGGTCTGTCAGCTCTTTTCTATTCTCAATTAAATTTCATGTATTTAATTAAACATCTAATTATATAACTACACAGTGGATAATTTTTTAACCAGGTATTATAGGTTTATAATATGAACATTATAAAATAAAATCACTATAGTCATAACTTTAATTGGATTCACCTCAGCCAAAAGAAATAACTTGGAAATTCCTAAGACATAAACTTTGACATCATTTTCATTTTATAAAAATCAGTAAAACCTATTGAATATTTTTGATTACCTAGTGCTTTTAGATCATTGATCAACTTTGATTTAACGAGAATAGTATTATTATTTTTACATGTGTCTTATAAAATATATCACTTAAAGATTACATACTTTCAGAATCTACCAACAAAAGACGCTATAATTAATGAGAGGATATTGCATGTAATTGTGACTTCAGCAATAGATATTGCCGAACTTGACCCAAGAAAATATAAAACATATATCAAAACTATCACACCTGGTATATACTGTAATATTATACTGTCTTAATCATTCAACTATTATTATAAGTTACAATTGTTCGTATTTTATTGTATTGACTAAATAACAAAAAATTCATGTTAGGACGTTTCTACATAAATAATATTGTTCAACTAGTTAGTAGTTACAATAGTCAACACTTTTTTTTTTTTTTTTAATTACCATTCTTGTCAAAATCATGAATTTGTGTTTTACTAACAATCATGTTTACGTTAACTAATATAATATATTATGGTAAATTTATATCATTTTAATATTAAATATAAAACATATCTTATATTTATTTTTATTTCTAATCAAGGTCTTCAAAACTAATAAACTATTTTCTGTTAACTGGAATAAATATAGTATAAAACTACGTTTCTATGTATACCTAAAAGTTGTATAACTTGATTTCGATAAGCTCAAATGTCAAAATATTATAAAATCTAAAAAAATTCTATTAACCAAAGCATTTCAATTTTATTTTCAGAATATATTTTCTAATATGTTTTTTTTTTTAGATACCTTTTCTTTTATGTACAAAAAGCCTAAATGTACCATAAATATTTTTTGGTTTTTCCCCCAAAATACATTATGAGTTATAAAAAGTTTTTTTTATAGAAAATAAATTCACACGTGTTATAAAAGTAAAATTCGTACTGAACCATATAACAGAATAGACCACTATTGGGCCGTGACTGGTTGGCCCGTGAGGGTTTGAATTTCACATTACTATTGTCCGATAATATTAAAAGATAATACGAGAAAATACTTGATAGTTTATTAAGTGTATAAAATCTTAAAATAAAATTTCAAGTTCAAACAGTGTACAAATACCACAAAAAAAAGTTCTAAAAATTTTAAAAAATATAACATTGAAAATCATCAAAAAATATAATTTAAAAACTTCTTATTCTGATTCAAAAATCCATGGCAAGTATATGTTAATATAAAATGAGCATCACCTCACTTTGGAAAATAATGCTAAGTGCATTGAAATTATAGCCTTATAGTTACGGCAATAATTTGAACTCAAAAATGATAAATTATGATAATATTATGTGTGAACCTATTATAAAATAATAATATATTATTCAAACCACTGACATCAAAATATTAATGTTAGTAATTCACAATAATATATTTTTTATGTAATTAATGATTAATTATGGTTTGTATTCAAAAGTTTTTGACCAATAATTTATTGTCGTGCATTCAATTATGGGTTGGGATCGAACGACACATGCATCCTAAATAGTAAAATGGTTGTCACTTATCTGTGTAGAAGCTTGAAATTTATACACACGATCATTGAAACTTCATTGCCTTTATTCTAACCAGTAGGTACTTCTAACTCCCTCCAAATACCTACCCTTAACTATATCCCCTTATAAATAATTGTTATTTGAATTTCAAAATTGTATATACTTAATTATAACTTAATTATTAGTTGTTTTTTAAATTTGAAAAAAGTTTAAGAAATGATTAAGCGCACATTTTTTACGTTATCTAAATTACAGTGAATTATATATAACCTAATTTTTATTTTATTTCAAAGCAATTGAGGTTCTGGAATATTTCGTCAAAGTTTTAGTGGAGGAAAAAGAAAAAAGCGAAAATAATAAAACAGAAAAAGATAATAAAAGTGAATCCGAAGAATATTTTGATGCAGATGACTTCATTATTAGTAATCCTGAAGAAAATTATACTGAGAAAATGGTTGAATCATTATCCAATTTAACATATCCAATGATTGATCAAAAAACTAAGAACATTTTTATAGCCTATAAGTGGTTAGCTGAATTATATGGAGTACTTTGTGATAATTCAAATCATTTAATAGAGTATCAAAAAAGATTAAAAAAATATATAGGATTAGCAGACAAATTTAGCAAAAATATTGATATAGATGATGACCACTTAAAGTATCTAAAAAATAAACGGGATGCCAAAGTAATTACTAACATTACTTATAATTTACATAAATGTATTTATGTCATTAAGTTATGTTAATATCAAACATCTTGTATATTAAGTTTTGTCATGTTCAAAAAAAAGTTTTCTTTTAAGGAAGTTTATCGGAAAAGTAATAAAATAAAAAATGGGGGTAGTAAGTAAAAGTCCTACTGTATATTTGGTGCAAAGTGTACCAGGTACACTGTACACTGTAACTGTACTTCGTTATGGAATAAGTCACTGTAATGTATGAGTCAATTTTTGCCTGTCAACCAATATTACCAAATATATTTTATGATATTTTTATACCTACTGCAACACTAGTAATTTAATTTATTATTAATAATACAGTTGAATTCATTTTTTTTCAAAAACATTGCATATATTATATTATTATTATAATAGTAAAGATAGGTTTATTTATATCATAATATTAATATTAGTACATATAAATACAAAATTAACACAGTTTATTTTTTCTCTATAAATACAATTGTTCGCATAATACAAAAATAGTTTTAAATCTGATGGGTAGTGTTAGAAAAAATCTTAACAAGACTATAAAATTAACTAACTTATTAGCTAGTAACTGAATATCACGGACAGCAACCAAAAGGATCATACTCTTTAAGTTACAATTTACTTTTAAATAACAAAATAACTTAATAAAATGTAACTCAATTAAAATAATTTAAAGTAAATTTTCAGTCTTAAAAATTAGTAAATATTACTCTTAAGTCCCACTGGGTATGATAACTATTAGATCAATGAAAATTATATTATCATGGCATGGACCCTGTCGAATCACGTTTTATTCTACCCAATATATATTCATTAGATGAATTTAAAAAAAATGATACGGTTCGTCTGAATGGACGACCCGTATCGTGAATAAAATATATTAACACTGATTTTCTTATTATCACGTATGTCTATTTCTATAACTTCTATATATATATATATATGTATATATGTGTATATATATATGTATATATTTACAAAACTTAGGGCTAGTAAAGAGTCGATTTTCCGGACTTAAATAAGTGAGGCGACACAATCGGGGGAGCTTATAATTAGTCGGGTGACTACCGGACTCTATTTACAATATGGCTTTACAGTTGGCCTATATTAGTTTGTACAAATAATGGGGAGGGAACCGGCAGTCGTAGGTACAATCTTAGTTAAGCTGTACCCCAATGGCGAACCTGGTTCGGAGAGGACAACTTAAATAAGTGTCGTGAAATTATAATATAAATATTAGTTTAAATTCATATTTAATTATATTATAATGGACAAATTTTTATTTTCAGATTCTATTAGCCAATAACAGTTGGGAAGTTAATAATTGGCCTGGTGGTTGGTATTTTGATAATTTAAAAACAGAAACGTCGAAAATATTAGACACATCCACGAATGGAGAAAAATCAAATATGTTGAAAGACCTAAATTTTCTGAAAAATAATTCAAAATGTCCATACATTAATAAGATAGAAATAAATATTCTACTTTATAGATTATATGTTATGGATTCGGTTAAAATTGATTATAAACAATTGTACCCATATTTAGCATGTGCTATTAATGAAGTAGTCATTACTAGTGAGGTAAACCAATTTTAATATTATTTTTTTTTTTTTCATACCTAATATACAATGGATTTAGAAATCCTTATATCCTAATACCTAATATCGGAATTGTTAAGTAGAAAGTTTTTTAGGGTTTAACAATTTAAAAAAATGTAATTCCATCCAAGTGATTGTGAAATTGTTGGTATTAAATATTATGTTGATTTGAATTAGGATTTGGAAAAAAGTGAGGAAAATTTCTAACTAAAAATAAATATACAACATTTTAAAAATGTCTTATGGCTATTATAATAGCTCAAAAATAGTGGAAATTGTTTGAAATTATTACCATATATGGAAAATGATTATTTTAATATTTGGTGTACATTTAAAGTATTTAAGGTTAACGATTATATGTTATAAATATTACTTTTAATGTTTATAAAAAATAATCGTGCATATGTATCTTTTATATTTTTGAACTTACATTAATGGAACTTATTTGGAATCTTTTATTACATTTTATAAGTTTTTACTTAGCTAGAATCATTTTAAAAAAATCACTAAAATCTAAAAATGTCTCATAGCTTTAACTAGCTCAAAAAGATTCAAAATATTTCAAAATAGTCACCATTCATTGAAAATTCTAATATACTTAATTTCATAGTTCTATGGTTATTAGTTTTTGAGTTATTCCAAAAAAAATAAAATCGAATTTTTCAAAAATTTGTTTTGCATAAAAAATTACCTACCAAAAGTACAATTAATTGTATGATTATACAGGAGGCTTGAATGACTGAATATACAAGTTGTATATTGTACAAGTGTGAACACTTTAGTTTGAATTTTAAAAATATTAGAGTAGTGCATACTGGTGTGGACGATGTGTCTTGAGATTTTCACTGAGAGACTGGCTCGAGTGCCGATTTTCTCTTATCCTTATATAGAATGATTTTGGAGTAATCACTTCGTTATTAGCATGTATCGGTTAAACGTAACGGTAAGGTATCACGATCAGCTTTTGGTTGTATTTTGAATGTAGCAATGTAAGTACCTCTGGTAGAGCATTTGTGTCATTTTGCAAAGCGTCCGATTGAGGGTCGAGAGAGTGTGGATACGTTACTTTGTGTGTTTCATGTGCTATGTGAATGTATTTATGTATGTGTGTATAAAGAATATGCATGCATTTCCTCAATGAAAATGTATTATGTATATGTGCATTGTGTCATCTCACAACTTTCATGGTCCGTCGTAAATAATTATCCTCTATTTTATATTTAAGTATATGTAGTAGGTACTATGGAAATATTTTGTATTACATACAATTTTCAAAATAATCATTGGGTACACACTTATAATGTATATTATAATGATAATTTCTATTACTTATAATACTTATACTTATAATATACTTCTTTGTGTTTTTCTTAGCTCTAAATATCACTCTTTTTATTCACTACTTTATTCATATTAATTTTAGGATCGAGCTAGAAATATGGAAGCTCATGAACTTTTTAGTATCTATTTGATGATACTTAACAGAAATTCAATTGAAAAGGTAAATCAAAATATATTTTGTATTAGCTATGGTGTATTTAATAATTGTGTGTTAAAAGGTTCATGATTTATAACTTAAAAACAGTTAAATAGTTGCTTATGATAAGTCTAAATATTTTTTAATATTATTTTATTATTCATTTTTTAATATTATTAAAATTAAATTCTTATATATAAATTAAATAGAACTATATTACATTATGATAAATAAACATGAACATACATTGGAGTCAGCATCGCATTAGGTTTATATATTTCGAAGAAACTTATATTAGTTTTATATTTCAATCGGTTTTACGAATAGTTTTTAAATTCATTGGTTTCGTTTGAATTTTGTATTTGATGTATGGTGTTTAAATCTTAAAAAAATTCATTGATTATCTTGAATCTCAATATACTTGTACAAGCACCACCTTACAATCGGTCCAGCCGTACTTGAGTTATAAACGGTGTGAGTAACCAGACTTGGTTTTATATATATTATATAGATTTATTTTTTCAATCTGACGTTTTCCAAAGAAAATATTACAATTTAATATTAACTTATTGCTTACTGTAAACTGTAAGCTTTTTAATGACTAATAAAATATAAGAAAAAAAAGAAAAAAAAAAGGCAGGTAAGTGGATGTCGCTCAGCTGTACAGTAGGTTACAAGTTGGTCATTGTTTAATGGATTGTATTAAACTTGAATTCAATGATATAATATCATTGTATAAGAAAAACGATTCTGAACGGAGACGGTTTGTCAGTCTGTATATTTTATATTGTCATTAATTATTTTATTTATTTAATTATTATTTTTTTTATTCGTTGCTACGGTGATAAACAAATTGTTAGAAATTAAAATCCCATTTTAAGCGGTTTTTCGTAATTTTTCAGTACTTTTTCCAGTTGCATTAAATAACTATTGAGAAAATCGAAAAATGACCTCTCTAAAGTACCATCTTGGTCCAATTTGCTAAAAGATAAGGTACTATATGTTGAAATCAGAGCACTCCTTCTGGTAGAAATTTTGTATACAGGATATAAAAAAAATAAAAAATAAAAAAAAATAAACACCATTGTAAAACCACTAGCTTCCTTGCAGCAAGGACCTTGCTCCGCTCAGAATCTAATATAGTTATAGATATAAGTACCTATATAACTATAGGTAATTGTGACTATTCGTGTTTTTATAATTGATTTCTCCCTAGGAGATATTTTAAATAAAATAAATAAATAATAAATAAATAATAAATAAATAATTAATAATTAATAATTAATAAATAATAAATAAATAATAATAAATAATAATAAATAAATAAATACCTAACCTAACCTAACCTTTTTTTAAAGCCCCTCAACGTATTATTCTACACTCCGTCCCTTTCTATATTCCTCCCTGTACCTCTAAATATTTAGCTAACGAACATTTTACAAGACTATTATCACTTGCCAATGTCGACGTTTCTCAACTTACCTTAGATATCTGATATATATATTAATCTACTTCATCATTATTTTTCTTTTGTACACATATACATATTAGCATATTAGCATTATATTAAGAAAAAAAAAAAGATGTTTCAATCAGAGATTCTTAAGAGTATAATATACGTAATTTATATGTTGTTTGTAAAGTTAATATAATTCTTATATGTTTTCTTTTGTCAAAGCGCTAACCCCTTAAATAAAAATAAATGTATTATGTGAGAATAATTATTTCTATAATATTTTTCATTTAACAATCAACTAAGTAGAGGTGATAACTGAACTTTCTACAATAGTTTTAAATTAATATTTTTTTATCTTTCATTCATATGAAATATTTCAAATAAATAAACTTTAGAACATTACTTACTATATCTACGATAGAGCAATTTCCACAATTTATTTTTACTGTACATTTTCCTATTTAGTACTTATACATTTCTCGTATTTCTCATATTGCCCTGCTATTATACTTTGAAATTAAAAACTAAATGAATCGCTGACTGCAGAAAAGGGGTAGGTCCATTTTTATAACATTTCAGGAGAGACAAAAAACGAAATCATAACATGACCCTTTTCTTTAGTAAACTAAAATTTCCAAACACTATATTTAGCGTTTGGATAGTCGGATCTGACTTCTTACTGCAGTAAACGATGTATTTACGAGAACTTAATAAAAAATGATAAGAAAATCGAAATTGATAAAAATGGACTAGTCCCCTATCTGCAGTTAGCGATTCATATAGTATCTTTATTCTTTGTAAATTATTTATTTTCAGGATAAGGTATACAGTTATATAATACTTAATATACTATAATATATTAAAGGTTTAAAATTGTAATAAGCATTTTGCATTATATTAGGTACAGCCAACCACTCATTCTATATACGGATGGATACGACAATATATTTTAGGAGGAAAATAAGAATATTAACCGTTAATTTATTATTATATTTATTTCATCACTGTAATATTGTAATGATATACTGCAATTCACACATATTGTATCAAAATGTATTTTCAGTTGTATCTCATACTGTAAACATAATATTATCTATTATTTTTAAAGCTATTGTAATAAAAAATATGTTTACATTATATCTAAATAAATACACAGAATAGCTAATTCCGATGTGTCCATATTTATTTATTTATTTATTTATACGGACAAAAGTCCAATTCACAATATATTTGTATAGATAACAATAATATAATATAATTTAAAATAATAAAATATAACATAATAAAAGATGAAACAATTAATATATAGAATAATAGTAATAATAATTAATAATAATAATAATAATAATAATAATAATAATAATAGTAATAATAATAATAATAATAATATGTGGTGTAGAATAAAGCGCTACAATTCATAGGTCCACGTCAACTGTTAACAACACTCTACCAAACAGCACAGATGCTTTCTTAGCAAAAATTAAGTTGCACCGAGGCACATAAAAACTTACGGACGTATCCCACTCCCATAACGTTTCGTACCACCGCGCCGATACGTCTTATCAAAAGTAGAATTGACGCAATTACTACAGTCTTAATATGAAAGGGATTAATGAATCCTAACCCATTTCTTTGTGTTTTTTAATTCTGAATACAGTCCATGAAAGCCTAACCAAAATCTTTACTATTCAAACAAATACTTACTTGCCATTCGTACCTATTATATTCATTTGGTTATTAGGACGCCGTGTTTGGTCAGTGAACTAGTTATTCTATATTATAATCTACACATTTGTTAATGTATTTAAACCTACTCCATATATACGTAAAGAACATAAATAATATTAAAGACGATTAGAGAACAATCGGTACCATAACAAGTTTTGTGCCTGTACCAATATATTAAAAAACATGATTAAATAATTTTCCTCTAATTATCCAGAAATTACTAATTTTATGTTCAACCTCTCCCATACTTGGTTTCATGATCGTTTTGAGATTATTGATATTTTAAAGTTGGAACATAGACCACTAAATTATGACTGATATCAGTTTAAAGAATAAAGTACTCAAGTCCGTTGTTAATTATATTGTTATGTGCTGGAGACCAGCGTCGTGGAAAAGCTACACAATTTCTGATAGGGGAAGAAGTCCTCGTTCGTGCACATCAGAGAAAGACATTTTTTGTGTTATATGAAGGACAGTATAAAATCGTAGAGATTAAAAGTTGTAATTCGACTGTCGTGGCTGATCCCGTAACGGACCAAGTTCGTAGAACTTTTAACATTATTTTTCTTAGATAGTACAACCGTCCTACTAATGTTTAACAATCAGCTTATTGACGGCACAGATTAAGTCCAAAACCTAATCAACCATGTATAATTTCTCCCTATTTATTTCTGTATAAGCACTCCAGGGTCCGGGACCCTTTTATAGTGGGGTTTCTGTAACGATCGAAAATCAACAACCATGATAATAGTAGGTATTATGCTATAGCACTCTCCGTCCCGCCGGCATCTGCCCACACCCAAGGAAGAAGCCCATATTGATAATATAACACACACACACACACTATCTCCGCTGCCTAGTACCCGTGGTTGACATTTGACCGGCATGCACTACGTTATTATCAACTACTGATCCGCCTCTAAAACGAATACTGGTAAATCAAAATAACGTTACCGATTATATAACATAGTTTTTCGAGTGCGATGTGCGAAGCTCGAACATCTTCAATTTTATTTTGGGTCTCCACTGGTCAACACGATGACTGAGTAAAACACCACCTCGCCGAGGACGTCCTGGTGACGATACTCAGCACCGCAAGCAAATGGGAACGATTTTATTATAACTACTATAACTTATTATAACACCTTGGCCGGTATTCTTTATTTTGTATTTATAATTTTTATTATTTACCATCATAAGTGCAGTTCCAGTACCCCGCTATAATGCAGTTTATGTATTATTACTGTGTCGTTTGTTTTTTTAAAGTGACCCTCTTTAAAGTTTTTATGCCGTGTGGGCTTTTCTTGGCCATAAATTAATTATTATTCTTTTCTATCATTATGATAAATATACATTCAATTCACCCATCAACGAAGTGTTATTATTTCTCTTCCCTATTTTCCTTATTGTTTTTACAAATCACACATGCTCCGATTTCCGAATATCGGCTGTGGGTTGGCGACCTTAAAACTAAGTTTTCGTCAACGTACGCTCCAAGCCGAATCTTTGTAAGCCACCGTATGAGACGTTATAACGGTACAAACAATTATAAAAAATCTACCTATAACCAAGACTCCAGGCATCGATCATATCTCAAACATGGCTATATAGTTTTTAACCTTAAAGTTTTTTTTTCTTATCTATTATATGACTTAGTAGTTCACCTACACCATACGCAACACCTACACCTACACTAGATATATCGCGCTTCAAAATTAATGGAAAGCCTGGGTTATAAGTAACGAATAATTGACTTTCTTTTAATACGAACTTCGATTTTTTAAATGCTGACTCACACTCTTTTTACCAAATCCACTTAAAATTTTTTTTTGTCACATTATATACTGCAGCTAAAATAGTAGATGACATTGCAATAACCTTGATAATAATTAATTAAACCTAAGAATGATTTAAATGGACTTGTGCCCTTTGGCTAGGTTAGTGTTTAAAATCGCTTCCATTTTATTATCAGTTGGGTGAACCCCGTGCTTATCTATCATATGACCTAAAAATACAACACTTTAGCGGGAAAATTGACATTTATCAAAATTTGTTTTCCCTATACTCTTGAAAGCGACTTAATACCAACCAAACTTTATTCTTACAATCATCGACAGAATTCCCAATTATAATAATATCATCCAAATACACTTGAATATTTTCTAGACCAATTAAAATATTATTCCTACGAAGTGCTATTAATGAATAGCTTCTTCTTCAAGCCAACCTTGACCAATGCCCTATAATTGTATTTCCCCTCCATTGTGCTTATTTCAATTATATTTTTATACAGATTGTACAAATAAAAACAAATATGACAAAAAAAAAAAATAAAAATATTATTCCAAGAAGCTGAAGCTATACCATAACAAAGTCTATTAAATTGATTTAATCCTTCATGAGTATTTACAGTCAAAAAATGACGACTCGACGATGCCACCTCAAGTTGTAAATATGCTTCCGATAAATCGATAACCGTGAAAAATTGTCCTCTTGTTAAATTATTAATTACATTGACTATTTTTGGTAGGTAATAGATGTTGATTTACTTTTACGTAAGGATTTAGTGTATTTTTAAAATCGATACAAATTCGTATTTTTTTTTATTTTTTTTTTTTTGGAACTATAACTATCGAAGATTCCCCCCACTCACTTGTTACCACAAGAGATAATACCCCTTTCTTTTCTAATCAAACCAGTTCTTCTTCCACTGCTGGTTTTAACGCATAAGGCACTTGGTACGCCCTTTGAAATTTCGGTACACTATTTTCTCTTATTTCCAAATTTACTTCATGATACATTCTTTATAAATTCTTCCTCAGTGACCAACCTTTTTACTACAACTGGAAATTATAACTTAATTTCACCCACTATGTCGTTCACTTGATTTTCATTGATTCTTTTTATACCTTCTATTTTTTTACAATTTATTACATTACATTCTAATTTTATTTTATGACAATTAAAAATATTTTTCCATTCTAAAAACAATTAATTTAACCACAAACGACCCAAAATTGACTTTTTTTACACAACCTTCTGTTACAATAATTAACGGTTATTTCATTTTTTTAAAAAACTCACATATACAATTAATTGACCAACTAGATTCCCCATTTACTGATGACAGATTCAATTATTCTTTTTTTAATTTAGTTTTTCTAAAATATCTGTCAAAAATTACTTTTGGTATTACAGTAACTAAAGCTCCACTATCGACTTCAAATATCATTAACTGATCATTTACAACCAAATAAATAATGAGTGGTTCATTAACTTTTAAATTTTCAATACTTTTTATATAATGTATATTATTAAAAGTTTCTACTAATATTTAATAATTTTTTTTTGAATTTCTACACATAACAGATACACGTCCTTTTAGTTTGCAATTGAAACACTCCCATTCTTTTTCTGGACAGTAACGACCATCATTTTTTCCATACCGGTAACATTGTATCGGCAACAATATATTATTGTAAAGTATTACACCACTCATTTATCGTTTTTTGTGTACAATGATTTATAATTCAATTCAAGTATAACACATCCATAATAATGAGATAATTGACAACTGCAACTGTACAATAGAGCAGAACCCACTTGTACACCTCCAAAACCTACGAGTTTAACCGATGTGCCTTATTATCGAAACTGAGCCTCATATTTCACTTCTTAAGTGTTCTCTTAACCATTTTGTTGTTGTAAGCCTCCAAAAAGCATTGAAACGTCACAATGTAACAATGGAAAATTTTACCATCAACTTTTCGGTAGTTATTGATATCCTTTTAGTCCTATCAAAATAAAGAAAATAGTTTGAGATTAAAGTATTAGTATTTGTTGAATTAAAACGTTGTAAAAATCAAGCCATCAAGCAAATTTTTTTTCCCTACAATAATTTAATTTTTTAGAAAAGTACTGGACACTTTTTACTTTTGATTTTTGATATTGCATAAGTATAGACAGCTGGTATAGAACAAAAACAATACAAACTAGAAAAAGGGTGGTGTGGCTCCATAAAACTCTATCTCATATAATATTACTAGCTGTTAATTATATTTGTCCGAATGAAATGACACCAACACTTAATCAATACCGACAAACCGTATAACGGGGTGTATACTAGTAGTACTAATAGCAGAATTTCAATTTAAATATTTATAAAGTTGTATTGTATGAATAAAATAATAATATACTTAATAGCTAGTAATTTTATGTTCTTAACAGAATATTTATCGGATTGCAACAAAATAACTAAAATTATAATTTTTCTTTTAAATATGAAATTTAAATATCAATAAAAAAATTTCAGGGATAAGAATTTTCGTGATTTTCAGGTTGCGTAAAAACAACTTATAAAGAACGTATGTAGGTAGATATATATCATAATACTATTATTCTAAATATTTACTGAAGAATCTTATACTACAACAGCTATGTATCTAAATAATCTATTCACAACGCCGTGTGATCAACAAATTTTTTCTCATTGATTGAAATAAATAACAATAAACATAGACCCTGCATGGATCAGAATATAGATAAAAATGGTGATACCTAGTATGATCGATAATTCCAAAAAATTCATATCTAAATCATACACAAAGTATAAATATGTATCAGTAATCATATATTTTGCCTTTTAGATTCTGAGCAGAACGATGAATATATTGGTATGACATTGATGTGTTTTTATTTTTTTGTGTGTCAACAGTTTTCGATTTCCAACTTAAGGGGTGATTTTAGGTAAAACATTTAAGTGTTATAAATATAATTTGGTTATTAAGGCTGTGTTGTTCCCCAGGTATCTGTTTAAAATTTAAATGCACTGATATGGTTGAGTTGGTTCCGGGTCATTAAGATGTGCGTATGAGTTGATTTCCTGGTAATTATATATTATTTTCAATATTTAGTAAAATATTCAGACTATTAGTCTAACCCAAGAAACTCCACGAGGAGGTTGGCTGAAACGTTTCTCAAAATGTTGTTCTTTTTAGTTTTTTCATATTTTGAAAGTCATTAAATTTTTGTTAAAAAATTAAAAGTAAATAAATTGAGTATTTAAAAAATAATTATTAAAAAAATTTAGTAATTTGGTAAAAATGTATAACACATCGTTTTTAATAATTGGTATCTGGTAATGAGATAACCAGTATACCGTGACATATAAATTATATCATTTTATATATAATTTATATATAATTAGGTATTTAATTATTTATAATATATAATTTATAATTTTATATATAATTTTTATACAAAAATCTGTTTTCGAAAAAATCGATTTTGGTTTTTGGTGCAACTCATAAACAAATGACCGTAGGTACATGACATTTTGACTGTATTAGCTGTTTGTTTGTTTACGATAACATTTTAAAAATGTTTTGATTTATTTTGAACTGTTTAGGCACATTTTCATTTTCCATTTTTTTTTAGTTTTTTTTCTAAAAATATCAAACAAAATAACTAAAATAGTTATTCTAGGTTTTTTTTTATGTAATTTCCTCCAAATTTGAACTTAAAATGACTATAAAAATAAACTATGATTATGTATTATTTAGATTTTTTGGTAACAGAATTAACTACTTACGTGGAATCTTGTTTTAAATTTTCAATCCTTAGATGTAAAAGTTGAACATTTTATAAATTTTCAACTACAAAATAATTATTTAATTTTAAATTTGATACATTTTGTCTAAATTTGATCCTTAAATGCTTATAAAAAAATTGTGATTATGTATTTTTAATATTTTTTTCATCTGATATTGTAACAATATATCAGGAGCCTTGTATTAAATTTTTACACTTTTTGGCCCAACCGATAAAACTTTATTGAAATTAATAGAAAAAAAAACTAAAATAATTGAAAACTGAAAATGTCCGTAAACAGCTCAAAAAGAGTCAAAATATTTTCAAAATTGTAAGGTGTATAGGAAATGCTAATTTAAATATTCAGTGAAATTTTCATATATCTACAGTTATTCGTTTTTGAATTACAACAAAATAAGGAAATCGCTACATGAGAAATCAAGTGAATATCCAATATTGTAAAAATTTGAATTTCAAACGCTCATAAAAATTTAATTTGACTTTCTTATAGACATTTATTTCTTGATAAAGGTAGATAATCTTATAAGAAATCTTGTATCACATTTTAAAATCTACGATTTAAAAAGAAAAATTTTTACGAATTCTTAACTCAAAATAATTTGCTAATTTTCGTGATTTTTCCATATTTTGTCAATTTTTGGACTTTAAATGCTTATAAAAAAAATACTGTGACTAAAGATTTTTAATATTTTTCATCTGCCTTTGAAACAATATACTAGGAGCCTTCTATTAAATTTTCAAGCTTTCGCAACCAACAAATAAAATTTTATTGATATTTTTAGAAAAAAAACTAAAAAAAAAACGTAAAATGAAAATGTCCCTAAACAGTTCAAAATAAATCAAAATATTTTGAAAATGTTATCGTGTATAGAAAATGCAAATATAAACAACCAGTGAAAATTTCACTTATCTACGGTCATTTGTTTTAAATTTACACCAAAAACCAAAATCGATTTTCTCGAAAACAGATTTTACGTAAAAATTCCCGTTTTTCCTTAAGTTTTCTTTTGCTTTTCACTGAGCTTTTGAAAACTACTGTGAATTTTAAATTTTGACCCCCCAAAGTACCAACTAGATTCACTTTCCTATCAGAAAAGATACTGTTGAAGAAAATCCAAGCATTTTTACTGTCCTAAAAGTTGATGACAGAAAATAAAAAAAAAACACACATCATTGTAAAATCAATACAATCGTTCCACTCAGAATCTAAAAACTAAACAAATTGGAAACTGAAAAATTCAATTTTTAATTGGAATACCCATTTTACGATTTATCATCTCAAATAATCAAATAATGTTTTATTCAGTTTATTAAAGTATGGCTTGGAAAAAACTATGTTTGAAAAATAATTAACATTGAATGTGTAGGTATTCAGAAAAGCCATAATATAGATAGATTTTTATTCACGTTATCTATTAAGGATTTAAAATATTTACTATGTTTAATACCTACATTTAAGTAGAAGAAACTTTTTCAATCCTTACAGAGTAGTAAGTTTTGATGTTAAGTAAAATGTAGAATTTCATAGTTTAACCAGAAAGAACAGTCAACCAACTTTCTAGCTATCATAGTTTAGGAGAAAAGTTAAAAAAATAAAAATGTTGGGACTGTTCACGCTGATGTTTTTATGGATTCAAGTGGTTATACTGCTTGGTTGTGATATAAAACCTTTCTCATTAATATTTTATATTTAAGCTAGCTAAATTACCCACCTACTTCTCATTACTGAGTTACATTTTTATTATTTTCCAATTTAACACAAATTCTTGAAGTTTCAAAATTCAGACTTTTTCATTTAAATTACCGAACTTAATTGATTAAAAATCAAGAATGTAAAATAAATTGATACGTTTTAAACTTTTGAACTAAACTAATTACGTGTATTATTGAGTTCTATAGAATTAGTTAATACATTTTTAACTTATCGAAACTACTACCGCGGCACATTGGAAAAAAAGAAACAAGAAATATAAATAAAATCTTAAACTAGATGGCGCTTATTGTATCATAAGCATTTTATAATATTCCTAATGTTTAAATTATTTTATTGTTGACATATTTTATTAAATTAAATGACTTAGTCTGTTGTCATGTATTGCATTCTAATTTTATTGGAAAATAACAACTAGAAAAATTAATGTAAAATAATATATTAATATACATACAAACCATACATGTATAATACTACAAAATATTCTACGATGATTGATGCTTAATGATTGAGACTGACTAACTGAAATAAATAAAATACAATGTTTAGATACCTACTTTTCTATTTTTTTATGATTTATCGTTGAACATTTGTATAATATCATATTGAACATTTAAAGATGAATTGACAAAACGCATATACATTTAATATATTTTAATATCTTGTAGAAGTAACTACTAACCTTATTATAATCTATGAATGTTGCAAAGTTTGAACAGTTATAATATGTATAGTGTATGTTTGTTATATATTTGCAGTGGTGTGTTTAAACAACCTATAATATTGTGTAATAATCAGTTATAGCTGTATCTTAATTATTGCTTTATTAAAATTTATGGTTCTACTAAATATGTGATCGTATATTATATTACATAGGTAAGTAAATCGTTTATCCATGTTCCCTATACATATATCTATTTTCCTAACCTTTGTTGATTTTGAGTTTTTTTATGATATAACCACACCCTAGGTTTTGATTTTGGCCATTGCAGGGATTGCATTTGAAAAAAAAATCCGTTTTATGTTATTAACAATTTATTATAACGATACACAGTGTTTGCGTTTATCGTTCTTTAGAATTAAAACGTTATACAAGTTATGTCGTTATTTAAAATTGACAGAGTTAGTACCTATTAAATGTATTAATAATAACTAATGCAGGCAGGTAATAGCCCGGATAAGAAACATAATATTATAATCAATTATGTCCATATGCATGAAATAAATATTTCTACGAAACCAATATAACTTTTAAATAAATGTATTTTCAATTATTTCGTTTTGGGTTATTTTCCGTTCAATGAAATTTTATAAATTACGTTTTGTCTTATGTTTTTTTAAATGGTATATAATATATATTGTCCATTGTTATGTTTTATTTTGCAGTATTTAATTATTTTTATTATCACTTTCCGTTATAACTACGTTTACAAATTTCAATAATTTTTTGTCAAATATAACGGTTTAATAACGTTATTATGACATTTGCAAGCCCCGGGGGCCTTTGTCTACTAGGTACTTAAAATCCAAAAGACCATGAATTAACAGTTTTCAGTTTGGTTCTCAAGAGTTGATAGGACTACTTCACTATTAAATATTTAATTCTCAAAGACTTCGAACTAATCGATTTCAGATTACCCAATACCAAAAATACTCGTATATAATAGTAATATTACAGAATGTGGATAAAATTAATTTCATCTACTTCATGAAAAGGTCAACAAATCGTCCATATAGTGTAGTAAAACATCATTTTCACTAAATGGATACATGGATTTCCATCAAACATCTTCTTAGACATATGTTTTAAGTCAAATATAATTGGAAGATTGTCAAAATGTCATCAAGATATCAGGTATTGTAAGGTAATTAAATGTTATATTATGTTATATAATGTAATATAAAATTTTTTTTCACAAATTACAAATATTTACTAAAAGGTTAATACATTTTAGGATAAGTCCGGATTCGATATTAAAAAGTCGGTGGGCCAACTCCATATACGTAATATTTTAGCTATTTGTGAACGACAGAGACTCACATCCGTCTCTACTTCTGCGCCCAAGTGTAAGAATTGATATTTTTTTATGTTAAACAATAAACGATGACATTTTTGTAATAGGTACAGTGGTACACATTTTATTTTGTACTCCGTATCCCGAATGTATAGAATTATACTTACAAATTCCAAATTTGTGGTTACGAATTATTACGAATTGGTTACTAATTTGTGAAACCGTTTTTGTAACAAAATGTTTACTTTGTGGTGCCAGGGTCAGTTAGTCCCCCAGCTCCGCATGCCTACGGTACGCATGCCTGACAACCGTATTATATAACCATTCGGATTTCGGGCACTGTTCGACCAACAAGAACACGTAAGTGCAGTACATCATTTATGGCAGGACAGTGGAAGGATACTAATAACTAATATCATAAGAAAATATTTGAAATGACACGAATGATATTATAGACATGATACACGTTGTAGCATAATGATCGTATATAGCCCTGAAATTATGTATAAAAAACATTTAAATGTTTTTTTGAATACAGTGGTTATAAACTATAGGGTGGATCTACTGACCCATATACATTTTGCATAAAAATTAAGGGCCATATCCATTAATCTTAGAATATATTATAAATATGGAATTGCTAGTTTGTTGAAGAATATAATATTATTTTATTATCATGTTTAAAAAAAATAGTTCCTTTTCCGAATGGCGTATGTGATTTGGTCGCATGGGTATAGGCACTGGAAATAGTGAACGTCTACAAAAGAAGAAAATGAAAACATTATCGTTTTACATTTTAAGGGTACACATTTTATATGTATTTGAGAATAACAACTGCCAAAGATTCTATTGTTTTCATAAGAGCAGCCCTGTATATACTTATTAGTGATTTACCGAGATATTTAATATTGTTTTTTCAATTATATCCGGTCCCTTGTTTTTCTTTCATCTGTTTTCAAGAACGTTCTATTCGACAAACGTTGTCGACTCAAACGATAATATAATAACCATTGTTGTTTCAGTTTTCCCAGTTAGTGGACATTGATCTCATTCAAACTCACTAATGTGTTTTTGTATTGCTATTTCCCTCATTATATTATGTTATATAGTCATGTAAGTATACTGTACCTACTTGTCTCGTAAAATTGATGATCAAAATATCATTATCATTATACTAGATACATCGCTTTCTTAAATTATCAGGAGCCGTTTGAATAGTTATATCTTATAAGTTATAACTAATAAAATATAATATATCATATGAACATTATAATAACTAATAAGTAATAAGTAATAACCAATTTACTTTTTCGATTAAACCTCAACGTGCACACAACTAAGTGTTCTTCAATAACTTGTTAACTTTATATTACTTATCTAATGCCCCGTTAGATTTTTTTTTTTAATGTAAATAATTAATAATGTCTTTATTTGCAGTGGCTTAGCTAAAGGGTTTGTATCTCAGCTAAATGTACAGTACAAGTGTACAACCCATCATGATGCACTTAGGTACATCACAATATGAGTTTTTTCCCAAGCAAAATAAATTAACATCGATTTCCAACCAATCAATTAAATGTTTTATCAAATATTTATATCAATATTTATTACTTATTAAAAATAAAAACATCAACATAAACAAACAAACAAAACAATTGGTATACCTTCAAAATACGAATTTAATACGTCTGAAAGTAAATATTATGTATCAATATTTTAAATTTAAAATAAAAATAAACTGTTTAATTTGCAACATACTATTGTTTGTAATACCGTACCGTAGTTTATTTTGTTTTCAAACCCTGATTATAAGTCAGTTGTCTTTTATCCTTTATGTCCAATATAACGACTACCTACGTTATATAATAATAAGCATTAATCAGATAACTTGCAAAAGGAAAAGGATAAATAAATAATTTATTTTGTATAGACCCCTTTATTATAGGTCATGTATGTATATGTATATTATGGATTTTAAGTATAATTAGTTTTAAATTGATAGTATAATACACGCTTAGCAGTTAATATATAAATAAATTTGACAAGCAGAGACTATACTTGATTCTGATTTAAAATTTATGAGGATCGTCTGTATTCGTTATATTCTAGCTTCCCGTGTGTTTTGATGTCATCTTAAATCAGCAATTTCTAATTATTAGAAGTAATTATTATTGCGTATGTCTTCACTCGTGACTTAGGTCGTCGGTCGAACATATTGTACTCCTGTTTTCCCTATCCAGTGATAGTTCCTTGCCTGGATTTCCATTCCTAGCCTCACTTTTTCTATATCTTATTTTATTTTATCATCCCATCTTAGTTTCGGCCTTACAAGTGGCGCCTTTCCTAGTGGTCCATTATCCAGTACCGATCTCAATGAACCTTCTTTACCTGCCTACTTAAGTCATTTTTTAGTTATATTATTATACGTTCTAAATTTTAATGTAATATACAATGTGTACATTATAATTCATAATGAAACCCAAAATAGTAGGTTGTGATTTGTATAAACAATATACTATTAAAGACTAAAGTTGTCAGTCTTAACAATAGCAGTTAGGAATGGAAATCATTAAAAATCATTTTTATCATTTAAAAAAGTGAAACATTTAATAAATTATAGCAATAAAAAATAAAACAGTATTTTTCAAAAATATTGTATATTTTATAACTATCATATTATTATGTTTAAAATAAACCATGTTCTTCACAAACGCATATAATAATTAATATAGTACCTAGGTACCTACCGACCAAATTACTGTTTCGTCGTGATATCACATATTCTATATGCTCGTGTTTATATAAGACGTTGTTTCTATAATCGCAGTCACCTAAAACATCGTCATCCGCTGCACTCTACTCCGTGACTGTCACGAACGGATCGTATTATATAGATAAACAATAATATATTATATACAATACGATATTCTGCCGATGTACGTTCGCAGAAGGCGCTGTCATGTCGTTTGCATGATCACCAAACAGGCTCGACGATAGTATAGTCGGTCGGAAACTTTCTTCGTGCGCGACGGCGTGAATATAAACGTCTGTAACGGCAATTGTAGCAACAGCAGGTGTACCTATATATGTTATGTTATGTAATAATAATAACGACGACGACGCCTACAAGCGGATTCGGATTAACCAACATAGGCAAGGTATAAGGCTAGGTTGTCTGAAGGGTTATTTTTTAAGTCCCTGGTCCCGAAATGTTATATAAGGTATATTATATTATTAGGTATGGTCGAAGGTACGCGCAAGAAAACTATTAATTCATTGATTTATCCGCTGAAATCTGTTGCAGGCGTTACATAAATGCGGTTGACTACATTTTTCACCTATGCGTCACGATTAGACAGACTGCGCTTGCATGGAAAATGATGGCACAATTTTTTTTTTTTTTTGGTTGAGTTACTTGATATAATTCGGTCCTGCCTACAGTTAACTATATATATTTCCCTATATGACAGCAATATGTAGGTATGTAACGCACCGTTCGTTTGGATTTTGATTTTCCTATTGGTACGCTTTTTGCATGGTACCTACATTGATACCATTGTGTGGAAATTAAATTCCTTATAGGTACATCTGACGACGGGCGTTTGTCTAAATCTCATCGTTTGGTGAAAAACGAAAATATGCACTCGCGGGTCGTAATATAATATTGCATATAATAATAATATGTATTATTACTACACGTTATATAATCGACTGGTGGTGTGCTCGGGCAGCCCACGATGACGGAGATGACGGTACCTATAACCGTCTTCGTGTGCCTAATACGAAGTCGAAGAGGAGAATAAAAGAATAATTGTGGCTGTGAGCGTGTGTTTACCATGGAGGCTACAACGCTCGTAGTAACATGAAAAGCACTAATCTCGAGTGGCGACCACGGTGGTGGCATTGTACGCACACAATATTATTAAATACGCGTTTTTTTCCTCCATTTCCATTCGTCTCGAATAATATATAACAACGGGTTAATGAAGGCAGACGTCACCGTCACCGCCGCCAACATCGTCCCACAGTCCACTGACGTTATAATAAAATACAATATTATTTCCTATTGACTCTCGACATTCCCATTCCGTGTTTACTCGACCTCCGCCCCCTCGCCATCGTCCACCTACACCCGCCGCGACACCATTATTTCTCCTACTCAGACATCACATGAATCTACCATAGGTACTGTATTTAATCACCGCAAATGGAATATTATATTGTATTGTGTGCGTACCAAGATTTTCGTTCGATAATGTTTATTTTTATAATTATCGTTGAAAACTCGGGTATTCTTTTACTCTCAATAATATATTATATTTTATTATTATTTTTTTTCCACGAGCATATTTCTCTCTCACAATCACACCGAAACACACGTGCATCTACGCCGCGATCGCATTTTACTATATTATTGCTGCCGGTCGGTTGTCAATCCAGTTTTACCGCCGCCGCCGGGCGATGAATGAAAGGAATGACTGACATCTGCCTTTTGTTGTTGGGAACGGCGGTGGCGGAGGTAGGAAAACCTCTTCCATTATGTATGTGGCGTAGTATAATATAGGTAGCCCCTCGCACGGTATCCCCGCCGCCAATACTCACCCACCGCAAACCACCGACCATCGATTCCATCGCACGCACACACACACCAATCCCTCACGGCCCGACCAGAGTTATAATACCTATATATATGGAATGAATGTGCATACACTCGTGGGTGTGTGTGGGTATGCGTGTGTGTTGTGTGTTTAATGTAAATAAATGAAGCCAATTTCGCCAAAGCACACCATTTATAACAAAGCATTCCATGTTTTAATGTACATCGGCGGTGGGGCGAAGTGCAATAGTGGTTAACGCAACTCGGTGTCCCGAGATTCCGCTTATATGTCATATAATATAATATATTATATGATACATGATATTAACCCCTACCGATCCGTGCACTTTTTCCAAATCATTTATCCGGACATTATATATTATAAATCCTCGGACATGCGCACTCACACAAAGATAATACATATGTATGGTAATCGTAGTAGTATATACATAATATTATATTATAATATAGTTTATGTAGTATAACACACGCACTGCACAGTTGGTATACAAATTCCACCCTACGTAATAAGTAGTACGTACCTACTACCTACCTATACTTATCATCAGTGTTGTTGTTATTTTATCAGCCGGTATAGGTTATATACTGGTGGTATAATTGTATTAATAATCAATGGTGAACTAATACTAATGTATAATGATGTTGCAGTATTGTAATAAGTGCTCGAATAGTACACTATATACTGCTCGTTTGTGTTTGATAGTAATGGGTACACATGCGTGTGTAGGTACACTATACGTGAGTTCAGACAACACAAACTTTAAATTGCAATAAAAGACATATAATATAAATATAAAAACAGTTTTTTCCATCACTTATAGTCGATTACGATTTTTTGGTTTGTACTTAGTGTAAAATATGGATTTATGTTCCATCATTATTGTCCTTACACGTTCACACATATTACAAGCGTCTATTGAACGAATATTCTTGAAGTGGTTTATAAACAGTTTTTATATCAAATTGTTGGCGGTGGTCGGTGTGTAAGGGGTGGTATCGTGGGGGGTATATATAAATGCATAATATAATAACATAATAGATACCACCAAATGAGAAACAAACTATACCTCGTCGGTATAATATTAGGTGGCTCGTATATTATCATTATATCATCACATCGTGTGTACGTTTCGAAACGTTATCTATACAAACTACAAGGCTTGAGCACTAAAAATAATTTTGGTTACATTACATTTTACAGCGTAGATAATCCGATCATCTGAGTGTTGAGACCTTGATACGTGTTTTATTTTTATTCATACCGAAACGTACTTTGTAATGGATTTTAATTGATTTAAATTTTTTACTTTGCACCTAGGAGAGTAGTTTTTTATGTTTCCGTACGAATGTAAATCCATTTAGGATAATGACATCGAGAACTTGCAATTATATTTTTAATACATCAGGTTATTACTTTATAATTTTTATAGTTGTTTGTATCTACTAAGTGTTTGTTTATATTTTATAGTATGTATGTTGTATGTACACAATGAGAAGGAACGGATATCGTTCATCAATTAAAATAGATTTCTGAGGTACCTACGTTATAAAAAATTAAATGCTATTTTTATTTACAAACCCATACATAGGTGATAGGTACATAATATTTTAGGCATATTGTGTCCCTATTCCTTATAAGGCATTATAATATTATATCAATACACTTCGAGTATAACAGTCAGTTACTACAACTATTACTATACATTATGCTATCGAAAAAATTCTATTAACTTATTACACTTAGAAAATATTATTATTATTATACAGTTATAATATTGTAGTTCATATTAATAGATAGATTATTGTTATAAATATTTGTATTCTATAATATAAACTAATTGATTTGTATTATACAATTATAGAACAATTAAAATGCCTATTGTTTATAATTTTTACATTCGGAAGTATTATTATTATTAGATAATGAATGCAGGTCGAAGATTATCTGCTTATAGTAATAGTGGAAAAACAACTATACTATACTGTATTTTTCATGAGTATAGCTTGATAGTTACTTATAATAGCTAAGTCCCAATTTTTTGCCGTATCAACTTTTATTATTTACTTGACAAAAATTATATTTCTTATATTAAAAAAAAAAAATCGTTGATCAATACTGTGTTAGTTAGGTACCTAAATAACTGGTTTTAAATATTTTTACTAATGTACTATAGGCTAGGTTTGATTATTAGTTAATTATAATTATAATTATGAAAAATAATAAATACATTACATTTGCCCATACCTATTCATAATAAGTACAGTTTTAGCTTCAGTGTGCTACTGCTACATTTATAATCGGAAGAGCTTAGCCCCCCAAATATAACGTTACAAATTAGGTAACACTGAACTCTATGAGTATATACACTTTAAAATTGTCTCACTTGGTGATGACTGGGTATGATAATAGAATCTTGAAATCGTGTTACGTCAGTTAGTTACTCTAGCACAAGATGAAAGCAAACAAATTCAAACTGTCATAGCAATAATTGCTGACTACTATTCCATTTGTATAAAGTAGGTATATAAAAATATATACTATGTAATTTGTCTCCATTTACATAAAACCACGGTTTACGATAAACCGATTATTAAGATAAATTCTATCTTAAACCATGCCTAAAACACAATATATTTTTACAAATATACTGTATTGTGTTTTATTCTTATCTTTATGTTTTTGAGCTGAAAAAATAATAAATACATAACAACGGAACACCCTAGCACTTATTATTTAAATGCAAAATCAGGAATTGTCACAATATAATCGTTACTCTTAAGATCACAATTTTTGCGAAATCATAAATAAAAAAGTGAACAAGTGTACCGTTCTGCTGTGCAGTAGATTTCTAGCATGTCGCTGTAATATATGTGTTATATTTGAATTAAATGATTAATTATAGTATGCGAAAAACGATTCTGAACGGAGACGTTATGTCATTCATGTATAAATAATCAAATTTAATAGTTTAAAAAAAAAGTCATAAAAATCTAAAATATCTCATGAATATAATAGCGTGACTTTCCTGTGAATTTTTTACTTTTGATAGGGGTAGAAACTTGTTGGGAACCTTCTCTTAGAATGCGTATGTTAGATATGAAAACGAAAATTTTTATGAACTTTTAACTGAAATATAATTTACAACATTAAAAAAAAAAAATGTATAGTTATAAATTACCCAAAAAACAGTTCAAAATTGTTTGCAAAATTATCATTATGGGTAACGGTAATTTTAATATTTGGTGAAATTTTCAAGTCTCTAGGATTCTTTGCTTTTGAATCACAACAACATATCAAAAATTGAAAGATGAAAATTCGTTAATCCAATATCATAAAAATTTTAAATTCAAACGCTCATAAAATATTTTTTTCCGGTAAACATTTTGGTTTAAAATATTTCATGGGGAGTCTTCCATCAAATTTCTAATGTTAGCTATGAACGGAAAAAACTTTATGAGTTTTTAACTGAAAAATAGTTAGAAAACGTTCGAAATTTTGATGAATTTTGTCAAAATATTAACTTTAAATGCATACAAAAATAATCATTGCTATGTATCTTTATATTGAACTTACATTAATGAAACTTATATAACTTATATACCTTGTATTAAATTTCCAAGCTTTTTTTATTAAGTAAACAATTTTTAATCGAGGATAGTTTTAAAAAAATTTACAAATTTCAAAATGTATTTCAAAATTGTTTTACTATTTATTGAAAATATTAATATAAATATTTGGTCAACATTTCAAACTTCTACGGTTATTATTTTTTAAGTTATACATAAAAAATAAAATCGAATTTTTCAAAAATCGCTTTTATATAAAATTTACCACTTTTTTAACTTTTATTTGAGATTTCTGACGCTTTTGAAAACTATTTGGAAATTTCGATTTTGACATCTCAAAAACATATATAATAGATTCACTTTTCTATCAGAAAAGAAGCTTATCTCGAATATTGGAGCATTTTTACTATTTAAAATGTAGCTGACGAATAAACAAATAAAACACATAATTATTGTAAAATTCTAAAAAAGGTAATGATTTTCAACTCAATTTTCATAACTAAATATTTTAAACAAAAGAATTTGTTTAATGCTTTATTTTTTAAATGTAATTTTAACTGTCTATTAAATATTTAAAAATATATTTTGTAAACAACGATAATATTAAAATGTAAATATTTACTATACCGATAGTAAATAATCAATAATTTATTATTTTGAATTATAAGCTATACCTATGTTTTTATCATAGTAAGAGTATAATATATTATAATAGTAAAATTATATTGAATAAAATAGTGAATGCTACAACTCACATTTGTATAATTATTATTTTTTGTTAATTATTTCTATTATTCTGGTACAAGTCAATTTGATTATAAGTGCAGCGTTAAAACAAATAATCTGTACATTAGGTTTCATATAAGACAACTTAGTGAACAATTCTGCTTAATAAAAGTTTGCATAACGATAAAACAGTTAAAGAACTTAGGGGAGCAAAGGTTGGGAATTAGGCCTTGTTTTAAATTCATCTCATTTACACAATTATACTGTATGAGTTTTTAAGTTATGTTATTTATTTGTATTATAAACAATATTATAATTTGAAACAATTATGATATTACGATAAAAGAAATATCTTACGAGTTTGTTTGGCCACAAGCAACGCCACAGACATTTTACGATACGTACTTAGATGAATTATCAGTTACATCTCACATAAAAAATAAATATGCCATACATACTATAGAATTGATAACAATTTCTGATTCGGAAGAAAATATTTCATCAAATATATTACTCATTTCATCATTTTCATTCCATCAATAATTTCAATATTATTCGGACATTTGTTTAGTAATATCACATTATTTTGATGTAAGAAAAATTGTTAAGAGAACATGAACACCAATATCAATCAAAAATCTAATAAAATAGATAGGTACCTAAATAGGATAGAAATATAGATAATATATATATATATATATATATATATATATATATATATATATATCTATATATATATATAGATTTGTATGATGTTTGTAATTATTAGTTTCATTGGTAGCTATCCATGTCTGAATGGATATAAGATAGGATATAAGTGTGTTCTTCAGTACAGTGGCAAAGACAGCAGTTTTCATTGATGGGGGGATATAATACATTCCTAATTTCTACGATTAGTGCCCCACACACTGTAAATTAATATTTGATTCTTTAAAAGCATCATGTTGTAGTTTCTGTTGGTGAGCATAGGTATGTAGGCTTGGTCTGAGTACAGTTGGTCTGAAATATACCTAGGTACCAAATTCAGAGAGTCTAGTTAAAGTCATCTAAGAATCAAGTTGTGGTTGTGCAATGGTGATACCGACGATTATTAGGGTGGTATTAGGTGTATTTTTTGGAACCTAGACCAGTTTTTGAAATACACTTTGTGGTATAAATAGACCTGAACTGATATGCTCATTAATAGTTATTAAACTTAACCAGAGATACAATTTTATATAATTTTACAGTTATACAATTTTAAAAGAAAAATCATTATCTCGAATACGGTAATTTTTGAAACTATTGAGATTTACACAATTTTTTTCTTAAGTTGTATACATAGTAGGTATAAGCTACACAATAGCAACACAACACTTGCTCCCGAAAACGGTAATGTGAATAGGAGTACATCCATAGTGTCATATATCCAGTTTGTACATAGATTTTTAAAGTAGCGCCACCTGTCCTGTGTTTATGGAGGGTTTTTTTTAAGTAGCCTTTACAGAACCTCTCACTGGACTATATACAAATCCTTATTGTTTTCCAACCACACTTTCACACCAACCTACACCTAGACACCATATCCAACTTTTACAAAAGATTCTGATTCTGCCTAGCTAGCCATCAAAACCCTTTCATTAAAAATCTCAACTCAAATTGTATCCCCAGAAACCCACCTAAATGATTAGCACGCAAATGTTTCAGAGATCTCTTAAATAAAAATGTACGATACTCCTACCTAATTCCTACCTAAAAGCTTCTTTTTATCGGTAATTTACATGTGATCTGTACTATATCACTCATACGCGTATTGTAAAAAATATAATTATTTACAGATTGTGTATTTCAAAAAAAAATATTGGAAAGGACATTTAGTATAATTATTGCATATATAAGACAGTGACAAAGAAGTGAGTGGTTGTTGCATTTTTTCTTTTTGGGCCATTATTTACATATATAATATATATATATGACTTTATACTAAACACACTATCTTGTACTTGTACATTTTTTTGTAACGAAATGCCCACTATTGGAAGGTAGCCTGCTGAAGGAGATACTGGGTTTTCCAACACGTGCCACATATATTGATTGATAAATAATAAAAGCGATTTACTCCAAGTGATTTCCAGGCACATTACTTCACCGTTGTTCGTTAAAAATGTTCGCATGCGTGACGTATATACGATTCTTGTACAACAATAATTGCATTAGTTTTCACTAGAAAACTTTTTTTTTTGTTCATCAGAATCGAAAGGTTTTTCTTAATTTTTGTTTTTTACCCCTGTTTGCTTGGTTTCTTATGTTTTTTTATACTAATGATTTTATCTCCACTAAAATAAATTCTTTTCTTCTTATCCCTCGGGAAATAGCTATATTATGCTGGTATAGTCCATGTGAATATCGTGTGTGTATTATAGTACTAAGAATAATATAAGATTAAAAGAGTGTACAATGTACACAATAATTTACTATTGTAGGATATTAGTATACCGTGGTTTTAATACAATTTTATTATTAAATTGTTTTTTTTTCCCATATTAATTTCTTACTCAAAACAATGTTTTTTTTTGCATGTATCCGATGTCTAGTTAGTACTTATAGGTATAATAAAAGTATTAAAAACATATATTCGAATCGTTTCATTGTGATTGAAGTCACATCATACGAATTAAAACTATATATCTACGTGATACCTATAGTATTTGTAATATACTATACAAATAATTCTATTAATTCGCACTATATATTACTATTATAACATGGTGATTGCTAGTATTATTTTTATTCATAATCACCCCATAGCAATAAACTAAAAAGATTCTTTCGTAGGTACATGGTAAACTATAATTTTTATTATTTGGGAAATTCAAAAATTATATAGCAACTTTTTGTGTTACTACATATTATAATATAAATTATAGTTAGATACTACTCTTTATAGTTTAACATTTTTTTTTAATACTATTAAACATTGTTAGGTGCAAGGTATTTGGTATTTTATTTATACTACAGTTTTTATTATTTTTTGAATGGAAAATGTTTTAGCTTATTTTTATATACATAACTTAAGTACAATTTAGCTAAATACTATTATAATATTTAATACTGTTAAACAATGTGATGTCTTAATAATGCCAGTAATACTACTAGATACCCGTACTGTAAGATGTGATTACAATTGATTTTATACGTTAGACTTCTTAGCAACTCAAATTCCATTCCATTAACAAAACTTATTTATCATGGTGGTAAAATAACAACAATTTGACAAGACAACAATTAATGATTAATATGTTACCATTTTTCCTCTAAATATTCAAATCAAAACATTTCAACCAGGTTACCCATACAATGGGACTCTTAATTTAATGGAACAAAATATGTTTGTACGAACAAATCGTTGTGTATGCGACAGACACTATAGTCTATAGTATGGTACTATATGATTAATGTGAATGGCATAATGTGCCTGAATGCAAGACATAATTGAACAGTTTAAAATAGAAAGCATGTGTTTTTTAAGTCGATAAGAGAAAAAGACGATAAACATATTATTACCTACGGTATTCGGTATTTTTATTTATTATTGCAGCGAAATTATTAAAACAGTACACAAACCAATAAAGCAAGAAGTATTGATTTAAAAAATATGATAGTTCTTTAATGCAGTAGGTACATACTTGCATTTTACAATATACATACCTATATAATAAAATCATACATTAATAGATAGGTATAGGTAACTGATAACTGATGTTATGTAACAATGTTTAAAAAAACCTATTTACATAAATACGTTGTAATAAGTACTATGCATTATTGTGTCGTACTCAAAACATAAAACATAATTGTTTGGGATTTTTTTTGTGTCAAATTTTAAGTTCTAAACTCCCGTTCAATTATTTTGAAGTTTGTTAAGCGTATTAATATAATTTATTATTATTTATTGTATGCTCTTTCCGTTACATTGGAACTTTATAGTATTGCCATAATCATTGTAAAAACTGGGTTTTTTTTTTAATTTTATGGTAATAATGATTTTTACAGCCTTAACTCAACCTTATCTTAATCGACTCTCGCTGAACATTATTATTTCGATTACACATTCGTAATCGTTTTACTCATCAACGCTGTTTAGTATACAGATAATAAAAGCAAAAAAAAAAAAAAAATTAACGAACCTTTTTATTGCAATCAAATTGTGATGATGTATAATTAAAACCGGTTTTAAATTGATGGTAAATAGCATAATATTACACCATGTTCAAAATACATAATTTATATTTTAGTTTCACATGACGTATTTAAATTATCTTCATCATCTCGAACTCGTACAAAATTTAAATGTTGAACATTTGCTAAATTTATGATGTTGGAATTTGTCGACGTTTTAACGAATACACTTTGTAAGGGAATAACTCATTGTTAGCTATATACTTACATAAATAATTAATAAGTAATAAACTTTTCTAATACGCTAATGTATAATACAGTGTAGATGAAATATATAACATTTTATATTTTTTTTATTTAATAATGAAATATCGTTGCAAAAGTATAAGGATTATTAGGTAGATTAAAAAAAATTCAACATGAACTCATAATGTATACAATAATCCTTCCTAGAATAGTTGAATGTTTTAGGTGTCATCACTGTCATTTTTACAATTTAGAAATATCATCGTAGTGTCATAAATTAAATTAACTGAATACCTGTCAAAAAAATTTTTTTTCACTGAATTATGACAACATAATTTCACGCATATATTATATGCACCAAATCATTTCTTCATACGATACATTTGTATTTAATAAATAAAATTATCACTAAAAGTATACTATATGTATATTTATACAAAGTGTGGTTACGATGTTTATTTTATTAACATTTATAAATTGGTATCATATTTTATTTTAAACAATATGTTGAGTTTACTCAATTATGTTACACGTTTAGGTTTAGTTTAAACTTATCATGTCCATGTAGATTTACGACGTGTGCATTATAAACTGTATTGTCTGTATTACTAGGATTGTATTTCTGAGAGAATTTTTTATCATATTTTCATTTGTATATATTCCAAGGTCCTCATCACCAAAAATAACTATGACGGAAAATTACTAGGAAATAATAATATTATAACAAATTCTGAAATATGTTTTTTTTTTAATATAATATAATATTTTTGGTGGTTAAATAAAAATTAAATAATCAGAATGATAATTTAAATCGTCGTTAGTTAACTCATTACATACATTTTATTTTGATGTGACATAATTTTCAAAAAAGCTTGACCTTACTTTCACTACCTAAATGGTCTTGGAAATGTTTCATTTTGTTCATATAAATTCATGAATTACTAGTACTTATAGGTACTACTGCAGAACAAAAGAAGATGGACAAATGGGTACCGCTCTGCAGTACAGTAGTTGTAATGGATGTGTTCGATTTGAATTCCTTGATAAATTATTGCAAAATTTAAAGATTGTATCATCATTAGTGTTTGAGTTGGACCAAAAAAATAAAACCGATTTTGTCAGAACTCCGATTCTAGTAGAAATTCCCATTTTTTTTTTTTTTTGTTTTTCTCGATAATTTTAAAAACTACTGTGAATTTTAAATTTTAACCTCTTGAATGCACCAACTAGATTCACGTTCCTACCAGAAAAGATGCTGAAGTCGAAAAATAGAGCATTTTTACTACCATAAATGTTGATAACAGAACAACATTATTGTAAAATCAATAGTTTCTTTCTCTTGGCTCAAAATCTAAAACCATATTTTATACGTTTTAAATACTTCATAATTATTGTATTAATTTATTATTTTCCATATTTTCCATAATATTTAAAAAATTAAAATCACTTTCAAAATATAAATTTAAATTACTTGAACAATATCACGTATAATTTTTGTATGGCAGGTTTGATAAAAAATACATTATTCCAATGAAAGTTACATATTTATATCAATAGACACAGCAGGTACCTACACCGAAACAACATAAACTCAGCAATGCCTACTTGTTCGTATATTATATATTTAGTTATAAATTATGTATATATTAACGTTTATTATAATAATATTATTTTCAAATAAAAATGATAAAAATTAGCTTGTACTCGTATTATTATACTTATTAAATGCTCAAATAATATAACTTATTCATGAATAGCTGCAGTAATGTTGTTTGTTATTTGCTGTATAATATATATGGAACACTTGTCGTTACGTTGTTTTCAACACTATTATTGTTTGATCGAAATTAATGTTATTCAATTTACGTATTAAAATATTTATGGTATTATTTTTAGTTGAGTACTGAACAAATTACTAAAACGTATAAAACGCTTAATGTATAAAAACAAAACAAAATATTGTTTGTAAGCAAGGGCTGTTTTGTGTGCGCACATAGAACATGAAATCCATTTCAGTATTATCAATTGATGTTTTTAATTATTAGTGAACTACAAAAGGCAATATTATTGTATTTAAACAGGGGATGCTATTATTCTATCCGGTCGCAATGTACCTGCCACACAGAAATAATAAACGAGTACTAATATATACTTGAGTAGAAATATTATGTCATGTTATTCAAGTGTTGCGAACAAGCTAAAGTTGTAATCCAAAGTTGTTTTTTTCTACCTATAACTTGCAGGATAACTTTCTGATTTCATATGAAACGTTCGACGAAACGTAGAAAGAAAAACACAATGACAACACAAAGAAGACAATAGCATTTACAAAGGATCTTTAAACTATCGTTTTTCCGACGATGACGACAGAGACGACGATGTATCATACGCATGGAAATTATACTAATTGGTATATAATTAGGATCTCGCAGGATTGTGATTTTATAAATTGTTTTTATGTGCGTCATCCGTGTCCGTAAAATTATGAAAATAAAGTCTCTGACAATTATTACGGAAATAGTATAATTGTGTACAAGAAGCATTGTCAATTACTGTTCAATTATTGTAGAATTCCTACTTTCAAATAGGTATTATTAATTAGGAACGTAATATCGGATTTTTTTGAAAATATATATGTATTTTGTTTATAATATTTGTCGAGCTTCGTTACACATTTGAAATTTACATTACTCCGCATGTTGCATGTACACGTAGTCATGTTCGTGGAAGTGTGAGGAGGTTGAATATATGCTGAAATATCATAATGGTGTCATTAAATTCTTGATCAGATTAAAATAGTATACAGAATATCATAAGTATCTAAATTATATGTAATTACAGTCCAATTGTTTGAATAAATTAAATAGATAATTATATAAGCAGTTAATTTGATCACAAAATACACGTTTTAATTAGGTACCTCAATTGTTTAGATAGTTCTTATTTCTTAATATGGATAGCAATATTTTTAAACCTCATTAAATGTTTGAATCAATAAATGCCCAATCTCCAAAGTTACAAGATGTGTTCAAACTCCTCCGAAAATGTAAAAAAGTAATAATAAACAGAACTTTACGTTATACAATTTTCAAAATATTTTGACTCTTTTTGAACTATAAATAACAATGAGAAATATTCGAATATAATTTTATGGCTAAGGGATGAACATTTTATATACGATTTCTTTTAAGTATACTGGAACAAAAAAATCTAAATTTATAGGCACTTCAAGTTAAAATTTGGATAAAATTAGATATTTAAACGAATAATAACTTTGGTTATTTTGTTTGTAATATAAATATAATATTCATTAATTGAACTTTAAATGTTTAACGTACATCATTTTATTTTATACTCATAATGACATTCTCAAAAGATTTTGTATAGGTTTTAAAATATTACAAAATTTGAATAGAGATACCCAAATGTATAGAACTTATATACTAGTTATATTAAATATAAGTACTTCTAATGTATGAAGAAAATATCAAAGAATTTTAAAAATTTATGTAATTAATCTGGGAAAATAATTGTTAATAGCTGAATGTTATAAACTTTATTCAAAATATAGTAGTATTTATGTAAGCAAAATCAACGTTCAATAAATTCCTAAAATAATGGAGAAAAGGATCAATTGATTATTGTTTATCTTATAATATTAAATTAAACATACACATGTATCACATTCGCTATTTTGACTCGTATGAGAGTAGGCGAATTGAATTGATAGGGAGACAGGGATACATCAAATGAGATATTATCTTGTAAAATGGCAATTATTTCATAAACGAAACTAGTCATAAAACTGTTAACTTAAACTGTTATACCATTACTCAATTGTATATATACCTACCTACATACTCACTATATATACAAATTAAAAATTATTATTATCGTTAATATTTAGTACAACTGCTGTCACGTAAACACTTTTTTTCTCGTATAAAAGAAAAACTGTATTTCAAATTAAATAATGTTAGGACCCTATGACTACTTTATCAATTAGATATAAACTTTCTTCTAATTTACAGTAGGTATTTAGAATCAAAATCTCCAATAAAAAATAGTATTTTCAACAAAGTACGGAATTCAATGCAGTACAACATCCAGGTACAGAGTAATGCAATAGTCAAGTGGTAACTCATAAACCAAATTTTACCCAAAGTACATGTTAATTACATTGTGTAAGTGATTTGAAAGTTCTTTCTGAAAATGAATTAGTTCAAGACATTAAATATGAACTAGTTCAAATTCTAGTTCAGTAGTTCATAATTTTTAAAATGATCAAAAATTATAAAAAGTTACTAAAGAAAATGTGTTTAAAAAATTAAAATTGCAATTTATGTCTGTATAGTGCAATAGAATTATAACTACAAAGTACATGTAAATAGTTAAAAGAATGTTAGGTATAAATAATAAATATAAAAATATTTATAATACTATTTAATACTATTTAGTATTTATTCATAATGATTAATGGTACAATAAAATATCCTGTACATTGCACATGAAATTAGTAACTTAAACAATGGAATACATTTTATTTTAAAATTTAAACAAAAATAAATTATGTATTTTAAATAACAAAATAAAATAATACTTTTTTATGCTAGTAAATGTAAACTGTAAAACATAATAATTAAACATAATATAACATACCTAGTTAAATATTAAAAAAAATAGTAATAACGAATAAATAATAGGCAATAGGATAACTATTAAAATTGGTTTTACCGAATAATTGTACATAATACCTATTATGTAATATTTAATTTCAGCTATAGCCCTCAGGTCATTATTTTATTATTTTGTTTCAGTAAAACAAGATTTTCAAAAGTTTTATCTGAAAGTCTATGTATTTTAACAGTCATTGTGTTTCCTCCTGTACTGAATAATCTCTCTACCGGTGCACTTGATGGCATTCCACAGTTATACTGTATACATTTCTCTCTAACCATGTACCAATTAATTAAGCTTTACAGTTCTTTATCGTTACTGTTTAAGTTTAATTGCAGTTGATCAGTAGATATGGAATTGACCAAATAAATATTAGTAAGGACACTGTGGAATACTCTGTATACAGCATAAAAAAATTTGTATGAACTTTTAGTCTTGGGAATGTTATTTATAACACTTTATTTTATTATGTCAAGTTACAACGGAATTATAATAATATACCAATACGGCAATACCATAAATGACATATTATTCTTATCGGCTATCAACATCGTAATTTCAGGGAGAAAATAAATATCCAAACTAAAAATAAACAAAATTAAAAACATATTATATATTTTGATTCTTGAGAAGGAACCTGACGGCTACAAGACATTTTAAAACGTTATCAAATCGGCAAATCACTTGTTCTATGAAAATTAAATTGCCAATGAACGAACCCAAAACGTTCAAAATCATAATTAATAAGAATTTAGTTCACGTTCAAGTTCATTTCTTGAAAATCAAACTCGCTCATGTAAAGTTCACACAATACGAACGCGTTCTTTCCCATCACTGCATTGTGTCCATTTTTACACAAGACATAATATTCAATTCATATTTAAATAATAAACATTTAATTTGACTTTGACGTTATGCTTGTTACAATGTAAATAAAAATTGAACTGTAATTTTATAAAATATTTGAATATTTTTGAAAATATAATATTTCACAAAGTAGTTACTATTTTCAATGTAACACCCTCTTATAAGTTGTTACTACTTAGCCATTCTAAAATGTAAAAATTATCACACACTATAGTAAACTAGTCATTAAAAATTAAACATTTAACTTGTTCATATAAAATAAAAGTCAAAACAGTAAATAATCATGCAGACATAAACTCATAACAGTCACAGAATCATTGATATTATCATTGAGTATTATGTATATAATATACCTACTCAATGATATTAATATATTAAGTACTTATTTTCAATTATATTAGATTTTCAGTCATCGTTTTCTCTATCATAATTAAAGTAATGTACCTAACATAATATTATACCATATTATGTATGAAATGTTCTGTAGTTATCGATTATTATATGGTATGATATTATTAATATAAGTACCTATCCATTACTATGGGTACACCAATTAGACGATTAGCATTTTATTTTGGCGATTAATAACTAGCAGGCAGGTATAAATGTACGATGTAATAGGTTAGGCACGCGAGTATAATTATGATTAAAATTAAAGTATAATATATTAACTGAGGTAGATAACGTGTCATGGTCTAGCGAACGATAGTGTACATTATTTTTTAAATTCAATTCACACAATTATAATACTCCAATACGCACATAGTAATAGTAGACATTATATCCTCTCCATGTAATAATTTAAATATTATTATTACAATCGCTTGAATTACCTTTTATTTAGGGTCAAATACATTATTCCATACGATGCATAAAATCAAGTGTAGTACATGAAACTATAATTTATATATAATACGCGTGAAATGCGGTGTGCGGAAAACAACGAAGACCAAATGAAAATAAGAACACAAAAAAATATTAATAAGTGAATAAATTAAATTATAAATGATATATCTAATAAATTTAAAAACAAAATAATTTTTTTTAAATTATAAGATTTACCAATTATACCCACGGCATTCATAAGAAGTCACAGAAGTAAGAAACAGAAAAAAATGAACAATAAACTGACTAGGTACTAAAAAATAACTTATGATACTTATGTAGTTTTGTAATTTGTATACATAGTATTTGTATGGTTAATGTATCATAAAATAATCATGTTATATATATAATTTAAAAATAATTGTGTAATTGTGTTTAGTGTAGCCGGTGTTAATTTTAATGATTAACTATGTATCCATCAAGAACAGCATACAATATTCTATTGATTTCTGCTATTCTGAAAATTTGAAAGCATATTTTTAGGATCTCATTTTCACAGACTCTGTGTATTTACAATAAATTATTATAAAAGGCACTAAATTGTGATGTTGCACTCGTCCGCATCATTGTAACAGCAAACGGCGGCGGCGATATCGGATGATGACTACGTGCCGTTTGTATGGAAAATGCAATTTATTTTAATTACACAGATATACAATCCACAAGTGTTCGAACCTCGAATATTCATGGTAAACTATTGAAGCATTTCATCGCTATGATGTGTATCATAAATCGTAATTACATATTTTCACCCATTGATGATGTTATTAAATTTCTCGTTTTCATTACATTAGCACTGCCGGTACCACCTAATACGTATATTTAAACCACGCGATTTATTATTATTATTATTGCTTAGTTTCAGTCTGGATGCCGCTCATAAGATCTATAGGTGTAGCCTATCGAGAAACGTCATCGGAAACGTGAGACCCGGAAAAGAAATGATTAGGGCCCATGATTTCTCGTTATGCGTTTAAAAACTAAACGTACCTGGTGGTTAATTAAAAAAATTTAAATTTGCGAAACGATTCGATAAACGCACCGTGATAATATAATAATATATGAAATATTGACCGTAACGGTTTGCGTGACCTAAAAATTCTAGTTCAGACAAACCTCGTGAAAATAGTACCTATACTATAATATAATTATATCGATTGATTGTATGCTTTTTTTTTGTGTGAAAAGAATATTACGATCCTCAGTGTTTTCAAATCAGTATAACCGAAAAAAAACTCAATGTTTCATGAGGTTGTACATTTTTTTAAACTCCGAACCCTATTTGTGTATTAAACATTTGTTATTATTATTATTAAAACTAAATTCGTCGTTGTTATACACTATTATAATATTATATTAGTAATATTATGCTGTATTTTTAATTTTTTTTTCAAGCTTTTGGTGAAATGTCAATTTCATTTTGAACGATCTAGGCTTCTGCAGGCCATCAAGTGCTAGAGTTTGTAGCTCATTTTATCTTCAGTGCTTATCTATATAGTGTTTATTTTGTTAGTCTGACTGTGTGTGCGTGTCATATGCGAGAGTGAGTGTGTAGCGTAAAATAAGACATTCAGCCACATGCTTATGAAATAATGCTAGCAGTGAAGTTCGGGTTTAGTGGATTTAACGAGATTTGTTTTTTATTTGACAGTCTCAGTCGTTTACAACACAGCTGTTGACGATGGCTTACACCACACCGGGTGAACGTAAAAATAAGTATTTTGGGGGAACAAAGTGGAAACAAATGTAAAATGGACGTAGGCCAACGACACAAGCTTTGACCCTAGGGTGACGGACGTCTCTACAAAAAAAAAAAACTTAAAATTCTCTGAATATCCATTGTTTGGAATAATCGTTTTTCTTTTGTTGAGTGGGCAATTTGTGTGAAATTTCAATTAAACATGGTGTATACTATGAGATTGTTTTTTAATAATGAGTGTGGCCATAGTGTCATACATCATACTATTATTATTAACAATAGTATGACTTACCTATAGTCTATCAAAACAAAAAGTAGTGACAAATATTATGTAGTATTAAGACATTAAATATACAATATTGTAATTGCATCAGATATAAATATGGATAAATATTACAAACCTATGTAAGGCTATTGTACCTTTTTTTTATACCCAACCATTTAATCGATATGAAACAGTATAATATTAAATAAATAAATATCCTAGTATGATAAAAAATACTTTCATTTTTTTTATAGAATATTTAAATGTAAAATTTACATTTTGTTTAAAAAGACATAAATTTTCCATAACCATGTAAAATGTTCTGAAAAAGCAAAAAATAAAAATATTATAGTAACTTATAGCAGTATTATTAAAGATTTATCATTCAAATCTGAAGGGATTTAAAACACTTTCCACTATACATAATATATGCAACACAACAAAGGTGGAGGTCAAAATAAAATGTGTGGTAAAGAATACACTGTAGTGTGATCTATGAACATGTTTTTTTTTATTTTTGAATATGTAGGTATAACATAAGTACTGGAAGTTTCCATTTCAAAATTTAATGTAAAATGAAAAAGTAACTTTACCAATATTTTATGATGTCCTCTCTTATATTATTTACGTAAATTTCGTAACCTATATTGTAGAATATAACCATATTATACTATGTGAAATCGAGGAAAATAACTGAATAGTATTATGTTAAGAATTTTTTGGAGAAAGAAAGAAAAATAAAGAAACCATAGGTAATCTTATTATTAAGTTCCATTTTACAGTAAAATATGACTGTTGTTTATTTTTTTATGAACCTCTCGTGTCAGGAGATTTAAAATTGTTGATATTTCTCATGACTCAGTGTACCTATTATAATCATGAAAATTTTACTATCACCATCATATATGAAATTGTCTAGTGTTTATGGACATATAATATTATAACTACCTATCAAGCATAATATTATATTCCGATTGATTTTTGGAACTTGTTTTTTTTTTAAAAGTCAATAATTAAACTAAATTTCACAGCTTTCACGATTGTTCTATAATTAAAACTATTTGACATAAAACTAATATCATACTTATCACCAAATTTTGATACTTTTTAAACGATCTTAACTAGTAAATACCTTGGTATTTAAATTTAATTTCTTAAAATGTTTCATTGATCATTATTTTTGACAATATTGAGTCATTAATTTGATAGTTAACAATTCATTTTGTACTAACTAATTATCTGTCTATAACTCTATTACGTTTCATGGTAACAATACTAACGAATAGAAGTTATAACTAATAACTATTAAGTATTTACACCAACGTATAAAATGCAGGATCTATAAAAAAAGAGAATAAAATTAACGATTCTAGTGTAAAATCAAGAGTTGTTAAATATTTAATTAGATTATCAACACAACATAATACAACTAAAAATGATTTACTACTACATATAACATAATAGTTGGCACCCCATAATATAATAATATAGTTATTAAATTAACCATGCACATGTTGTATGAACATATAAGTATAAGAATATACTAAATAATAATGATTCTAGAAATATAGTGTAGGTACTTATATCACGTTGTAATAATATTGATATAAGTTTGCATTATAAAATGAGAAAGTTGCATTAAAAATAGTATATTATCTTGTATTTTGGAATACATTTGAATAAAATAAATGTTCAATCTTCACTATTAAAATGTAGGTTTATTAATTCAATAAAGAATTCATTATTTAAAATTATTATAGAATATCTCTTGTCATAAAATACCAACGCACTATAATATCTATAAACTTTTTTTTTCTTTGTAAACAACAAAACATACAAAAGTCTATTAATATGTTTATATTTTGTAGATAAATATAATAAGCTGAAGTTACATATTGAAAATTCTATAAAAAAAAAATCGTATAAAATAAAATAATAAAAGTTTCATAATTTATAACCAAGTATAAATTGTAATAAACCCTGCCTACAAAGTTATCGGACACATTCCATCAATGTATTTGTTTTTGTAAATAAACAACATTATTAAATCAATAAATTAAAATTATTTATAATATAAATAAATTAAATTATATTATAAACAATCAAGGTGTTATTGAAGCAGGGTACCGACTATACCAGATGTGTCTTACTTTTCGGTGTCGCAATTATTTTGTTGCGCAGAGATAGTATGCTTCAAAGAAATATAAAATAAATAGATACTCATGTCAATTTAAGATTACCAACGAACCGTGGCTTTTTCTTTTTTGTAAATTTAAATCTGGTCTTTAATCAGTGCACCAGTGTTAGCGCCGTTGGATTTTGATTCAAAACCATCTTCTTTCAATCTTTGATTAAAAAGTTAACAACAAAGTCACATATTATTTCCGTTTTATTAAATTCGTGTTGTAATGACATGCTTTTTGAAAATAATTCCCCAGGGATTCAAATCAAATTAATGAAGTATGGTGATTTAATAAGCTTCCTGGTTCGGTCTAACTTTAGGTAGACCCATTTATGTTGACTAAATTCATATCTGCCACCAGGGGGTAAAGTATAGTGTTGAACATTGTATAAGGTATACAGTAAAAATAGTATTAATTTATCATTGATTCATATTCCATTACTATCAATCTTATGTATCTTGGAAAGTTATTAAGTTATTGTAGTCTTGATTTATTATGATTCAAGTTGGTTTAGCTTAGTTATCAAGTTTGATTACTCTCGTTTACTCTATCCTAGATTATACCATTATCTTGATCTCGACCTAACTGTGTGCATGGAGGTAAGTCGTAAGGTCATTAAATCGGTAGTCGAGTAGCGAACATCCGGTGGGTCGTTAATATCTCAAAACGTCAGCTTTGGATTATATAATATTCTATACATAAATATATAGTATATAGATGTATATTTGGTATTAAAATTTATAATAGGCATGAACCAAATATCAACGATTTTAGTTATTTTAAAAAATATTTATAAAGTATTTTATTAGTTATTACTTTAAAGACATATTATATTATTATATATTACCTAATGAAAATAAAGTCTTAAAAAATGATCATATCAGAAAGTATCTTATTTTCGGAAAATAAATAGTTTAGCCTACCTACCGAATTACTAATAGTAAAATACAAGACTAAAATATCAATATACATGTATTGTAAAATATACTTTTAAAAGAAGGTTAAATGTGAGTTGGCAAACATCACCTCATAAAATAGATTTTAAACTTTATTTTCTCGACGTAAGTAATTTAAACTTAGTTTTTTTTCAGAAGTTTACCAGCTGTATATCATCTAGGTAAGTGTCTTATAGGTACGTAAATTCTAATGCTCATATGCTAGTTATTTCAAAAAAAAAAAACATGCATAATGATACTAATAAGTTATAAATTATTAGTTACCTAGGTAATTATTTCATAAATATAGTATATCAACTTTGTATGAAATATATACATATAGGTACATATTGATTCATATAGTTTATTAATATTAAATTCTAAAGTAACGTGATGATTGTACAAAATATTTTTACGAATAATTAATTTACAAACTTCACAGAGTATGGTTAAATTATTTTAGCCAGATTATACACAGCACCCAATGTCCTATGCTGCCGCGGGGGTTAATTAATAAAATAAAAATACAAGTACATTTTCCCACTAAGTATAGGTTTACACATACTATTATTATTATGTATTAGTTATCTAATATGTTGTTTGTATGGAAATGAAAGCTGTGTGTTGGAAACAAATCGTCCTAATACCGATTGTATGTTTACGAAGTCTGATCAAAATTGGTCGATCGCATTGATATAAATACAACATTTGTACATAAAATAATCTTTTGATACTTGGGTAAATGCGATAACCTTATATGTGTCTTATTTCAATTAGATTTCTAAGAACTAGATATGCATACATTACAAACATTGACAATTTGACATTTACAAATCAATGATCATAAGTTATCATAAAGAGTTAGTTTATATGGGTCAGGGATGTGATTATTATCTCAAGCGTTATTTGCGAACACGATAAGAATCTGTGACTCTGGAAAACACTATGAAGGTTTCTCTCTTTAGTACCTACCTACTTCAAGTGAAGAAATAAAATATTGAGAAACGACAAAGAATATTTTCGACGACCCACTAAACGTAACCATACTAATGGTGTGAATATTACAATGAATGAGTCATGTTCAACAAATAGTTGAAGACGTAGTTTTCAAGAGGATCTTAAACAAAAAACACACTTACAGAGGAAAAAAATGTGTTAGAATTCTGAAAATAATGAAACGTAATCACGAAGCTGCTAATAACTAATTATACTTACCAACACGTGCGGAATTGGAAAACACATTCAATCGATATAGATAGTTGAAGGTAATTATAATATTTGAAGTAATTAAATTGTTTGAACGAGCATTTTCCATTTCCAGTAGACGTGAGTCGTAACCATACAAATATATATTGTAATATGTTTTGATAGTTAATTATAGCTAAACGCATACCTATATCATATGCATATTTCGATTAAGAATGAATTTATTTAATTGAATATAAAATTGTGAATGAAATAATTGTCTGTTGTATGCTGTTTAAATAAAAATATTAGTAATCAATAATAATTAAATAGAAACACGGTATCTATAAATATAAATTAAATGTTTGTCCATGTAAAATGATTGAAGAACGAAAACGTGTACCTACTACATCTATATACATACATAAATATTATGAATACTATCTCTAAAATAAAAAAAAATGTCAATAGGTACCGTCATCGCGGAAAAGTTGTAACTTTCTCGATTAAACGAATGTTTGAATAAATTATTAATGACACGTCCAATGATCGTGATCAATTATTATTAATTTATTATTAACAGTAAATAACGGCAGTATACCTAACCGTTACAGCTGTTTTATACCCATTGAGTTATTCGAGTAGAAGCTAAGAATTAATTAATAAAATTATTGACGTTTCGGTGACATTGTTTATTATGTATATTTTATTAAAAGGTAATGACTAATGAACGACGGTGATTGATGTGTTGTGGAAGAAAATTAGAAACCGTAATAAGCGATAGTCACGCGGTTATTCTGTGTGCAATATTATACAAAATAGGTTATCATTCCGTGCACATCAGTTTATATTGAGCGTAAAATATTTTAAATTAAAAAATTCACCGCAAACAATGTTAGTGAATTTAAATTGAAACAAATACAAACAGTTTAAGTTCAGTTCATTTAAGCGGCTTTTAGCTTGAACGAATTTAATTTCACAGTGGTGAATTTCCTTGTGGTTTCGTCTGAATAGTGAGGTTCTATTTTATTTTTTCCTAACTCCGTCGTTACGAAAACAAATATTATATTGAATGAGACGGCTTTAATTCAATCAGATCACTTGCAATACCTAATGCGGTATAGAAACATTATACATTGATAACCGTCAAACCCAAAACTAATTAATATAATATGACTGTTCGGAAACCTATAATTATATTATGTATTTATATTTTGTATATATAATATTATATCTAAAAGTTCAAAATAAATATAGGTAATTTAGTTATTTATTAGTAATTCATACGGACAATGTCCAATTTACAATATAGTAATAATGATAACAGTAATAACATAACAATACTTAATAATTAATACAATTTTCCATTAATATTTACTTATATAAATAAAACAATGGTATACGTTATTGATTAAATATATATAAACCTAAAACTGGGAGTAAGATTAGAAATTATATTATACAAAATAATAATTAAGAAGGTAACATAACAAAATGGGTAACTACATTAATAAAATAACATATAAATACGAGTTTTCCACAGTACATCGACATTAATCATCCTAAGGCATAACAGTATTACTATTACATATTAAAGAAATAAATCACCCAATGTATAAATATAAATAAATGAGGTTAATTTATAGAATTATAATTACTAAAGTACCTATTCAAATAGCGTACACACTGACACACTGTACATAATATGCATGAAAAGTGTATATATGTTTCAGCTGAATTTAAGTAAGCGTTATTATACAAACTCAACATCAAATAATAATCATCACCTATTATTATCAACTGAAATCGAGTTTATCCAATAACAAATAACTCTAACATAATTTTACAAACCTAAAAAAAATAAGGAACGTTAACAATTTGGTTAAGTTAATTTCACAATATTTCTCTATTCGGAAAAAAAAATGGTATTATAATAGTATCCAAAATTTTAAACCAAACTACAAATCATAAGTAACATATTATAGTTTATAAAATTAATTACAAATTGAAAAGGTTTTGATTAATATTATAAATAATATATTACCTTTCAATTTTTTTTTTTATAAAGATTCCTTCAGACTAACCTAATTGAATTCTATACGAAACCTACGTACTATTAAACTATTTTACTATGAATTATAATCAGATCCTAGGTGGTTCAGAAAATTAATGAAATTTATAATTACATCACTTATAACTTATAACAATAATTAATTAAAAGTTAGAATTATAATATTATAATTCAATTACTGCCCATCCCTGACCGTAAATCTAATGCTTATAAGACTTTTTTGCCTAATAAAACATTAAATTATTTAATTATAAACACACACTCACACACTCTATAGTTATAAAACATTGTTAACATTGTAAAAACAAATTGCAACTGTATTATAAAGGGTGTAACAGAAATAACTGACAAAATATGTAACCAACCAACTATCAAATAACTTGTTCCAAGTTCTTATAATATTAAATTTTTTCATGAATATTTAATTAGTAAACAGTTTCCTCCACAAGTAATTCATGTGAACCTTTTATTTTTACCAAATTTACTTATCGTATTCGATAACACATTGTAAATATCTTTATAACTAAGTAAATAAAGTTTGGATACGAAACGGTGCCTTATCGAACTTGTATGAACAGGCATCCGAAGTCAATGTTCATGTTTGTGTATGTTCGACATTTATCATTGAGAAGTTTTTAATTTTTATTATTTCCTATACGTCAGTCACTACTACAGTCAGTATCAACTCGTTTTTTTAAGACACTATTCACTAAATTTACTTTAAAAATCTCAAGATGAACAACGAACAATTAGACGGCATAGCGTAATGCCGAACACATGGGGTACAGACTGCGTCTTCGAGTGATGCAGCCGATGTCGGACTGGGATTGCCGTCAGCCGCTTCCACGCAGGAGCCAGTGATGATAAACTCACTGCGGCCTGCCAACGACTCGCGACGCAAACGGTTTCAGTCGAGCCATCAAGTGGCCCGACCGAAATCATCGTGGCTAACTATGCAAGCCCCACGTTCAGGCTTTACATTTCGTTGCTGAACCATTCAATTATGACGCCTATTGCCACGCCGAAGTCATTATACGGATACCGTATATCTTCACCGACCGAGTTTTCAACGACCGATTCTTCACCACCAGACTGTTCAGAGTCTGGATCTTCCCCGTCCGAGTCTTCACCGTCGGCATCTTCCGCGTCCGAGTCTTCACCGTCGGCATCTTCCGACGTCTCTTAAAAGTTTGGCTCCGCAGCGGTCTCTGGCCGGCGAACTGACCGCATCTTTCTGACGTGATTTCACAACAATTTTCGTTCGATTCGACGGATGGAGTTATAATCTCGGCTTCAGAAGACTTGATAGTAACTTCTGTGATATTGACGATATTGTCACGTTCATTTAGACTTTGTTAATATAATATTAATATATTTACAAAAAAGTGTGCTATAACTTTTGACAAAATTTGTAATATTTAATATTACAATGGATATACTTAGGTAGTGTTCGTTGTAAGAATACGGCAATAATGTACTATGACACAGAAAATATTTAGGTATTCCAAACAGTATAGTTGTCCATAGCAACAACATTTTTAAAACTTTGGTCTCGGGAATAATATACATATATTATATTATATTAGTTTATTAGTTATCATTAACATATGTTAAATTCAAATTTTAAAATAAAAATTATGCCAAGAAATTAATAAAGTTAAGAATAAGCTTGAATGTGCTAAATTCCCGGTTTCTAAAGCTGTATTTTTATACAACCCAATAAGATATATATAATTCCATATTATGTTTTTGTACAATTTAAATAGAATTTGGTAACCTTTATGTTTAAGTACTTATTTGTTTAATATTGGCTAGAATGAATATATAACCGTCGTAAAAAATCTATAAGTAGTTATATAGGTATACAAACAATCGTAACTGCGGACAAAAAATATACTTTGTTCAATAATAATTTATTTTATTTAATGTATCTATCATTCGAAATATTTTTATTTTATAATCATTTAAATATTGTATCTACCTATATTAAGAAAAACTTGTAAAATCTACAACTAATAATAATAATTACTTTTTACATATCCTTAAAATATTATTAGGAAATGTAATATTTTATTTCAGGGATATATTATAATATATAATAAATAATATAAAATTATTAAGCAAAAAATATTATTTTTAATGTTTGAAAATTATAATATATTTATTAAAAAGTCGCTCTGCTGTACAGTAGGTTACAATAGTGGGTCACTGTATAATAGATGGTATTAAATTTGAATTCAATGATATAATATCATTGTATAAGAAAAATTATTCTGAGCGGAGACGGTATGTGAGTCTAGGTATAAGACATTTTTATACTTATCTATGGTATTAAAAAAAAAAATTGATTTATATAATAAATTCCAAATTAATCATATCACAATATCCATTAGGTACTTATAACGCCTTACACAACAATAAAAAACCGTCATACTATCATAAATATATAGTAGAATACTTCAGTTTCAAGTCCCCACGAATAATATTAAACAATGACAACAAAATAACTAAAATAGTTACTCTAGGTTTTTTAAAATGTAATTTCGTCCAAATTTGAACTTAAAATGACTATAAAAATAAACTGTGCTTATGTATTTTTTAGATTTTTTGGTAACAGAATTAACTACTTACGTGGAATCTGGTTTTACATTTTCAATCCTTAGATATGAAAGTTGAACTTTTTATAAATTTTTAACTACAAAATAATTATTCAATTTTATGTTTTATAAATTTTGTCAAAATTCGATCTTTCAATGCTTATATAAAAAAATTGTGATTATGTATTTTTAATATTTTTCAATTGCTATTGTAACAATATATCAGGAGCCTTGTATTAAATTTTTACACTTTTTGGCCCAACAGATAAAACTTTATTGATATTTAAAGAAAAAAAAAACTAAAAAAAATTGAAAGCTGTAAATGTCCGTAAACAGCTCAAAAAGAGTCAAAATATTTTCAAAATTGTATGGTGTATAGGAAATGCTAATATAAACATTCATTGAAATTTTAATGTATCTACAGTCATTTTTTTTTTATTTACAACAAAATAAGAATTTCGCTACAAGAGAAATCAAGTGAATATCCAATGTTGAAAAATTTGAATTTCAAACACTCATAAAAATTAAATTTTTGATATTAAATCTTTTTTGATAAAGTTAGATAATCCTATAAGGTATCTTGTATTACATTATAAAATCTTGGATTTAAAAAGAAAAATTTTTATTTACAATTTTATTGATATTTTTCGAATAAAAACTAAAAAAAATTGGAAGCTGTAAATGTCCGTAAACAGCTCAAAAAGAGTCAAAATATTTTCAAAATTTTATCGTGTATTGAAAATGCAAATGTAAACAACCAGTGAAAATTTCATGTATATACATTAATTTGTTTTAGAGTGACACCAAAAACCATAATCGATTTTGTGGAAAACCGATTTTGCGTACAAATTCTCGTTTTTTATTTATTTTTATTTTTATTTTTTTTTTTTTTTTGTCACAAAGCTTTTGAAAATGACTGGGAATTTTAAATTTTTACCTCCTCAATGTACCAACAATATTCACTTTCCCATTAAACAATATACTGAAGTTGAAAATTGAAGCATTATTTCGACTACTTATCGTGTACTCAGACAAAAAAAAAACACACATCATTGTAAAATCAATACATTCATCATTCCACTCAGAATATAAAATGAATATATTAGATAATAAACAATAATCATAGTAAATACATTTTAAAATAAAAGATATTACAATGTTAGTTAGTTACATCTGATAGCTGAAGTTGTTGCTGTGACTGCCTGTGTAACACAATATTGTTAATTTGTCAATATACTATTGTTAATTTTCGATATTATTATACAGTATAACATAATATAATAAATTTAAAAACATTATGAACAAAATATTACTAAAAGACAAATAATTGACCTAAAAAATATGACGATTTAAATATATTGTACAATCAACCAGTTATAGTAGCAATATCGAAGAACAAAAGGATTTTGTTTGTAGGAATTCTATGGCACACAGAAGGAAAAATGATAAATAATATAACTTTGTGGGTACCGGATAGGAACACCGAGACAACGATTTCATGACCGTGTAGATCAGGACCTGAGTTTTATAGTATTAGAAAATCCAGAAGAGATGGTAAAATACAGAGAACGATGGAAAGAAGTGGTAGTTGTGGCAAGAGGCCTGAATGGGCTATAATAAACCACAAAAAAAAAATAAGAGAAATATGTGGAATCGACTAAGCATTTATCGAGGTTAATAATCAGTAAATAACCTATTTAGGTACTTACAATAAACGGTAACTAATATAATATGTACTTTTTAAGAGCATTAAGTGATCCAGTCATTATTTCTAGTTACATTAACATCCTAACATTTTATAGGTTTTTAGTGCACTATAATAATTATAATTGTATTATATTTTAAGATTTTAAGGATTTTATGGACATAAGACTCCGGACTCTTCAAACACTAAATTAGAACAAAGTTACAGCTAAATCCAAAAGTATCTAACTGTAACGACTAAGGATTAAAATATATAATATTATTATTAGATGAGGACATGCAATGTCGCTGTATAGGTACTTACCTAATAAATCGCAGTGAAAACGTCTGCCTTGCAGTGATGCGACCGGATGTTCGGCTCATCTAACCCGGACAGGACTTAATTATGACTAACTCCATCCCCGAATTTATAATATTGTCTTCGGCTCATTTATACAATAATAGTAATTGTTCGGCCACCGTTTATTTCTGTTGCTGCTGTATAATATGTATACATGCTCGACGTGAACGGTTGAAAGGAGATGATGGTCGATGCAGAATAAAAATACAACTTTTGAATATAGTAAACAATTTAGTACACTCTTACCTATTTTAATTATAATAAGTTATCCAAGCATACGTATAATTTAATATTGGCATGAACGTTTTACGCAGTCAGTACCTACTCCAATTACCGATTTTTCGTTTATTTTTTTCGATGGACGCGTCGAACGTCCGGACGTGGTACTAGTATAAATATTATGAAGTATAGGTAATATACATTGTACAGTTATCATTATAAAATTTTAAAATATTACCCGCTCAAAATATAGTTAATAACGCGCGTACTTCCGCTTACGGTTAGGTGTGTTTGTGTGCGCTCATAAGTCATAATACAATAATATAATAATGTATAAACTGTGTAGTATAGGTATATACATAGGAATACATTAATTATTTTACCTGACCTTTTGATTGATGGAGTTACCCATCGTTTCGACTCGATATTTATCACGCTATTACTGTACGATCATGGTCATTGTTATTTCATGTACGAGTACCTACAGAAACGATGTTTAGTTTGAAATACATAGTACAAAACGTTGGCGATTTCGATAATGGCACGTACCTCATTTACACGAGCTGACATCATGACTCGTGCAATGATACATATTCCAAAAATTACATAGTTTCATTATTATTATTTTTTTTTTTATAAATAGATACATACATATATACAGCTGGATGGTTCACCAAGCACGTTCACTCGTTAGGTTCAGCATTTTTTTTTCCATATAACTATATGCATTAATTAAGTTCTGATTTTTAGAATTTTTAACTATCCATATTCTATATTATAGGTAGACTGCTTAAGGACTATATTTTCAAATACTGAGATATTTTTATGCCATTTAAGGAGCTTCATGTGGCAGTCCAAACATTTTAATGCTGATCAAGCTAAAAATGTCTATTTATATGAAGAATGTATAATTCGAAGTTTAAACAAGAAGATCAATTTATAACCAAAGAATCCTATATGAATCAATTTGGTAGGTATTCCAATATAATTATTTTTTAATGTAAAAATACTAGTTTTTAATTCTGAAATTTTCATTCAAAAATTCAATCCGTTGATTGAATTTTGTTTATGGCGTACCTGTACTGTAACGAGTGTAGTCTTAAAAGTTAAATGAACCAATTATATTTTATTGATTCAAAATCACTCATTCTAGTTAATTATATCGCTACTATATCTACCCATAATAATATGTTTTGTAATTTAAAATATCTGAATCAACTATAATTAAATAATGATACCATTTCAAACATTTCTAATAATTAATATTAATATGTTGTTTTTGTTTCGTTTCCGTTAAAAAACACATACAAAAATTATACACCAATAAAATATAAATACAATAATATATTAGTTGTGGCTACAATCAATTACGCAACGTGGTTGAGAATACGCACCGTCCGCTGCTACTAGTTCCGGGATGGGTGACCACCTGGGTTCGTAGTGGCAAAACCCTTATCACACATTGACACATGCACGTGTTTCAAACCAATCGTACCAACCACCCCACCCTACTGACCTTACAGGCTCAAATAAAAATATAAATTTAGCTATAAAACTATTATAATATAATAATATGTATAATGTATATTATAACATTATATAATATAATATATTAAGTAATACAATGAAAGTGCACATTTATTGTTCAATTATTTTTAACGTAAATACCTATGCAGTTATGATTATTTTTTAATTTTGCACTATTACAACTTTCCGTTAAGTAAAAAAAAAATGTATACCTCACCCGTGGACATAATTATCTACCTACTAATACATGTCTTTTACATTTTTTTTATTTTTAAAACAATTATTAAATATTGGAATGCGTTTGCTGTAATAATCAGAATCGTGAGAAAATTTACCGGTCATATTGATACTAAGATCGAGAAAGTCTATAATATAATGACCAGCGTTAGCAACCACGTCTTAGCTTAGGGCTTGATTGGTGTTGTTATAACGTCAATACGACATTAAGCCGTCATTAAACAGCTACAGTCAACAATCAATTATTATTGCTGCGCAGAATACGTATACCGGCACACCACAAATACACACATGCTCATATAATATATATATGGTGTAGGTAGGTACCGCCGAGAGGTTACTGTGGTAATATAACTGCTGCAACAGTCGAAGTGGTTTACACTATAGTCACTATATACCTAGGTATGTACAATAATGACGTAAAGGTAGGTTTACAAAAGCCTTTGGACTGTCAAGGAAAAGTTAATACGCACACACATTGGTAACAGACGTATTTACTGTAATTGAATAAACATTACTCCCCAGTGTTCGGGTATAACTCGATACCTGCCGCTGGTGTAAATCGTAGGTTAAGTATGATTGGCTGGCGGGATTACGAGTTCAAATAATTGGACACTACTACCTATATACGCGCCGCGGCCGCCGTTAGGTCTTTAGTGGTCGATGTTATTTTAATTAAAATTTATCTCCGATTTGTGATTCCATTTTCAAACGTTGGACTACAAACGAAAAATTATAGTGAATTATTAATGGATCGCCATACGTCAAGTGCAAGTCTTTGAAGTGGAACGCCAATTGCACGACACAATATTATTACGTATGTATTATAATAATACGTTGAATTCAATGAGAAAAATTATGCACTCTGTAAATGTAACATAGCAATTTCGTACAGAGTCTGTTTGTTTGCAGTAATTATGTTATTGTGAAATGTCATCGGAACTATAGATACTAGATCTCCAGCACCATTAAAGTATAATAAAATGTAGGGAATAATACATTAATACATATAATATGTATGTTTAAATGTTCGGTTTAGTATCAAGACATAATAAATTAAATTTCTGTGTGTAACAAGATCACTTATGCTAGTATCTGAATTATAGCAATTGTCGAAAGCTTAAATCATAAATGAAATAAAACAAAGTTCAACAGCATTTATTTATCTTTAACGAGAAGTTAAAAGTTTTCGTTGTATTGTTATATTTTTTATAAATCTTTTTTTTGGGAAGACAAGTAGAGATTTTACTGTATATACCCGCACTAGTTGATTGTATAGATGATCCAGAATAAGTTATATCTCAAAAACTAAAGTAAGAATAAATAAATGCTATCTATACATTATAATAGCGCGTCTTTCATGATCCATACAAATGTATATGGAAAATATATAAAAATAATTATTGTACAAATCGATCTTATTTAAACACATAATGGGAATTAGGTACCTACTATTTAATTAATATTTTCCTTCAATAATATTTACTCATTTTTTATGCATATTTTCGTTTTTACTTTTTACTTACAAAATAAAAATATCGAAAAATCTGTTCAACCTATCTCACTGTGTTTTAAATAAGAAAATTGGTTTTCTACATCGTCTTGTGGCGTCATGGAGACCGTAAAAAAATGATACCGGTATATATTACCTAAAATAGATCGTGGACGGGCGTTGGTTAAGGTTCGTATTGACTGGACTACAAGTCGATAAATTAATTAATCGTTTTGGTTTGAACATAAATACATCATCGTTATCCGTGCATCAATATAGTAGGTACACAAATTCAATTGGCAGTGGCAGTAAAAACTGCAAAGTAGCAACGCTATAAATTATAGCTGTTTAGTGGTACCCACCTACTATTTATACTGTATCGTGTTTTGATACGTTTAATATAGTATTACATTGATTATTTGATTAATGGTCAACGGATTTCTGTAAGATTTAACTACACAAGTAGTGTTCACTTTAAGTATCTCGATTTAACGAGACGTTTATATTTTCAGGCACTTGTATACTTAACAGAGATTCATACTGTATCTTCTGTTTGATTGAGCCCCGTATGAATTGCAGAGTACTCTCAATAGCAGTGTGTATAGGATAGGTACACAAACTTTAAGTAAATCAGTCCAGTTTAGCTATACAGTTTTAGACCCTGGGGCCTGGAGTACCTACCTATTGCTCGAAGTTCAGCCCCTTTTAAATGGCTGACATTTATAATTGTATATTATCTATAATAGTAATAAGAAGAAAACGTGAGAGCATGCATTTGACTGTTCAAAGAGATAGGTTGGGTGGTGGGTGGGTGTTCTCATATATTATTTGAAAGCCTACTGATTTCGGATTTCAAACAAAATATTATCAATTTTTGTTTACACCAATAATTATTATAATTAGGTAACAACAATCAAGACAAAATAATATTCAAAACACATCCAATGGCTTTAATATATTATTATATCATAAATCAATTTTGGAACTAGAAACTGTATGCAGACGTAAAACATGTGTTTTAATGTTATAACATTATAGTAAACATTTTAATTATCTCCCAATGAATAAATTATGTTTTATTTAATTGTCACTATCGATTTCATTAGCATACTGCATACCTAATCGTGAACTATAACGAATAACTACCTATGTGGAATGTGATTTGCATACGTTCAACTAAAATGTATATTATATGACTAATAGGTAAATTAATTGTAACGTATTATACATTATCTACATAAGTAATATACATCATTGAATATATTATATTGTAATATTATTACTTAAATGAATATCGTATATAGGTATTCGTGAAAATACCATCATAAGAATTTGTGAATTATCCAGAGTGACAAAAATTAAACAGAACGAACCAATGACTGTTGAAATTCGTTGACGTTTAAGTAAAATAAATAGTTAGAAATATTAAATTGAATTTGCTTTATTTTATCACTTGCTTACGCGTTTGTTAAAAACGTATTCAAAGTGAACATAGGTAGTGCTAATGGCCTTTGCGGAGTAAATATATTTAAGTATATAATTATTTTACAAAATTATAGTATGTACTATACATATTACACTATATAATAAGAGCAGTGCAGCATGAGAAAAATCAATGGACAACATAATTTGGACAAGTTAATAATTTAATTATATTTTTAATAAAACAATTTCACTGAAAGTTAATGCTTTTTGTCAGGCTTACCTTTCATTAAAATTTGTAATTTTCTTTTAAAATGAATCCCAGGAAAGATCGATTATTTTATTTGTTTTTAAATCGGTGAAAAAATGTACTGTCACTATAACATGAAAATGAAACTTACCTACACGAGAAAAATGAGCCGTAAGAGACATTTATTATCATTTTATTTTTTTTTTGGAATAAACAATCTATACATAAAATGCACAATAAGCTTATATACTAGGTACTAAGCGTAGTAATAGACATAAAAGGGGTTGATTAAGGAGTCAACCATTAGCGACACTTACCCTTGATTAATTTTTTTCTTTGTTTAATTTTTTTTTGATTTTGAATTTATTTTGCTATACATTGAAATATTATTATATTTGTAATAGGCCGGGACACCACTTTCTTTTTTTTAACCTGATTTCTTTGTATAGCATCAAGACTAAAATATCCTTTATGAGGTGATTGGTATGAGTTCGAAGTCACTTACAAAAGCGTGCATAAAAAATATGTGCTTGTTCATCAATAGTTTTCATATCAAAAATATTAAAATCATTATGCAGAGTTAGGTTAATAATTTATAATATGGAAGATCATTTGATTGTAGAAGTATTATATTTTAGAACTCTTGGACTTATGTTTGTATTAGATTTTTTCGCCTTGCCTTGAATAACTGTACAATTAAGCTTAAGTACAGTTTATGAATTAGTAATTTAATTGTTAGACGATACCAGCTACTAATTACGTATACGCGCATTAAGAGTAAGTAATTTAGTAAAAGATATTTAGAATTTAAATTAAATTTATTTAGGGGGTCAGAGTGGCCAGGCGGACTTAGTCGTCGGTTCCGACGCTCACCGACGCCGGTTCAATCTCGGCTACAGGCGGCATTTTTCTTCAGACAGTCATCTAGAGAGAAAGGCCGCCATACCCCACTCGAGCATGACAGATACCTATGGGGGCCCACGTACAAATTCTGCCAAAACACAAATACTCAAGTGTAAAAACTCACCGTTCCAAACCATACCACTACCACAATTTATACAACCCTACGAACAGCTAATTTCCATAGATACTGGGCATAAGGATCATTAAAAAAAAAAAAAAAAAATGTATTTATTCTAGTCGAAAATATTTATTCATTATTCTTATTATCTATTTTATTTTTCGACTCTTCAGTCGAAGCCACAAAATCGTTGTGATCATCATATTATTATAATATGGTATGGAACTATACTTCAAGAGTCAAGTGTTGAATTTTTAAATTCAATTTTTATATTTTCCCGTTTACAAAATAATAATAATAATACATTTTGATTTATGAATATGAGTTGGTATCACACTCTCTGGTAAATAATACAACACTCGTTGATTTACCTAGCGATCAAAATATATCAGTGGTTGTTATGTTGATATTTTTTTGGTGAGGCAACTTATTGATCTCCCCTTCTTCTACCTAACTAATAAAAATTAAATCAAATATGTTGTAGATGCACCTACTACCCAGGTAGGTACTTATTTATATTTGTACGACAAAAACAGTTGTCTTTATATAGACCGTAATCAGTTTATGACCCAAAAAGAAATATGTTTTTTCTATCTGACAGAAACAACGATTTATAATAATTAAGGGAAGTTTTGATTAAGTGACCCCTATTGGACAAAATGGTAGTTGTTGGAGGGTGAGGGCTGATTGAATTTCCCTTTCCCCGATTTTGGCTTTTTTAAAATTCATTCTCAATATTAAAGATTTTCCCAATAATTAAAAAAATTAAATTATAATTTTATAATGTACAATAATTCTACTGTCTTATATTTCAATAACGATCAATCACGTTATTTCGATTATTCTCTACTACCCAATAGTTCCATTAAATTTACAATACATTTTCTCCAAATTATTCATCGATTTCCCTGCATAGTTAAAACCTAAGTGGAATGGTAATAATTGCCATATTGTTCATCTAGTTTGGTGTACCTATGTCGAACTCGGAGCCAAACCTAAATTGTTATACTTTAACCTCCCATCCACTTCTCCACACTAATCAGTCCAGCACATGATATTTTCTTGACTATTATACTGTCACTAGTATACTTATTATGTAGTATATATACCTAATATCTATACGAGTCCTTAACATCATACTTTGTAATACACGCTGAGTCCCGTTAGTCCGGTTGAAAAGCACATCGGGTCTGGTGGGATTATCGTCGTTAAGATATTATTTTATTTTTTATATCAGCGGACGAAAAATGATTGTATCTTACATATCACCGTTTGGTATGGATTACATTAAAACGAGTGCTAATGGGGCCTACAATACAAGAGTGTGCATTATCAAATATATCATAGTGTGTGTGTGTGTGTGTGTATGAACAACTGTCCCCTCCCGAAGCCGATAAACGAACGCCATAATAATATAACCGTGTACATCTTAATGGACGATAATAATAATAATAAATAATAATAATATTGTGTGCATTCATCGTCGGAAGGTACAACACGGCACACACATACACACACACACACACACACACCACTTATTATAAGACATCCTCTGACCACAACGGCGATTCCCGCTCTCAGTGATTTTTCTCCCAGGCTAATTTGCCCCGATGGTTTTCAACTTTTGTAAAAAAAAAGATAAATAAATAAATAAAAATGATAAACGTCACCTGTTCTTCGGCTATATTTTTCCGAGCATCCATTATATAATAGTGGATGCATGAAATATGTTCGCTGCGCTCGACGTGAACCTTATGAAAGCAGAAAATTCCTCGGGTAACAATATAACGATATGGGCTCTTTTAAGAATGACAATACATAATATATTATATTTCATTTGTATATTTTGGCTATAGGCGTAGTACTATTATACTCGCCAGAAATCGGTCGGACGTACAATTTGAAATGCGGTATATAAAATCAACGTTTATTAATCATTTTGATTGCGTTATTTTCTACGTTTTAGACTCCTATAATAGCCAATAGTGACTTATTTATTTCGTTAAAAAATGTTATTTTGAATCACACTGGATGGACGTCATTATGTTGCGTAATATACCTACTTGTTAACGCGCCCACCATATTATTTTTATTTAGGTATCTCCCAAATTCTCGCACGATATAATGTACATACAAACATCGTGGTGCATCATACCAGCAATATAATATTTTGATCATTCACAATAATATTAATTGTTATAATAATTATGCAATAATAGTATGATAAATTAATAAATGCAAAAGTGATATTATTTTATTATTTCATCCGATTTTTTTCAAGAGTACAATTTAAAGTATTGATAAAGTTATGCCAAGCATTAAGTACCTACTCGTGATTCAGTAAACTTTTTTTTATGTATACACCAGATACCTACCCTTTTAAAGTCCCTAATAGTGTTTACACAAGTAATCGAAAATATGTACCATTACTTGTGGTTGTAATGTAATATAATATCTAAACCTACACTATAGGTAATATTTATTAATGAGATATGTTATTATTATTTTGGACTATTTAAATCGTATACAAGTATCAATACAATTAGGTACCTACAAGCTACAAAATATTATCTACAAATGGTATTGACAAAAATATTATTATTTATGAGTTTGTTATATATATTTATTGAGCATACCAATTTATAGACATTCTTTACAGTGAAAATATAACTTTTAAGTGTACAAATAAATCTCGCATTCCTGTATCATATATTTCCTGGTAATGTAATTTGTTGAATAAGATATTATATATATTTAAGCCATTATATGGTAATTTTTTATGATCCATAGATGTTTTACTAACAGTGTGTATTATCCCGATTGAATCCGTTTTCGTCCAACTTGTATAAAAATGGTTTTCCAAAACAAAACAAATATAGTTAAAAATTCAATATAAACGTCTTATCTGCTCCTGTTTAAAATCTAAAACAAATGAACCAACACTGTTAGCGAATACTTACGAAATAAATCGAAAACCATTCGATCATAATAATATGAATTTGTTGACAATTTATTCGAAATAAGTCAACATTCGCACGACATATTTTACTAGTCAAAAAAATGTTATATTATTATCATCACTAAAAAATACCATTTATTTATTTTGATCAAAGAAAAATATACTTGGGTTTTAATATACACTTAGGATGTTATAAAAATTATTTTTTTCTTTTTTAATTCAGTGAGCAGTATCATTAGGTACCTTATCAAAATTAAAACTCCACACAATATTTGCTGTTGAGGGTTCTTGCATATTATAGCTCTAAGCATGAATGAATGATTGTTCAAGTAATTTTTTTTTGGACAAATATTTTTAACTTTTATATACGTTCAAGTATAATTCCATGTTCTCTGTACGACTTTGTAAGTTATTATATGAATCGATGGTCATCTATGATATTATACATATTGTATAAAAACAACAGCATTTTCAGAATTTTACAAGTTCATTTGTTTTTCTATTACTTAAACGCTGTACGAAATGTATTATATACATTTTCAGTTAGGTATTTAATTTAAATCGTAAATACCTATCTATATTTTACAATCACGGGTAACGGTTCAAAGATAAAGCCATATAGGATGCATGACGAATAATTAACATTTCAGTAATGGGCCATTACCATTAACTAGGTATGCCATAAGTTGTAGGGACTGGTACAATCAATATAATACTTATTCGTATTTCATGGATAACTGGAAACAACAATATTATTTCACTATACAAGAAAATTTCAATTTATTTTTACTTATGTTAGGTTTCAAATTCAACCATTGTCGGTTTCTTTGGCGCACATATAAATGTAAGGATTTTTTTTTGGGGGGAAAGTGTTAAGCTTAAGAGAATTAAATATTTTTAAATTTTAAATAATAAAAATATAGCTTTACAAAATTTCAAAACTATCAAATACAACAACCGTATTCAATAAGAAAGTAATTAATTGCTGAAATTGGTGCACTATTATCTAAAATATCGTTGCAATGTAAAAAACATTCTCATGTAATCAAAAATTAATAAGTAAAACTGTTAATTATTTAGTAATATAAATGTGTGGAAACTTGAAGTGAATAAAATATCATATAAAAACATTAGTTACCAAAATAACAAAATTTAACTATCCATTAAGACGATTGGAAAACATGTTAAACATTAGTCAATTAATGAAAGTTTTAAAAGAAATTATTGTAGAATCGGGAATTACAGATTGGATCATTTTTTGAGGTAGTGATATCTTCAAATAGAGTAAAATAATATAATAATGATTATTTTGAATAAACCAATTTTTTTTCATAATTACTATTTATTTTCTGGTTTACTTTAAAAAAATATATCTAAACAAAATGTATTCTTACCAATAACTAAACTATCCATTTCAAATAAGTAGAAGGTATAAATTACATTTTAAAGCACAATCTGTATTCACCATTCATTATTATTGTATGCACGAAAATACAATCATCCAAAGTCATAATCGTAAGGTTATCGCTTTACTAAAAATTTAAAGTTGTAAGCTGTTTATATAATACGGGAAAAGATATCCTTTAATTTAGATATGTTTTATATGTACGCCAAAACTAGTTAGTAAACTTGAAACATTACCAGATTACCTGATCAATTATTAATAATTAGAGCTGTCTGTTGTTTTCCAAATGCGATTTTGACTGATGTATGTCTTATGAGGTATTATTCACTTTATTTTTACATACATAATTAAGAATACCGTGTAGTAAAATTATGAAGTCTAAATCAAGAGATCTGATAATTATATTATTTGTAAATCAAACAAAAGTTATTTTATACAACTCTACCTAAGTATTTACTATAAAATATTGTGAACTTACGGTAAATACACTTGTATAATTTAAGATTATAAAAGTGGATCAAAGAGACGCAATTGTGTAAGTAATAATATTAGGTCAACTTTAAATGGATTATTATTATATATATAATACTTTATTGCGTTTTTGATGTTGGTATATTATTGAAATCAATATAAAATTTAAGTAAAATATTTCAATAAAACCCATTTAGTTCAAACATAATATTGAACAAGCAAAATAATTTCTCAGCAAAACGCGGAAGTAATTGAAATTGCAATAAAATTATGTGTAGTATGCATTTTAGAGTACACACATACACGTCACATACACATTCCACTTATTAAAACATTTTATAGAAATAACTGATAAACAACCGCTAAGGTTTGCAAAAGTAGCAAACGTATATAATAGCTGGGTTTTACCTCAGGGTTTGTCGAAATTGCGAAATCTACACTATTTTTTGCACATTTAATCGTAATGAATTTTAAATTAAATTTAAAATCAAAACTCGTAATAAAATAAGCTTTGTCTGGAATTGTTATTGGAATTTAGTGATAAATTGTTTTCTGGTTTAAAATTCAATACACCTAACAACTATAATACCTACCATGAAAGACAATTTTTTTGATACAGAATACCAACCGAGATGATTGAATTGATTCAATAGTCTGATAGCCGTTACAATTTTAGTTTTAATATTATTTATTCGTTTTTTTTTTTTCATTTATTTATTAAAAAACTCTTTTTAAGTCGGACAAAATCTTAAATGTGGAACAATTTAAATTTCACAAATCATCTCTATAATATATTGGAAATGGGATAAGCGTAAACATTTTAATAAATTATTCCTTTTTTTCTAAACAACAAACAACGAAAGTTTAACAATTAATCTATAATAAATATACACCTGAAGTTTTTAACCGAATCTTAAACATTTTTTACAAATTCTAAAAGTATTTTGATTTAACTATGTCAAACTTTCTTATTTTATACTTAGATATTAGCGCACTTTTGTAACACAACAATTAAAATATCATAAATATAATTATAGGTATGATCTACTTAGGTAAGGTTCTATTTAGTCACCACCAACCCAAATCGTACGTTTTCAGCAGCTCCTCACATCCAACCAGACATCTGAAAATCCATTGCTCCACAACTCACAAGTCATGCCTAAATTCAATACCATCGACCAACAGACAAATTCACGAACAATACATTTCACCTAGAAGCCTTAAACATCAAATATTCAGAGCTATCGAACAGTCCATGTCAGCTAACAACATTAATTATAAAACTTTTTATCTCATTTTTTAAAGGAAAATAAAATTACTAATAAGGGGCATTCCAAGTTACTACACTGACGACCAAGTCAAAACTGAACTCGACTTCAAGGCTTTGAAGTAAATCATTTTAGACAATTTATTAAAAAAGGGCGTAAGCTGTCGATGTTCATGGTTACTCTTACAGAACAGTAAACAAATTTTCGATCGACAAACCTTATTCTACATTAGTGTCAAAGTAAAATCTAGTTCCAACCAATATTTCTCGTGCCAAAGATTGGTCACTCAAGTCTACACAGTGGACATCCACAAAGGTGCGTTAAATGCTCTGGTGTACATTATGTAAAAGACTGCGAACCTCCAAACAAGACCAAAAATGCTCAAATTTCCAAGGTTTAATCACTACGCCAACTATAAAAATTAGATTATTTCCTTAAAAACAATTAAAGAAAAAACACTTCTGCAAGCCCAAACATCTAAAAGTTCTTCAACTAAAACCAAAATTGATAATTCAATTACCACTCTCACCACATTGTTCACCTCCATACATGCTAATCATACCTCAACACTTGACCCATCAACCTAGAGAAAATATCTTCTAATCCGATTAAACTCGAAATAAACCGGAAACTAAGACTAAGAGCCCAAAATAGCGAAAAAGTGACACTCTCAATTCGACAGCTTTAAATGGCCAGACATCTCTGGTACACGACATGTACATGAAGTTGGAATACCCACTTTGTCCGACTAATTTTAAATTACCACCAAATAATTAATAATAGAGTTTCGTTAGTTGAAAAATCATTCAGTTTTAAGTAAACTTAAATTCAAAATTGTTATTCACAATATTCTAATTAATCTATGTGTTTATTAAATTTACGTTTTGAATAAAAATATTGAAGTAAAACTAACACACTGGCATATTTATTAAATACAAATTACAAACTTAGACAACAACGATATTTTGAAATCATTTATATTCTAAAATTAAGTTGGCTAAATGAAATATACCCCCCAATTTTAATTTTAGCTTACTCAAAACTGGATGTTATGCAATAAATAAGTAAAAAGTGTATGGTGTATAGGAAATGCTAATATAAACATTCAGTGAAATTTTGATGTGTCTACAGTTATTCGTTTTTTAATTACAATAAAATAAAGAAATCGCTACATGAGAAATCGAGTGAATATCCTATGTTGTAAAAATTTGAATTTCAAACGCTTATAAAAATTTAATTTGACTTCTAATTGAATTTTTTTTTGATAAAGGTAGATAATCTTATAAGGAATCTTGTATTACATTTTAAAATCTTAGATTTAAAAAGAAAAATTTTTACGAATTTTTAACTCAAAACAATTTGCTAATTTTGGTGATTTTTCCATATTTTGTCAATTTTTGAACTTTAAATGCTTATAAAAAAAAAACTGTGACTAAGGATTTTTAATATTTTTCATCTGCCTTTGAAAAAATATACTTCTATTCAATTTTCAAGCTTTTTTAAAAAACAAATAAAATTTTATTGATATTTTTAGAAAAAAAACTAAAAAAAAATGGTAGGTAACTGAAAATGTCCCTAAACAGTTCAAAATAAATCAAAATATTTTTAAAATGTTATCTTGTATAGAAAATGCAAATATAAACAACCAGTAAAAATAATTACTGTTTTTCCTTAATTTTTCTTTTGTTTTTCTTGGCGCTTTTGAAAATTACTCTGAATTTCAAATTTTGACCTCCCCAATGCACCAACGATATTCACTTTCCAATCGAACAAGATATTGAAGTTGAAAATCGAAGCATTATTTCGACTACTTATCATTGTAAGATCAATAAATTCATCGTTCCACTCAGAATCTAAAATCTAATTTGAATAAGAAAATCTAAATCAAATAAAAGTGTCTAGTAAAATAAAAAAATCATTACGTATTTAATAAAAAAAGGTAATTTTAATAAAAAATCTATTTTGAATAAAAAAATGTAATAGGATAAATAAAAGTAAATTTAAAGATAAAAATTATATTTAATAATAAAAAAAACTAATTTTACTACAAAAACCGTTTTGAAATATTTAATATATATTGTAGACTTACGTCCCAAAACAAAATTCGACACTATAGTCAATACCAGTGAATACCTTTAAAAATGTATAATGTAAAATGTATTTGTAAATGTGTTACAGCTATAATAAATATTAGAAATATTAAACAAATAGCTTAATCGAAATCCGTTATAAATATTTAAGTTGGTTGCGTGTGAATATATTGGGAAAAGGGTACAAATATTGTATTTATGTTTGTCAATTTAATATTTGATTGAAAAAAAACACATACACTACGTTCATTATTTTGACGATTCAGGTCAAGTGACCCGTTGAATAGGTACACAATCCTAGTAGTAAATGAACATTCAACACCTCCATAAAGTGTGACAATTCCATAACAGATGAACAAGTATTGTCCTAACTTGACCTGGACATGAAAACTGTTCACTCGAGGTGCATTTACGTTGCAAACCGCAAGCTAGTAAAAGAAACAGTTATAATGGTCCTTCACATTATTTTAAAATTAAAAACTAATTATTTGGATTTGATCATTAATTCAGTATTTAATTACGTAGGTATATCAGCAAGTGTTATTATACATATTTAAGGGCAGATATGCACTTCAAAATATTAGAAGAAACACAATATTATACAAATTTAACTTAAGAGTCAGGTAAATTTTTTTTAAAACTGGAACATTTTAGTTCACAATAATGATATACCAACAGCTATAGCAATAACTATAATTATACTATTAAATTAATATATTTTTTATCCAATACATGAATCTACGAATTTAATCAAATCAAAATGTTGTGTTAAGCGTATACAGGAGCCATTCTTACAGTATTTTTGAAATCGATAATAAACTATAACAAAACATTTTATTAGAATTACCTATGCCATTTTTATGATTCCAATGATGTAATGTAGTTTTATATTATATGAAAATTTTTAAATTTCAATATATCAAAAGTTTATATAATATAGCTGTTTATTTTAAGTAATATTAATGGTTAATTTTGACTACAATACTCGGTACAATTGTTCGCACGATGAGTGCTTCCAATAATAACACTTGGTTTTCTATTTTTTTTTTTATAATTGTATAAGTCGTGTATGTACGTATTCTTGTAATAAAGTTGTAATTGATGTCATTCCTATGTAGGTAATTTAAATTTAATATCCAACCAGTGTAATAAAATTAATCTAAAAACAAAAAAACGACTCAGAGTCATGTATTATAATATTGTTATATTATTTATATTATACCACAAGCCTATAAGTATACCATTTTAGGCCACATAAACATTCTCATCGGTTTGTTAATTTATTGGTGGGCGAAAATTCGTATGGGCTTTTATAATAATATTATATAAATACCTATAACTATTCCGGTGCACTGCTCAGTGGAGACGACGACTACAATATTTACACTTTAAATAACGGCGATGGAGTCTTTTGCTTGTTATTCGCCTCTGTCGTGTGTAAATTATTATTATAAACGTCGTATACACGTGCGTATTATAGGAAAATATAAAAATGAATAATTGTAATAATATACAAAGAAACACACACACACACACACGTGAGCTCTCGCTCACAGACACTTACAAGTTACAATACTGTTATTATTATGATTTTCATTATATGCGTGATGCGTCGGACCCAAGTTTTCATAATTGTTTCTTTTTCTTCATATTTTGTATTTCTTATTTCCCATTCAACACCTGCTCCGACGCCGCCTTGGAGGCGTTTTCGTCTAAAAACGGTACTTCGCGATCGGCACGAGACTATATTATAAAATACAATCTTCGCATATTAGCGTATCTAATATTATACTTCATTAAAGTTTTCTAGCATAATGTGATGTTTTTTTTCAAAACGTTTCACAGTCAATTATGTTTTAAAAATAAAACAATCTACGGGAATTTTTTCAGAAAAAATCAAATTTTCATCGCGGCAATATTTTATGAGTATAGTCTTTGGGTACCTATTTTATTTTTTTAACGTCAACAAATGTTTTTAATTTCCTGTTCAATTTCGGAATATTTTTCAGGATTTTTTTTATCATCTATACAAATTAAGAACGACAGTTCAAAAACATTATTATATTGTTCAATTAATATTATAAGCGTTAAAGTTAAGATTTTTGGAGTGGATAATGTGGTATGTGAATTTTAGTTAAATTTCTTTATTGGTCTAAACTTAACAAACTATGTACCTGTAAGTTAAGACTTGAAAACTATGAAAGCTAAAAAAAACTCAAAAATATTCTTAAAACAACACCCGAAAAACGAACAAATATTTTTTTAAATAAAATTAAAAAATAACACTTTAATTAGTTAAAGTTTAGTTAATTAATTTTTATTTTTTTAGACTTTAGAAAAAAAAAATTAATAGATTCAATAAATGTTATGGTATTTATTATAGGCATATGTTATTTGCAATATTTTATTCGTAATTATTGTCATATTATCATGGTTCAAATGTTTTTAAACAAAAAAAACAATCAGAGCCTCTCAATGAAATATTCAATTGTAAAGTTTATTTATTCCTATATAAACACTTGTACCTATAATGTCACCAAATATTTTAGCTTTTTGAAGTTATTAAATAGTTTCTTTAAGTTTTTAAACAAAAAAAGATATGCAGTTGTCACAGAGCATATAGTTATTACTCATTTATAATAAAAAACTTCTTAATATTTTTTAACTATTTATGATGCATGAATTATTTTTATGTTATTATTATGCAGATTAATATGTGAATATTAATACATATGTAATATACAAAAAAATTAATGTTAGCATTATAATTTACACATTATGAAACGTATAGATTTTTAATCAGAATTATTCCTTCTATAAAATATTCTTATAAAAATTATTATGAAAATATGGATTTGCATATGAATCCCGGCACTACTTATAACTTATTATAACCACTATGAAACATTAGGTTTGGTGCCTGGTTGATGTTTTCGTGTTTTTACATCAATATTATGTTATTATACATTATATATTATATTCGGACAAGACGTACCTATTTTGCTTCATGGATAATTATACGAGTTTTTTTAGCCATGAAAACATTATTTTATTATAAAGCACGTTGTGATATAAGTACATTACCTACCTATAAATACTAAATAGGTATAAGACGTATGACGTATATTGTATAATAATACAGGTACCAACCTATAATACGTATTGCGTTTTATATACGTCGCAGCCGTCCTGTAAATAAAATAATATATTATTGTGTAACCTAAACGTGGTACACATTATGCCTTTACCGTCGTTCAGACACAGGCTGCGTGGGCGGGAACGCGGGGACACGGAAATATTGTTATTGGGCTTTATTGTATATTATTTTTTTATCGTACTTGTAAAAAAGGTTATCATATTTTATCGTCAACGAAATTCGTTCGATTTTCAGACGGCGAAACCACGAGAAGACGTCCGTATTGTGTACAGTTCGTGTGTGGGCATCGCAAGGTGTCTGCCAAAGTGCCAAATAATTTTTACGAGTTAGTGATGATGACACCTGCACGACGATGACAATTTGCGATTTTGTCAATCGACAGGTCGATATATGTGTAGGTAATAACAATATTATAATATGTAAGTTAGGTATTAAGACTAATAATTGTACTCATCGCACGACATATTATATTTGATTTGTCAAAATCCGGTGTAAACAACCATGAAGATTAAAAACTAGTAGTATATTTTTTCTCATTTGTTTAGTTCCTCAATACTCCCAATAAAAGGATTTTTTTCAATCATTCCCAATTTTGTAGGTACGTGTTTGAACTATTTCTATTGTACCTACCTTTAATCGAGAAATGTGGCCAATTACTTAACAACGCTCGTCGAACACTCAATTCTATATACATAATACATATATAATACATATATTCTATGTACATATATGTATGTGTTTTTTTTTTTTTTATGACGTGCGATAAACTTTGATTCCATATTACACAATAATACTTTGAGATGGTTTTTAACGGTTTAAATGCTAGCGACACACGACCATAATTTTATGCGATCGAAAATGTTTTTTAACAGGTTTTTTCGATCGATCGTCGATGCGGATATATATAATATTAATATTTAGGTATAATAGTACCGTTAGCCCATAGTTGTGGAAATAACTGTAGACAAAAGAACGCTTATTTTAAACAATATATAGTATTGTATTGTGTCTGTGGGTCATATTATCGGACTTTAATATGATAATATTCGTCCATGCAAGCATCTGTAAATATTAGTACCTACTTTGGAAACGTCGATTGAAAATGCCATTATATAGTAGCCGTTTGGTTATTCATAGGTCGTCAGAAACTCAGAATGATGCCAGTCTTGCTTTTATTTGTTAATTAATAATTTACAATTCTAGAGCTGTTGAAATACAGTCTGCTAAACGATAATGTGAGTGGTGAAATCAATGTCGGCACTAGCCACCAATACGGTCGGTATTGTTGTTTGGAAATATTGTCAATAACTGTTGCAGTGTACAATAATATTATTTTAGAACGGAAACTCTAAAAAAATAAGCCCAGCTCTTATTTGTTTAGTTTGCCATTGAGGCTTGTTCATAAGTATCTTGTGTCTTGTATTTTGTGTTACATGGTATATTATTTTTATATTTATATTCTTTTATATTACAAAACCTATATAAAGTCGTCGACATAGTTAAGTTTTAATTAAAAACGATCTGTTCTACGTTTTAAATATTATGGTTAGGCATCAATATAAAATACGCAATGATAATAGTGACAATTAAATCATCGGTTCGGAAGCAAGAATAGGTCGATACACTAGTGAAGAATTGCATCTAAAGGAAAAAATTATTTTTTTTATTTATGACAATTTCAAATTATACATTTGTATATATCTCAGGTATACGATGAAAACAATGTTCTTCCTATTTCCCTTAGTATTCGACAAAAGTTATTCATGTTAAAGTTGCTCCAATTGAAGGATTTTTCCAGTGAATCCTGTCGTTACTCTATTATATCATAATATTTATGTACAATTACAAGTATACTAAATACACAAATAAATATTTACCAATATCTATACAATTATAATAAAACAGTAAAAACGTTTGTTTTCGTTAGTAAATATATTCCATATATCATCCTTGATTCTATCCCACTATAGTATTTGAGACTTCAACAGTTCGATAAATTGAAATCATTAATATCATTATATGGACAATAATATTATTGTACTTTGGAACTAAATATAGTTATAATTTTATAACTAAATCATAATTTGGTTGAACATATTTGAGAATATTTAAAGACATTTTAGTATTATATTTCTAATGTTAAGTAGCAAAATATCATAATTCATATGTGTAAAATATTATTTTAGTACCTAATTTATTTACAACGATACTGTCCAGAGTGGGTAGAGTAATTCTTACCATTTGATTCAAATATTATTGCTGTATGATTCAGAATGAAAAAGATACTATAAATAGATGTTTGCATATTGATTTTACGGTATTGCTTTTTGGACTTGTGTCACTATTAACCACTACGAAATAGCTGTACGAAAACCAGCTATTATAACGTTATCAGTATGTGAAATCTACGAATACTATGGCTGATCATTCGTCACTATCGTTGTCTCTATCTCTAGTGAATAATATATTGTAATTTATTGTATATTTGCAGTATAGTCATATTGATAAAGTGGATATCATTACAGTATCCTATTGGTAAATATAAAATAGTGAACACATAAAAAGTTCACATGCCCTATAAATGTTTTTCTTACACTCAACTTGTTTATTAATTAATTATTAACTGAAAACATGGCTATTGCCTTGTATCTGTCATTCAGACACCATGTTTTCATTCGGTCGTCGTTATTGACATGCCATAACTTGAGGAAAGCGATGTTTATACATAATCACTGCTTTCCTACATTAAGTGTTACGTTTTATAAAAGTATAATTTTTGAGCCGATGGTTAAAATATTCCAATACTGTTGTTGATTACAGTATTATTAATGCATGAAAAATATTTTCGAGAAAAAATCGTGTGTAAGTATTATATTTTCTGCAGTAATTTGTAGTGCCTGTGTCTGGATTCCTTGTCCAAACGCTTAATTCGTTAATTCAGGACCTTGCACTACTATTTGAAGGGATTGTTATTATTATTATTATTATTTTACTTAGGTAGGTACGTAGTATTATTTTTCACATTATATTTATCTTATAATATTTTGATACAAAAAATAGTATATTGGATAAATGTATGCTTAGATAACACAATTTGAAGAACCAAACATAAACTCGACAAAGGCACACGCATTATTTATTAACCGATAGTAAACTTAAAACTTTTTTAAAAACAATTACAAGTAGTTAATGTTTAAAATCTTAAAGTTTTTGGATTTTGGAAGACTTCATATACTTGTATATTTGTTTATGATTTAAATGCCTCGGTGCCTTAAACTCGATTTTGACAAATAACTTAGAGATTTGTGTGGACTTTTTACACACCCGGCCACTCCAATTTACATATGCCTAAGACCATGATTTAAGTATATATATATATATATATATATATATTAATAAATTAATTTCATTTAAATCGTTGTAATATAGAAAATAAAATTACAGTTTCGTAATGAGTACAAACGATCAACTAGGTTACGATGCTCCAAAAGCATAGCAATATGGTGTCTATATGGGCGCAGCACGTTTATAATATTATAACAATGAGCGTTTTACTGAGTTTCAACAAACTAATAAAAATAAAACAAGAATCGAGATAACAATATAATAATATGCATGTACGTATGTTAAATGTGAGTATCAAAGGGTATTGTATAAAGCGTATAATAATATAATATATTATATTATATATAAATAATTATTCGTCTCATATTCGCGTGGGCTCCTCTGCAAGAGTGCGGTAACCAAGACCGTCGAGAAGCCAATCACAATTATAAGCGAATTCTTATAACAGTGCAGAGGAATTGTATGTGAAAAATCGTAATTCAAGATTTTATTACTGACTGAACAAAGGGCTGTTTTAATTCACATCGCAGACCGCTGCAATTGTTCCTACGTAATTTTTCACCTTTTTCACCTTTTTTTTTTATTGATTCCTTGAACGTATATACCTAGTGTATTATTGTAATAATGTTGCGTTGTTCTTACCACATTATAACACCAGCATCAGAAAAAAAAAATTTAATTAGCAACAAGCTCAATTAGGACATTAAACATCGCATTAAACATTAAACATTCAACATGTTCGGATAAATTTACGATAAAAGTGAATATTATTAGATCGATTTTTGTTACTTATTATTTTATAGAACATAAATTAGGTTATATTATCGTTAGTATGGTATCATAAGCCATATTCAAACTGCTAACAAAAGTATTATCTAAGTAGGTACAGTCGTCGATAAGCCTATAGATACGAAACAACTGCGCAGATCATGTAAATATCATTCACCTACGGTTTTTAGGAACAACCGATATTAATATTTCATTTATCGAAATTTGTCTCTCTTCACTGTAACTATGGACATTATTCAAGCTGTACTTATAACTTTTATTTGGGTATAGTTCACAATAAAATATGTCGGTAGGCATATCAAGTGTGCGAAGAACGACAGTACTTACGTGGACACTATACTATAATAATAAAATAAATATGACGTACACAGTCTACATATAATTATAATATGATTATTATAGTTAGGAAAAATAACACCAGGCCTAAGGGGTGGTTACCTAAATTTATCCAACTAAATTAGAAAAAATGTTCCTCTAATAAGGATGACCTCTATAGCCAATAATAATGTACAACTTTTCGTATCTGGCCCACTATTATTACCTATTTGTCACTAAAATGAATTTATATTATCTGTTAAATTAATTGTAATTGTGTTTGTGTATACCTTGTTAACTAATGACTTGCAACTTATCATAATATCTGTTAATCTATCTGCAATTGTTAATAATATTTTGTTTCGTTTGGTGTTAAATCAAATAGATAAATAAATATATAAATTAAATATGTGGAAGACGGAAAACGACAAGGACGAAAAATCGGTCACTATAGACGGTTAAGCATGTATATAATCATATAGGACAGAGGTATATCATATATTATTATTATAAATCTTGCCTCAGAAAATTAATATATCATATGGGAACACTGCATAATGAAGCCGTCAAGAATAAATAAAATACAGTTTTCTAGTCTGCACAAACGCCTATTATTAAGCACATACAACATTCATCACTGGTAATGGGCCGCAAGGTGCAAATTGTGGTTATAAACGCTACCATGCATACCATGACATAAACATAACAGATTTACTAATAAACACAAATTTGTCACTATAATTAATAACATAATTGTTTTTAAGCTGTTGTATACTAAAAATAATAATTAAATATACTTTAAATATGATAACTACTAATTAGATAACTACTACTTAATAATTGGCATAGGTATTTCACCTCCCAATAGTGTGTTTTTTGAAACACCCAAAATAAAATGATGAGGACTAAAATACCAGCTAGAACATATGTTATCCCACATTCCTGCATTACTTAAGCCTAAAGAATCCAGCCATAATAATATCGTCTTTGATCATTCGGGAATCTTAAATAAAAAAAAAAAAGTTCATACTTACGAATGAAAAGATAAGGCATTGTTTTCATTATTTTTGAAAGTGGAACCTCAATATATAATTTTTTACACCATTTTAGTTGGTACTTTTCAATTCATCACAGTGGCAAATTAACAAGTAATTAGAATAAAAAAAAACAAATAATTGTATTGAAATTAATTATTTAATTTAAAAATTGGAAAAAGTTGGATTGATAAAAATTATATTTATCATAAACCAGTATCTGTAACCTCATATAACCATTATGACAATGAGTAGACTTTTCGCTCACAGTATACAGTGTAGAAAAGGTATAGAGATGTCCAATCCATGTATATATATTATATATTAGTACAAGTAACCGGCCAGTGCCAAATTAAACTGAAAAATCAAGTAGTATTCAGCTTATTATAGATTATTACTAGTTATATTAAACAAAACTACCTAAGCTATTAATTTTTTTTCTAATTTAATTGTATTCATTTATTTTTTTTGAATGGCATTACTAAAAATATGTTATTTCTTTTCATTTATTATTCATTTTTCTTTTTTATGTTACTAATATTTACCAAATGTAAAAAGGATGAAGTAGAATAAAGGCAATTGTCAAAATATGTTATGTTAATATTATATACCACGTTTATAGCATCACTTTGCTGTACCTTTTTAAAGTAAGTTACATCATTTGTTTATTTCTAACTTTTTATGAGGGAATACGAGGTAATTGTCCCAAATAATAGTGAGCTATGGAGGGGACGTAACAAAAAAATTCTTAAATTAAAACGAAAAGATTGGCGGCTTCCATATGCCAGATACAACTATGGAAAGAAAGTTTAAGAAAGCGAAACCGAGAATTACTTAATAAAGTTAACATATATAAAGAAATAATAAAGTTGAAAAAGGTAAGTATGGTATGTAAATATTATGTACTAACAAATAATATTATACTATAGTTACTATATTTTGTATTCATGATTCATTTATTCAGTAAAAAAATAGCAAAGCAGTAAAATAATAACTAAAAATTAATAATTTGAAATCAAATCAAAATATTTTATACAATTGCATATCTAATTAAGCAACTTAAAAAAATAAAAATAAAAATATTAGAATTTCAGAACAAAAATCAACTTAGTGATTAAAAACATTTAGTTACCTAACCTAGTTATGGTGCCGATATAGCACTGAATGCTTAACCAACCTTCAGATTCTCATTACAAGTAGTACATTTTATAACCGCGTATACACTTGTAACATTTGCGAATAACATCCTTTGATACCGCCAAATTTACCGACAACTGGTGGAAGGGTGTTACAGCGTTACGGAGTAACAGAAAATGTTACAAGTGTGTAAGCGGCTTAAGACAATATTGTAAAATTATAAATCAATACACAAGTCTCTCTTTTGATAATATTTGTGATTTCATCATATCTAGTAAGTTCGAATAATATAAGTGGAAGCGATATAATTTTCTCAAGATTGTGACTAACTACAATGAAACTTCACATTGCGATTGCCTTTACTAGACCAATATCTGGCAGAGTCTGCATGGTTGATAATAATAGACTTAACAAACCCTTAAATACATATGTCTAAAAGATGAAAACTCAAGCAAAACCCACTAACTTAATAGAATATAAGCAATAAACTTAACAATAGACAAGTTAGTAAAAAGCTAAATGTAACATTGAATAATGTACACTTAAGCCACAACTTGATGTGTGTTTTTTTATTTTTGTGTCTGTGGACACGATAAGTAGTCGAAATAATGCTTCGATTTTCGACTTCAGTATCTTGTTCGATTGGTAAGTGAATATCGTTGGTGCATTGAGGAGGTCAAAATTTAAAATTCACAGTACTTTTCAAAAGCGCCAAGAAAAACAAAAGACAAATTAAGGAAAAACGGATTGAAATTTTTACGCAAAAATCGATTTTGGTTTTTGGTTAAACTCTAAAACAAATGAACGTATATACATGAAATTTTCACTTGTAGTTTATATTTGCATTTTCTATACACGATAACATTTTCAAAATACTTTGATTTATTTTGAACTGTTTAGGGACATTTTCATTTTTCATTTGTTTTTAGTTTTTTTTCTAAAAATATCAATAAAATGTTATTGGTTGGTTAAAAAAACTTAAAGATTTAATAGAAAGCTACTAGTATATTGTTTCAAAGGCAGATGAAAAATATTGAAAATCGTTAGTCACAGTTTTTTTATAAGCATTTAAAGTTCAAAAATTGACAAAATATGGAAAAATCACGAAAATTAGCAAATTATTTTGAGTTAAGAATTCGTAAAATTTTTCCTTTTTAAATCTAAGATTTTAAAATGTAATTCAAGATTCCTTATAAGATTATCTACCTTTATCAAAAAAAAAAATGTCTATAAGAATGTCGAATTAAATTTTTATGAGCGTTTGAAATTTAAATTTTTACAACATTGGATATTCACTCGATTTCTCATATAGCGATTTCCTTTTTTTGTTGTAACACAAAAACGAATAACTGTAAATACATGAAAATTTCACTGAATGTTTATATTAGAATTTCCTATACATCATACAATTTTGAAAATATTTTGACTCTTTTTGTGCTGTTTACGGACTATTTCAGTTTTCAATTTTTTTAGTTTTTTTTTCTATAAATATCAATAAAGTTTTATCTGTAGAGCCAAAAAAAGTAAAAATTTAATACAAGCCTCCTGATATATTGTTACAATAACAATTGAAAAATATTAAAAATACATAGGCACAATTTTTTTTTATAAGCATTTAAAGATCGAATTTTGACAAAATTTATCAAAGTCTCGAAAATTATCAATCATTGTAATTAATAAATTATAAAATGTTCAGTTTTTATAGCTAAGGATTGCAAAATTTAAAACAAAGGTTCTCATAAATAGTTCATACTGTAACCAAAAAATCTAAAAAATATATGAACACAGTTATTTTTTACAGAAATTTTAAATCCAAATTTGAACGAAATTACATATTGAAATAAATATTAACGATCTTGGTTTTTCGTTTTTATTTAAAAATATTATTGGGGGATATATGATACCTAATGGATATTGTGATATGATTAATTTGGAATTTATTATAGGTATCTATAGGTATCTATATTAAAGGTCAATTTTTTTTTTAATACCATCGATAAGTATATATGTCTTATACCTAGACTGATATACCGTCTGCACTCAGAATCGTTTTTCTTATACAATGATATTTTATCATTGAATTCAAATTTAATACCATCCATTATACCATGACCCACTTGTAACCTACAGTAAAGCAGAGCGACATCCACTTACAAACCTTTTTTTTTTGTATTTTGATTTATACATTTTTATTAATGGCTAGTTATGTTATATGTTATAATATTTGATCAGATATTTGTTTTCCTTTGAAGTTTGTTTCTTGGAAGAACTGTATGCTGGGCATAAAATTGAGTATAGTAAGTTCAAGTTCATTGCGCTTTTTTAATAATCCTTTAAGAATCCATTGGATTTTGTTTATAACATGTTCGTTCATTATATCAGAGGCCAGACTGTTTATTATTTGTAAGGTATTTTATTCACAGGTAACTTGGTACTGTAAGAAAAACATTTGAGATAAGCCTGTTGATTTGTTTGAGTTTATGGTTGAAGGGATGGTTTTCAAAAAGATGTTTGATATGTTTGTTAGTTTGGTTTTCAATGAACGGTCGGTGATTAAGAGTCGTATTTTTTCCAGTAAATCTAACATGCTGGGAACGTTTGAGTTAATTTATTCACATAATGTATGAATTTTAGTATTGTGGTTTCCAAAATTTTCCAAAAAATGTTTTAACTAATCTATTGTAATTGTAGTTTTCTTGCTGTTGGCAAAAAAGGAAACAGTTGGCTTTAGTATGGAATATGTTTTGCTATTCTCCGTGGAAATTAGTGAATTGGATCTCAAATTAATTTTTTTTTTTTTTATATACGTCTGAGTAAAAGGCATTTTGTTGCTTAATTCTGTAGGTGAGTTGCGAGATTCAGGCATGTTTGTATCGGTGAAAGATGTTTTCAATTGGCCGTTGGTTGATCTAGCAAAACCACAAGGGGTGAGGCCTGTGTATTTCGCTGGGTGCGTGGAGCTGACGAACCGTGGCGCTGACAAACCACGGGGCTCGTCGACGGCCGGGGCGTCTACTTCACGAAAAATCGATACTGGCTTTAAAGCTTGCTAACATCGAGCCAATGCCCTGTATACAGTTGATTGCGTTTGGTAAGAATCTCAGAAGACCACCGTTAGCTCTTTCATGCTTAAAACGGATCGTCAGCTGATTACGCCACTGAAACCCCCAAAGAGTACCTTGACTGATAGATAGGTCACGTCAGACGTGGTTCTGGTGGGAAATATCACACCGTGTGGGTGTTAAAGCGCGTCAACCGGTGACACACGATCCAATACGTCTACGTCTCGGACTTCCATGTTGAAAGAACTGAGTGAGATGAGAATCACAGAAGGCCAGCGTTAGCTCTCTCATGCATAGACGGCTCGTCAGGTGGTTACTTCTCCAAAAACCTCTCAGGAGTACCTTGGACGATATATGGGTCACGTTGAGTGAAAGACGTAGTTCTGACGGGAGAGATGACACCGAGTAGACGGGAAAGTGCACTAACGATTCGGATTCTGTTACGCGATAATTTGGATTCAGTCAACTGCTTGCAAAATACCTTGCTTTCGCAAATCATATTGGCGTTGTGAACCAGCCCGACCTTGAATGCATGGTGCCGTTAATGGCAAAACTTCGAACGCATCAGTCTGATAGGGACGGTAAACTCAATTTGCCGTCAAAAAGCACAACTTGTTAGCTTAAAAATTAAACCATCAACGAATGGGTGGTGCTGAGTACCACATACCTGAGCAACGGGCACGTAGCATCTTAGTAGGGCTCAACGGAAGCTGGGTGGATGGCGCTATGATCCGCCGGTTGTCGTATGACTGGATAATGAATTTGTTGGGATGACGACGCCGTCGGGTTCGGATCGCCGGCCCACCCGTGAAAGCCGACCGCTACAAGGTGACTTATATGATGCTCACGTGACTTATGTTGATGACCTCACGGAGACTGTGGGAGTACCACTTTATTAGAAGGGGAGGAATTAGTCTGGAGTTGTCTACCAAATCTAGGTGTCACGGGGCTTTCAAAACCCACCGATCAGCCCCAAAACTAGCGTTGTCAGCAGAACATTGTCTGGCCCTCGGGCGTCTAATGTACCTAGCTGGTGTGATGAGACCACGTCACAAAAAGCGTGAAGGATATATGGCTAAGGGTGTAAAAACCACTGAGGAGAAGTCTTATACTCCCCGTTATCAGGTTTATTAGTCCAATGGGTTTTGTTCTATTTCATTATTTACTGAGGGTACGGAAAATATTTCGTCTTGATTTTTCACACTCCAGTCCTTGAAATTTTATTGTTGAGCTACATTTATTAGAGTTAGTGATGGAGGCTGTATATCTTCTTTATCTGGAAATTAAGGTTGGGAGGTTAAGGAAGATTGAATTTAATTCATTTAAAAAATCTTTTTTGCATGTAGTTGATGTGTACCCAGTATAAGTGTATAACAGGTTATTGAATCATCATTAAGGAATATTCAAATTTGATATCCATTCGAATTTATTATCAGTGATCCAGGGATTTTAGGTGGGAAATCGACTTTTTTGAAAATCCACTTTTTGGTACACACAGATTTTTAATGATCTGATCAATAATCTATAATCCAAGCTTACATATAACCTTGTAGGTATATTATTTTTAAAGAGTTATCCATAACTAAAAGGTGCTAAATTGATCAAATCCTTAATATTAGTGTTAAAACCAAAATGTTCTATTTGCATGATAAAATAAATTAGTGATACCAAAAATTACTATCTCATATTCATTGTATCAACCCTGGAATAATAATATGATAGTACAATATTATACAATTATCAACAAAACGAAGATTTCTATAAAAAAAAATTGAAAATTATAAATTAAGTAGGCATGGACATACTCAGGACAAATATTATAGAGGGGGGGGGCTAAGGAAATTAAAACCATAATAACTTAATCATAATGCTTAATTATTTATAAGACTACAATATAATCTGAGAAAACTTTACGGGGGTGGTGATTTAACACTTAATCCCTTCCCAGGGTACTGTCTCGTAATTAGGTATCTATTTAAATGAAAAGCCAATGTAACATTATTTATTATTTTGAGATAAGTAAAAACATGCATTTAATTAAGAATGAAAAAGTTAATATTAGCTTATATATAATATTATATATATATTTTTATATATCTTATCGGATATTTTTAAATTTATGTTTTTATTAAGCTTCATTTTGATTAAAAAAAAAAAAAAAAACAGTTTGCAAGTGTTAACGTAGAAATACTTTAAAATTTTGATATGCCAATCATTAAAAATCATTCATTACGAAAAAAAATAGTATTTTTTCAATTTGAAAATACAAAAAATTGGTCTCCCGATTTTGAGATCTTTTTGGTTCCGAGCCCACGATTACTAAGTCGATAACACGATACTATATATATAATTACATAAGTTTCCGTTTTATAAATGTAAAATGTTTCTACCTTTTCGTCAATGCACTTATGCACCTACATTTGTATTATTATATGTATTATTTTATATGACGTATGAATGTTTCGTTTGCCAGCGTTGCTATTGGAACGCGTAAAGTTTATATTTTTTTTAAAACTAATACATAGCGCCTGGTAAATTTAAAATCGGAAACCGTTTATCAGTAATGTGTCGGTGATTTGACGCGATAAAGTCTCACGAAGTCCTTCGTGCGGGCTTAATTTCCTGTGAACGCGATACGAATAATAATTACCGCCCGCGATAATGGCTATATGTAACCAATTATATAATTATCCTAAGAGATATGCATTTTCGGTCGAATTCCATAATGTGGCAACGTTGATAATTTAATACCTACCTTACAAAGTCATAAACATCGTTTTAAATAGACATTTGATTTAAAAGTGTAGGTTTTATGCGGGCGATGCGAGTTCTTTCTACTCAAAACTCCCGAGTATTAAAATGGTTTGAAGATGTTTTGTTGTAGTACAATACTATAACAATACACTCTCGTTTTACGCAGTTCGGATCGTTAAAAAATACCTACGTGGACAAAATTTAAATTATAATATGTTTTGTATAGTATTGACATGATGTAGTGCGTCATAAATAGTTAGATTCCAGTGGAAATCCGTTATTTATTTTTAATATCAATAATAATAATGTACTTACATCGGAATCATGTTGCGTTGATCCACGGTATAAACAGATTACAGAATACATAAATATATTTGTGTACGTATATTTAGTTTTTTACCGAAACTCCGACTCATTGTCCACATATTATAATAGAAATAAACTTGTTTTTAAATATGTGACTTTTTTAGTGTCTTGTATATTTTAATTGATTTATTATTATTTTTTTTTTTACTTTTGTATAGGTACCTACTTAACAATAAAATATAACTGTCGAATATCCATTTATTCGAAAACCAAACCAATAAACTATAATATAATAATATTATGTTTGTGTAATATAATGTTGTATATTAATATAATTACATTTTAAGTTTTGACAAAGAGCACGTCAAATTTTTGAACAGCCAATCGATTCATAAATTCTATGCCATTATTGGTTTCCTAAAACATTTTTAACTCATAAAAATATGTTTTTTTCCTTCAATTTCATTCTCATTGTCGAAATGAATCACTTAACTGATTGCGTTCGGACTTGAAGGAAAAAAATACAAGTCGAGTAAAAGAAGTTACAAAAATAAATCTATACTGATGCCCTTTCGACCTCCAAGTGTATTGATACTTCTGTCACGATACCTTCAGAATGACGTAGGTTTTCCCCCCTTGAAATTCCACACGTTTGTACATGGGGCTAGTACCTATTTTTGATTCGACCAAAAGAAATTCCTGTAACAGAGTGCAGATCATATTATATGAGAGTATAAATTTCAACGTGTGAAGTCTCCCTCCCGCCTCTTCCAGGCGAACGGGTTTTTTTTTATACAGGTATAATATTATATATATTAAAGCCGAAAGCCATCCAATGGCAACGGCATTTACCATCGGTCGATAAGTGAAACAATTTTAAATGTTTTTTTGTTCTTGAATTCATCAATAATAATCGAGTCGATTACGATCGATTATATTTAGGTACTATAGTGCTTACAAATCGTTTGGAAATCTATCCCAAACGTATATTATATTAGACGTACAAACACTAGGTGAATTAAATTTAATAAAATAAAACAGGTACTATACGCATTTACGCAATTAAATACTTACTTATATAAATATAGTTTTGATTTGCATGCGTAAATAAAAATAAAATGCTCTGCTACATGTGACTTACATTTAAAGTGTAGCTTTTCTAAAAGATTGTGAAGACTAACTTTATTAGAAGTATAAAGCTTTATTGTTGCATCGTACCATACATGCGCAGCGTATAATGTACTGTCATAAACGATAATTCAAAAGTTTTATCTTGCTATCACAACATAATGTTCTTTAAAAACATATTAAAGAAATATATACTTAGTTTTATAGTTTTTATCGTATTATTACTGTGTGTCTTTAATATGGTAAAACATTTTTTTTTCTCTACACTTTTATGCTAATATAAAACGTGTACTCTATACCTGTATATTATAATTATAATACTAAATTCGCTGCGTGAGGACACGAAAATCTGTCGATCAATTGCTGCAGTAGTTTTTTTTATAAAAATACATATTATAATATTATTATATGCGTGAATCGTGTTTGTTGGCACAGCTTCATTTCCAGCTGCGGCCACGAGAGGCCAACTGGAACTTAATCAGTCAGACTTAAGTCCAAATAATTGAATCTCAGTATGTCGCAACTGTAGCAACAAGGTTATATGATTGTGTAGACGCGATGTTAAATTAAGTTTTTTTTAAAAAAACCGATATCTTATTGTTTGTTAAAAAAAAACCGTGGTTTTAGTTCATACAGACATATACACAAGCGCGCGCGAATATAATATGACAACGAGATCAGTGAATAACATAGGTAACATATAATATAATATTTTAATATAAACATAATATCATTGTAACCCTCGTCCCTCGTTCTAATTAAAAAAAAAATAAATAAATTCACGCAACTGGTTAGAATGTAAACTTGATGTTTCGAGTTATTTCTGATAAGTAGTTTATTTAATTTGATTTTAAAACTAATATTATAAAATCGGATTATCGGATCGTGAAAAATATAACATAGGTATATATAATATTATAATATTATAGTGGTCCACTTTCCAAGAGAATAATGAAAATATGTTGATATTCTTTAGTACCGCTTAAGTATGTGTTAAAAACAAAAACAAAAATAAATATTTTTTCACGAGTAGTTTACCCTACGAGTTTGACGTCCGTGACTTTATTTTTTCCAATATTCCCGTAGACGACAGTAATAATAATAATAATAATATAATTATTTTTGAGGATTCGAGACAATGAGCGTGCGCGTGTTCCAGGACAACTTGAACAATATTCGAACCACCACGGCCGTTTTGATATAATAACTTAATAATAGTGTGCTGTGTGACAGCATAAAATCATTATGACGTATGAGTGTATGAAATATGTTACGTCTTATGTGTATCATGTATTCATGTTTCAACTTTCTATACATTATTTTAACATGTAGATACATATTACAAACGATAGGTATTAGGGCATGGACTAATTGCGACTAAAACAAAGTTTTTGTTTAGGGTCAGTGTACCAATGAGCTCCTTATAGTTTAGGGTCAGTGTACCAATTTTAAGGTGAATATACCAATTATAGAGCTTGAATTAAAATTTGCCTACCTTCGGGTATTAAAATATTGTTGTTAGAGCTAATTCCATCAACATCAAAATAAGCAATCTACCCACTAAAAGACTTGAAAATTAAAACAATATTTATTGATAAATTTATAACTGGTTGAAGTGACTGGTTATAATACATTTTATATAACAGTATCGGGAATTTTATAAATTAAGAATTTTTAAAATCTTAGCGTTATTATTATTGTAAAAAAGTTGAGATGTGAATTATAATCTAACTAGTTTAACTTTAATTTTAAATAATTGACGATCATAAAGTAACTTATTAAATTTGAAGAAAAAATGTATTTATTTATATATTATATTATGTATTATGTATTAATACTCGCAAAAACATCAGTTAGGTAGTGTATTCATTTAGTATATTATAATTATAACTAACTAATAAGTTTTCCTTAGGTATTGTAAAATGTTTTGAGAGCAATAATTGGTTCATCAACCTTAAAATGTTTAGAGCGAAATTGGTCCATCGACCTTAACATGTTTAGAGCGAAATTTTTATATGAAAAGGTAATTTTAAGCATAATTGGTAAACTGCCATTCTAACGTAGGGGCGTTTAGGTATCGGTATAAGCAGACTGCGCGAGTAGATTCGTGGAAGTCATGTGAAACAACACTGTCGCAAAAGTCGTAAAAAGACGATAATAAAAAAATACAACAGTTATGATAAAAAGGTATGCTTGAATATCATAATTTTTTTATTTATATTTACTACGAACAATAATTTCAGTGCACAATAAATTTTTTTATTACAATGATCAAATACCTAAATAATGATATAAAAACGTATAAAAACGAAAGCATGTTAATCATTAATATATCTATAGGAACATAAGGATTAAAGTTAATATGAATATAAAATACAATACAGTTCATATGTTACCTATAGGTACTGAACAGTATACATCAAACTTTGAGGTAAGAACATTGATAGGTATCTGTGTTTTCGCATGGAATCTAATAATATTTTAATTTTTATAAATTGTATTAAGTTGTGGAATAGCCAATATGTAATTTCTCTATATTATTAAAGGTTACTAGCTTACTACACAGAATTGAAACTTCTGATGTCTGGTAAGTCTGGTGGCGTAATGTTGAGGAATTTAAATTTAAATGTTTTAAGCATAATAACAAGTAGGTAAGTACCTAAATAGTAAATATTGGCACAGTGGATGTACCTGTACATTCCATAAACTCTTCCAGTTCGAAAAACACTTTAGTCAGGGTTCCGCGAATATACTACATCACGTTGATATAGGATAGGTCAGGTTAGGTACTTGCGATAGTTATTATATGCAGCTGCAGTTTATAACATGTAATAATTATTATATAATATATAATAACTCATATTATGAGTGGTTGCAGCTTTTACGATTTATGCAAGTAAGATTTCACCATCTGACCAGTTATCCAGCTAGCTATAGATTTCGATCGATATATGCTCTCTGCACTTTGCCGGACACCGACAACCGAAACCGCTGCCCATCCACAGTGTTATTATTATACACATATTATTATATATGTGAGTATTTGTGTATATAAAATATATAGAGTTAGGGGAGACGCGAGCGACGACTCACAGGTGCAACGCAACGCACTGCGCGAGACTAGTGCAACCCCGGTGCGAAGGATCACGCGCATGTGTGCAGCATGAGTAAAGGGTCGTACGACACCGGCAGTGGAGGGGAGATTATATCGATGGTGGTAGGGGAGGTTTACACGATTCGTGACGATGTTGTTGATGTCGGGAGCGACGTGGTAGTGGCAGGGGTGGAGAGGAGGAGCAAAAACCCACGAACAGATTATGAGGGGAGCTTAAAATGTTCCGGAAGAGAAAAGCGGTTGGAATGACGGTGGCGGTAGCTGTGCTGGTAGCGGCGGCGGTGGAGGGCGAGCGAGAGAAGATGAGTGAGAGGGATTGCTGATAGAGGGAGAAAGAGAGAAAGGTAAAGAGAAAAAACTGCAGGCCTGCAGTAGCGGTTTTCGTAGGCACTTTACCCCGTGTATTTATACACGTGTATACTGCAGCATATACATACTTTACTGCAGGGGTAAAATGTGACACGGGTGAAGAGGTTTAACGTATACACACACGCACACACGCACGCGCACCGAACGCACCGAGAGCAAATTTATCTCACGTCACAGCTCATAAACTTAATAATAAGTCGGTGCAGTTTTTTCTTCTTTCCATTTAGGTAGGCACCGAGTGGATGCAGACTGTATTATGATACGCCTATAAGTTTCAAGTGTGTGCAATATAGTAGATAATAATATGCATTATGCGGTCTATGTAGGCAGTCGGTTATAAGAAGACGCGAACAAAAGATGCGTTTGGAAAATGCAATTTTTTTATAGATCGATATTAAAACTGTACTTGTTATAATATGAGATCTATCTTCTATGTCTTCGCAGATTCGTTCTCACATTTATCATGATGACTTTACTTCCATAGAAAATATCAAATAATTTCTTATTCCAATTATAAACGACCCCTGAAAAGTAATACAATATCAAGGATTCAAGTTAACCATAAATATAACAAAATAATAATTGATTAGAATGTATTAATAATCCATAATATAATACAATAATTGTATAATATATTCATTGGCACAAACATTTTCAGTGGGAATCAATTATCATTATCTTCTTGAAAATAAAAAAAAAAAAATAATAATGTAATAATAATATTTTATTATATTAATTATGAGTATAATGCAATAGGTATATATTTGTACATTTTAAGACGTGCACAATATAACTCCATTGCTGATAACTCCTTTAGTGAGATAAAAATATAATTGTGGGAAAATAGATATAATGGTTCGGATGATCGCGAGAGTGTAACAATGTATACAGTGGTGAATGGTGATAATTTGTTCAGGTAACACTACATTATCTGTCATATTATGTTTGATTGAATTGGGCATTTTTTTAACAGATTAGGAAGTATACACACTACACGTTAACTCTCTGAGGGGCCGTGGTTAGTATGCTAACCACTTTTTTTTACCGTTCAGGTGCGGTGGTTACTACGTATTTTAACCACTTTTAAAATTATTTTTAATATTTTTTTGATGGTGGGCAGCATACCAACCACCTTATTATCATCTTATCCATGCATCAAACAATATCACTGCCGCTGGTCTGATATCATTTCCCGCGTTTTTCATCATTTATTATCATTATCAATATTTTGATATACGTACTAAATGTTATGGTAAAGAGACATATTGCCCACATGGGTCTTTTTCCAAAGGAAATTTTCGCCCCTCAAAGAGTTAATAGGAACATTTCAAAATCTAACCCTCCCGGTTCGGGCCACTTGCGTTGGAAAATGTATGTTTTATAAGCAATGTCTAATTGTTTATATACAATATATTTTATGTAGGCTTATTTTTCTAAGTTATTTTGACATTAAAATACTGATTTAATCTCTAAAATTAAATAGACTGAATAATAGAATTTAATGAATTTAATCATAAACACATTATTGTTGATAATATATTAAAATGTTTAACCCCTTTCATATTAGTTTGTTTGTAAATCTTTTTAAGATTTTTTTTTATTTTGTAAAATGTTTTACTAAATAGTATGTTTCTTAATAGGGTTCTTTTTTTTTTTAAGTATTACAATTATAACATTTCTTTACTAATACCAATACAAATTCAAACTATGTTACGAAATGTTGTATTTATTTATTTTATATATTGTTTAATTGTAAACAGCTCTCATAATATTATATTATAGTCTATTCCACGAGAGAATAATCACTTTTCGCGCATCACGAATGATTCGATTGATGCGTTGAGAACCATGTGATCATGTTAACACAGTCAAATTGGTGGAAAATGCGTGGTCGGCTGACTGACTATTCTCTAGTGGAATAGACTATAGTATCGTGTTTCGAGGAATCTTATATCATCACTTTTTATTAAATACTTATAATTATAGGAACGCAGTCCAGTATATCTAAAATAGCTAAGCCGAAATTCTTTACCCCACTTTTTGTTTTATAAATAAATATGATTACCATAAATTAAGTTATGTTTGTTTATTTAGATTTAAAAAGACAAAAGTTCTATATTTAAAATTATTTGTTCCTTGGTATAACAAAAATGTATGACTGTAATTAATGTAAATGTAAATTTGGAAATGCTTTAATTACAAGTTGCATATTTATACCTACATATTGGAATAACAGTTAACAATGCTCCACATTTATTAGGTAAAATATTTAGGTAATCCTCTCATTAATTATATCATATCATCGTTTAAATATCACTCCTAATAAGTCTAATGACTATTTTCAAACTTTTTGAATATCCTGTATATAATGATAAGAAACTCTTAGTTTAACTTTAATAACATTTCTACATCATCAATATTTATGCATATTATTACATAGGTATTTAAATTAAAACATTATATAATATATAGTATACTACCTGATGCCGTGTACTTCGTTGTCCGTTTAATGTATCAATTCTATATGGCTCAATCTGTGTTCAATTCGTTATTCAATGTATTGTGTTCAAAATGTATCTTAACTTTTCCGTTGCCCCGAATAAAAATTCTGATTCGCAGCAGTATATTATCAAGTAGGCAATCTACCTGTAGTAGTTCGCGGATCTTGTGCTGTTTGTACGTAAGTGTATGATTTAACTCTAAAGTATCAAAGTTATACCAAGTTTGTCGTTTCAACCTACGGTAGATTAATATAATCAATTTATAGAAAATCCTATCCTAACCTAACTGTACTAAAATCCGATGAATAAAAAAAAACAACTTTAACCCTTTGTAAATTAGCCTGTGTTCTCTAAACATTTATTTATATATATATATCTAACTATATAAATACAAATACTATAACTAAACAGACTAAACTCTGGAACTACTTATCTGATCATCTTGTATTTATTATTATATATATATATAATAAATGTATATTGACAAAGTATAATAATTCAAATCAACAAACCCGATTAACCAATAGCAACCAATATAATAGTATACACGGGTTTATTTCCCTAAAATTGTCTTTCATATAAACCATTAAACCATCATTTTACACGACGGCACTTATAGCAACCATTTATAAACAAAAATTTCCATCCGTAATCTCAAAATTCCCGTTTTAACAATTTTCGGGGTTGGCCCTGTCCCTTTTTAAATTAACCTATCTTTTAAGTTCGGCCAAATTACACACATTGTAAAAATGTCATCAAGATCGGTCCAGTAGTTTCAGAGTTTATCCCGGACAAAGACGTGACACGAGATTTATATATATATAAGATTATAGTACATATATGGTATATTATTTATATACGTTATGGTATCTAAACATGTAACCACAATTTACTAAACTAGGTTCTGCTCAATTCCTTGATTATTTAATATATTCACAAAAATAAATAATTTTTGAGATTTGCTAGTTGATTCGTAGCAAATAAAACCATAGTAAATAAATTAAACAAATATATCATAACTTTATATATTAAGCAAGCTAATGTTGTCATAAATCAAACTCGTAGTTTATTTTTTTTAATTAAAATGTGTTTTCCGGACAGTTTAAAAACTATGTCATAGTTACCTTTCATAGTATACCTTTCAACACAAGTCGCAAATAGTTTGTTATATTTGTTAGTAACTTGTACGTATACGGATTACAGAGAAATCAAAATAATAATAGGTTAGAAGGATATGTTTTCTTTTATAATGAAAAAATTTAATGAAAAACATTTTATCACTGACAAAATATATTTGTGTTGTGTTATAATTACTTGTATGGTCATGTTATGTGTATATGCGTAAAGGGATAGTGTATTATTGTGATTTTTAATAATATTCGCAACTAACGAGCCATTACTAAAAAAAAAAGTATGGAATATATTTTGTTCAACCACAATATTATATTTAAAATATGTGAAATAAACATTTATCAGTTTATTGCTAATTCAGAGTTCAAAAATACAAACGACAATAAATAAACACACAATGTTTTAGTTATGTGTAAAATGTGTATTGTATATCTCTATTCATTACGACAAAAGTAAAAATATTATTTACTCTTTTCACTACCTACCTAGCTTGAAGTTGCAATCTCGTAATCAACGAGGTACTAATTCAGATACTAATTTAATTTCAGTGCCTACAAATACTTATGTTAATTTAATTATTTATTTAAATTATGAATTATTAATCAACATTTTATACAAGAGATCGTTCAAATTAAATTTAATTAACTTATTTTTATAAATATAACTTAAATATATTATATTAAATAATATAATATTGTTTTTATTCCTAATATTTTTAAGCTGCCACATACGATCTACAAAATATTATAGATACCATACATTATATTATATTTATTATTTTTATGTACAGTAAAAATATTGTACGTCAAATTCAAAATGTTTAAACGAAAACTTGAAAAAAGTCACATAATTTATTCATAGATATATGCACTTATTCATACAGAATACAGATTTATTATGTACTGTGATAATATTGTTACATTTCCTGCTTTTCAAATGGCAGCCGACTTCATTGATAAGATGGGGACGGCTATCTAGTTGTTTTATACCTATCGATGCATTTAATATAAACATTTTACATACTATTTTGGTTTGAGACGACAAGGAGGATTTTCAGGCATAGTTTAGGCAGATAACAAGTGGATGTTGGTGATTTAGGAATGAGGAGTAGTAGTGATGGATATCATTTACTGATTGTATAATATGGAGATCGAAATTGATAGTATGGGTTTTAACATAATAATGGGAGTTTTTAGATGTATGGACGAGGTGGGTTTGATATTAAATGTTCGTTGAGTGTGTGGAACACCTATATTTATTAAAATATGATTAAATATTAATGTAAATGGAAAGTGGTCAACAAGCGACCTTGCCTTGCCGATAGAACTAATTTGATTTCTTAATCTACCGATAATTAATACATTAATAAAATCCATAGATTTGTTATACTGGTAGTTGTGAAAATTTTTGGTGTAGGTAGTTGAGTTAAAAATATTAAATTATTTTTTTGGTGTAACATAAATACAGTAACATATACTAACTACTGTGAAGTGACTTCATGTGTACAATTTGTATAATCTCAGAGAGCATAATATTGGACACGAATGATTTTAAAACGGTCCAAATTGAGAGTGTACTCCTAAAGATGAATTCTAAAGATGATCCTGACATGATTATTTTTACTAATTATAATAATAGTATAGTTAGTCCGTTTACAGTTACAGAGGTAACTGATAATATAGAATGTTTTTGAAGTTTGTGAAAACATTTTTTTTTTTTTATCAAGTACGTTTCGAAAATCACACAGAGAGCTCGTTAAGTGTTTGTTTATTACGTTTTAATATTGAATATATGAAAGTTCATTTTAATAAGGGGTTTTTTTTTAAGACAGGATTATTTTCTACGACCCGTAGTCTTTTTCGGTTGTTATATTAGCAAAAATGTGTTTGTTGGATACTTATTTTTTAGACGCTGTTTCCAATGGTGTTTGTGAGTTGCGTACCTATTAGAGATGTTGGCCAATGATTAATTTTTATTTAATTTAAACTTAATGTTTAACGAAATAGGGCATTTTAACTCAAAGTAATTGACTGATATCAGAAGCAGAAGCAATACCGCATCGTTTGGTGTGTGGATTATTTTCTATTTAATATGGTGAAGTATTCGTTGAGAAAAAGTGATGTTGACATCAATAATAATATATATGATTCAAGTAACTCATAAAAACCATATTTTGTATAATATATCTTTATAATCTATTATTATTGAAAATACATTACTCTCCTGAAATCAATGACGGTGAACTTAAAATTATAATAATCCTAGTTAATATAACTACCTATATAGTTTAAAACAAAGAATATCAATTTTTAAATTCAAAAACATTTTCAAAAGAAAAAAAAATACCTCGTAATTGAGTAGATCACTGTAATCGTTGTATCATTAAAATAATATAGTCACACTTAATATATAAATTAATATTTAATCAGATTTTCATAAATAATCCACACAAGCAACGAACGTTTAATATAAGCCGTCCACCAAAATTCTCCGTATTATCATGCTACAACCCGTTTTTACATTGAAATATATTTCAATAAAAAGTCAATTTAAATGGATAATATTGATAATAATTATTATTTTAGGAGTTAGAACAAAAATTACACAAGATCATCAGTTCCATGCTGAGTCTAGGGGTCTACAACTGTATCTAAAGCGGCCAGAGTCTTGTATATTATACCTATTATTATTATTTATTTTATTATAATGGCGTGAAGTACACAAATAATTAGACCTATGGCTCGTAATGTAAAGTGTATCGGATACGTAATAAAATAATAATAAAATATTTTATATGCATTATAATAATAATATTATATCCTTCACCGTGTAGGTAAGTCAGTACGTGACGTTTATGCGCAGAACTCGGCATATACGTAGGGGGGCGTTTCATTTAGGCGAATTCGTAATACATAGGTACATGTAAATACATACATATATTCACCGTGGTTACATTATGGTATACATCATCCGCTTCGGGGCAAATTGAATCATATAATCAGCTGGCCAAGCATTAAAAATATAATAATAATGTGAGAGGTTTGGACGAATTTAAAAATGACAGCTCAATAGTGGAGGGTACCTACGCGATAGGTAGCTGCACGTGCGTGCCATACGACCGCGGCGTATAATGTCCGATGCAACCGTCTATTAACATATTATTATAATATTTTCATAGCTACAAAAATTAGCGCACCGAGTGACTCCATCAATCCAGTCCACTAATCGTCTGGACACTGTCGATCTAGATAGGTAGGTATGTTTTGATTTACACCGTGAGATGGTTTACGACCTGAGTGAATATAATAATAATTATGCGTAATTATTATATTATTGTTTTTACACTGGGTGAGAGCATTAAAAATACCGTACAACATACATTTTTAGCACGTTTACACGAGAAATGATTAGCCGTCGTCATCTTAACAGATCTCAAGCGAATTCATGATATACGGTAGTATAAATGTAGACATGTATTTATTTCTAATTTCTATACGAACTTCAAGGATAAGACCTTTACATATTAATATATTATATACTTCTACGACTATCGAGATTCGAGACACTCTGACTGAGGAAAGGAAACACCAACAAGCTGTCAAGCAAAACAAAGCAACGATAACAACATTTGATGACAATGACCCAATGGCCAATGCAAATCATTTTCATAATGATTGCAATAAATTGTAAATTAACTGTAAGTACTTATATAATATACCTAATTTTATTAATTGTTTTTTTTTTTTTATTATTATTTCTAAGTTTTGTGATCATTTACAAATTAGGGGATAAAATTTAAGATTATTTACAATTCCATCGGAAATGATAAAACAGAGAGCAGAGACTCAGTGAACTTGCCTCCCCCCTAAATCTATTTTTAGCTTAGTGTCCAAAGGGGACGTTTAAAAAGTTAGGAGTTGAATTTACAATTGTTTTCAATAATTTTAAAAATATTTCCATAAAATCTGGGTTCCACTTGTACATGGTGTTTAAGTACATTTAACCCATTACTTCTAACCAGACAACTCACTCACCAACCATGCTAAAAGGCCCCTAATCTTCCACCCCAACTGGGTCGGTTAGTCGTTACCACCGTCTCCACTATTACGAAACTTACCAGACCACTTAAAATATTATTCCAAAGCTTTGTTTTCTGCCATTGATCTACTAGAAAGTTAGAACTTGGATGGAGATGGCTTATAGAACCTATGTTGAACCCAAGTTCTAAGTTGCTCGAATATCAAGTATTGTAGTTTACCATTGCTGTTCGATTATGCAGTCAACTATCATGTTACGTAATATGTATTTATTATTAATTTTTATTATAAGATATTGAAATTCACCACCTATAAGTCACAAAAGGTTTTTATTTGTTTATTTCTCTATTACGACCGTAGCATGTTGTTTCAACACAAAACTTTTCCAATGTGAAAAATTCCTGTCGAAGCATAGTGGTAGTTGTGAAATTATGTTGAAAAACGTGACAATCGCCTTACCGATTGGCCACGGATGGACGTCAATCAAGTACGGCCGCATGTTGCAGGTAGGTACTGACTGCAACTGGACGGCGAAGCGCGTATTTCTAAAATATCATCGGCTGCAAACAGGTCTTAGGTATAACGAATATCATTAACTGCAGCAGCAGCATCGACGACGATAATAATAATAATAATAATAATAATAACAACAACATTGTCCCCCAAACGTGAGCGGACCGCGAACAGCGGTCGACTGCAGAGTAGGCGAGGTTAGACGGGTTTGGATGGGAAAAAAACGAGTTAAAAACGGACGACAGCGAAAATATAACGACTTGAGGGCGCATGTGTACTGTTGAAGGTACGTCGGGACGAGTGAATAAATACATATGTTATATCGTTTTATGCATTCACATAATATAAGCATACATTCGTCGTATATACATAGGTACATATTATACATATACATTATACCGTATATAGTACCTATGTATAATGTACGGTCGAGTATATTATCGAATTCCTCTGTAGCTTGGTAGTAACCACTGCTTATACTGTATACCCATAATCTATTTAGTTTCATATACAATAATATATTATATTATATCCATCACAGATGCAGGGAGGACTTGTCGGAAAAACTCGGAAACCCCGGGAAAATATTACAGGGGAAACAATCCACGTGTGATGTATTAATTGTAGATGTTATGTGTGTATTATATTATTTCAAAGTGGAAAGGCGACGGGGCGATATCATTCCTTATCATTAGAGCCCGGATTTATATGCATTTGCATGTTCGTACTAAGTGTATGCACGTCTATGGGGGTTTAAAATGTCCACGTTTCATACCACACCGATTTTAAACACCAAATTTTATATTGCATATTTTGCATATTTCGAGGGTTTTTGCATATTTGTTCATAAATGCATATGACATGCATATTTAATAGGTTTTTAATAAATAAATAATTATATTTTACAATAAATTTTGGAATTGCCTCACTGTATGAGATCGGAGCATGAATAGATATGATAGGTATTAACAAACATACGTAGTACGTACTACGTACACACTCGCGTCCCGAATAAAGTCGCTAATAATAATCTAATAGTCGGAAATTCCCGGCCGACAGAAATATGTCGACCGGTGATAATAACCACCACCCGGCACGACGACAATTAATTAATACGCAGTCATCGACCATCTTCGTAGTTTCGTACGTCAACGTGTTTGTCCGCTGTAGTGCTTGTTTATCCCGTTTTAAAAACAAAGACAAAATGCCAAAAACTAAATCTAATTTGGGTTCATCCATAACTCGATGGATTGAGCCTTATAATCGCGACAAAACTGTGTTTACCACTAGTGGATTAGTAATTTATTGTCAAGTTTGTGACCGGCAAGTGCGTTGTAACAAAAAATTTCAAATAACACAACATGTAACTACCGAGTTTCATTTGAAATGTTTGAAAAAAAGTTCTAACAATAGTAAACAAATGTTGATGGGAGATGAAATCAAACCAAAAACATCAAGTTTTAATGAAGATCTGTGTTTGAGCCTCATAGCAGCAAATATACCTTGGTTTAAGCTACAAAATCCAGTCTTCCACGATTTTTTACAAAATTATACAAAAAAACACATTCCTGATGAAAGCACTCTACGAAAATCTTTCTTACATACGTGTTATGTAAGTACAATTGAAAAAATTAGAGAAAAAATTGGAGACTCGTATATATATTTAGTCGTTGATGAAACTACAGATATCAACGGTAGTTATATTGCAAACCTTTTGGTTGGTGTGTTAAATGAACAAAGTCCTAGTAAACCATTTTTAATTGCATGCAAAAAATTAGACAAAACTAATCATTCGACAATTTCTCGCTTCGTAAATGACAGCCTGAGAATATTGTGGCCTCATGGTGGGAATGATGAAAAAGTATTACTTTTATGTTCCGATGCAGCACCATATATGATCAAAGCTGGTAAAACATTAAACGTATTTTTTCCCAATATGATACACATTTCATGTCTTGCTCACATGATCCAGCGTCTAGCAGAAAAAGTTAGAGAAATGTACCCCAATGTAAATACTTTGGTTAGTAATTTAAAAAAAGTATTTCTTAAAGCACCTCAGAGAGTAGATGTATACAAAGAAATAATGCCCAGTGTGCCTTTGCCGCCAGAACCAGTGTTAACCAGATGGGGGACATGGATTAAAGCAGCTAATTTTTGCGCAGACCATTTTGATAATCTCAAAACAATTTTACAGAAATTAGAAGATAAAAATGTTGTTAGTATAAAAAAATGTATTAATATGCTAAGTTTGGAGTCTGTTAAAAATGACCTTACATTTATTCAATCTCATTTTTTTATACTAGTGAAAAGTATAAAAAATTTGGAACGTTCTAGTTTAACTTTGTGTGATTCTATTCAAATAGTAAATAATGTTATTTTGGCGATGGAAAAAGTACCAGGACAACAGGGAAAAATAATTCAAGAAAAATTGTTATATTTAATTGAAAAAAATGTTGGATTCCAAACCGCGAAGCAGATAACAACAATTTTGTCAGGTAAAGAAAACAGTATTATGCCATCTAATTTAACTCCTTCTATGTGTTCATGTATGAAGTTTGCACCGATAACTTCGGTGGATGTAGAAAGGTCTTTTAGTACGTATAAGTCAATTCTAACTGAAAAAAGAACTTCCATGACATCAGAAAATATGGAAAAATATATTATTGTTCACTGTTATGAAAATTATTAAAAAGAACCTATTATAATATTTTAATTTTTAGTGTTGTTCTGACAAGTTTTAAAATTTATATTATTAATGTAAAATGTTTAAAATATTTAAATTTTCAAAAATGTTATATTAAAAGATTTGTATTTTTTTTTTAAGTTCTCCATTAGTTTTTTAAGAGTAACTTTAAATGATCTAAAATATTTATGTATGATTTTAGTTGTTTTTTTATTTGTATTCTCTTTTTTAAGTTTCCTAAATGTTTTCGATTGATTTAAATGATTTGAAATACAGAGCAGTGGATATAATCATTTTTTTTTGTTTTTGTTAACATTTTTAGAATTTTCTTTGGTGTAGTAGTGTGGTTTTTTTTTAAAAAAAAACACATTTTATAAAGTGTAACATAATGCATATAATTGCATATTTAGCCACTTTTTCTTTGCATATTTGCATCATATTTGACACTTTTTAAATGCATATAAATCCGGGCTCTACTTATCATACATGCTTAGTTTGAATAATTTATCAACATCAACACACGAACATTTATTTTTTCTAGATTAATGTATCCTTTTGAGAAGTTTTTATTTGAAATTATAAACACCACAGAATAGATTAAATAAGAATGGACACTGATAAGAAAATACACGGCACTTACATCGGCCCAAGAATATTATGGTCTCAATAGCTACTCGAATGCGTTTTCTTTCCGTTTATCCGGACACATAAGAACAGCAAATCATGCCACAAGGGCTATTGTATGATATATTATCCATAGTAATTAAAGCCTCATGTAACTATTAATAATAAAATGGTATTTAAAAAATACAATTGTTTCCAAAAATCGAGAAAAAACTAGTGGAAATAAATATAAAAACACAAATAAAGTTATTAAACCAAATAGGTCTTTCCAATTATGTTTTCCAACAAACCGTTAAATTGTTTAGTCTGTTTACAAAACCATACATTAAATTGTATGGTTTAGTAACAAAAGCCTCGATTAACTGCGGTGTAGCTAAATAACATAAAAATAATATACATTCTATTTTTGGACACCTAAATATGTATTTCAATATGGTAGACAAAAATGTGTCTGTTTTATTTTAGAGCTGGTATGTGATAATGTTTCTTAGTTTGTGCAGCAACCCCTAATGAAACACAAAGGTTTTATTTGTAAATGTGCCAGCAAAATGACCTTCCGCCACCGCCGAATTTAAGAAGTCCTAAATTGGAAACCAAGGGAGAAAATACCTCGAGGGTGGAATATGAATATATGGTTTGATTTTGTGGAGAAAGAATTTGATAGAATTGAAAAACAAAAATGGAGAGGAATATTATTGGTCGCCTAATATCGATATAAACGGATTGGTAACTAACACGAAAGTACTCAAAGATACTGATATTAACTACCATATATTATAAAACTACGCCACTGTAAGCAACTCGTGAGAATTAAAATCCTTAGGCATGTTCCGAGGACTACTATAAATTTTATTTTTATTTATTTATTCAGCACAACAATTACAATTAAATAATTACAATAAAATAAATTAATAATAGCTGATATGAATACCAACTGAGCTATAAGCTCGTATCTGGTATACAGACTCAATTACAGAGTTCAACGATATTACAATTCGTTTAAAGTAAATACTTATACAATAAAAATATGATATAGTTAAATAAACATAACATGATAAAAAAAAACTTTAGAAACAAAAATTTATATCAACATTACATATTATAGGAGATACATATAAATATATTATAAAATATTATGTTAAGACATATTGACTTTTTATGATTTTATTGATACACACATTATCATCAAGATCACTAACTATTTTATTTATTTTATTTTTATTAATTATATTAATTATATCATTGGTATTATTGGTTTGACTTTCTAATAAACTTTTTATTAGACTATTTACTTCGTTATTTAAATTATTGAAAATAGTTTTCGCCATGTAATTAGGATAATTTCTAGCACTAGTTAATAAAGTATATAACGGTTTAATGTATTTTCCTGTTCTTCTGTCTTTTATTTCTGTAACATTTAGTATATGGTTCTGTATGGATTTAACTAAAATTTGTCTAATGTATAATTTATAAACAGATAATATGGACAGGATGTTACCGGGAAAACTTCGGTTTTACCAGTTAGTTCTGAGTCAGTTAATTCGGGAGGAATACTTCGTAGAGTATTTCGTCAAATTTCGTGAAGGATACTCAACGAAAGTATAATATAAATTTCAAATTTGGATATTTGATATTTTTAGTTTACATTTTCGTAATAGTTATTAGGTAACAAAAATAGGTAACCATGACTAGGCTAACAGTTGATATATTATACTGGTGAGTTCACAACTGCACAAGACAGTTCAAATACGAAAATTGGACAGTCACTTTAGTTTAAATCAAAACATTTTAGGTAGATGCGAAAGGGAAATAGGGAAATGCACATTTTTAGTTTTTACTATAATTGTACTTGCATAATATTTAATATTATTATTCGAAATATTATCGAAAAAAATGAATGTACAATAGAGAAATTAATGAACTATCGATGCCTAGTTGATTTCACTTAAGCATCGCATAATAATATTAATATGTTTTCGGTATTTAACCTAAAATTACACAAATTTTGATTATAATTTATAACCGGCTCTGATTTAATTATTTTAAGCCATAAAAGTGATTCAACAATCCGGTACACATTAATTTATTTTAAAGGCCTACCTATTGAATACTACGAATACATGATTAGGTTTGAATTTTAAATTTGTGTATTTCAATAATCAGTTGATTCTATAAACTAGTAATCATATTAAGTTTAACGCACTGTGCTAAAAGGAACACGTAAACTATTTACAATACTTTAACACGCTTAACTTATTTTGTGGTACCCATCTAATTATCACTACTTATATACATATATATTTTATTTTATACAATATTACGTCGACCGAAATAAAGGGGGCTAGGTTATGTTCACCACTCGAGACACCGTATTATTCGTGTCCTGGCGCTATATCGATTTTTATGTACCTACTATTCGTTAAATGTGAGCGTATAAAAAACAGTTAGTATATTTTTTTCTTTCAATTTTTACATCAAATACTGCGTACCCACCGAAATGATATATTTCATGGCCCGCTTCATATTTTATAACGACATGACACAATTCTGTATATAACAATATTATATAATAATTATAACCTCGCATTTGAGTATTTCTGCGGGTCATATTATTATATCCTCCCCGCGAGTGGCCTTGTATTTTTTTATACTAGTATATTAACACAATCGTATCAAAATACGGGTAAAAAAGCAACACATTTTTGTATTTCTTAGACAAAAACATATTCTTATGTATTATATTATATAGTAACGTGGCAGCGGATAACTCGGTTTTTATGTCACGCAGACACAACCGGAGTGCATAGGTCATTGGCAGATGTAAGGGTGGGCACGAGGAGCATTATCCCGCTCCTCTCCTCAATAACCAATGGGTTTTTCATTTTATTAAAATGTGAATATTTATTTAAATTGTCTGATACCGTAAAATAAATATGAACCGAACGATATAAATGGATTTATTTTTGTTTGTTTTTAATGCACCTATAGAGACCAATTTATATTTCCTCTGAAACTATGACGTTTATGATGTAAATTTATTATTGTCAATATTACGTTTGTACCTTGTTGTAATAAAATTACTATCAATAGTTTGTGTTTTTGATTTTAAATAGTCATTTTTTTTCACTCTCTCTCTCCGCAACTTATGTTTACGAGTATAGTACTCAGTATACATATTGTTTTATATTTCATATGTGATGTATGTTTACATAAATACATACACTTTAAAAAATACATTGTATCGCAATATTACATATAAAAATTTTTATTAAGTTTTAAATACGAAATAATTTGTAAATGTTTATATTTTGAATAGGTAAAGTTAAACATTTAATCTGTTAACAAAATAAAACTAAATAATATCATCTATAAGTAAACAAAATTTTATTACCAGCTAAGTTCAAGGAAAGATAGAATTTTTTTTTTATTGCATGTTAAGTTGCTTGCCCCTGTTTTAAAACTGAAAGTAGTTGAATTATTAATAGTAAACAATAACATTATAATATTGAACATTGATGTGTTGAGAATATCAAACCAAACGTTTTGGCACATACCATAGTAAAATCTTACAAAAATAAAAAAATCATCAACAAACGCACATGCGAATACCTTCGAAAATATCATTGACGTCGAAAGTGCAGTGATTTAAATGACCCTACAACGGTCATCGAGTCATAAAAAAAAAGGTAGGTGGGTAGTGACTGCAAATTGGACACTTAGACTCTCTATTCACATGCCACTACCGAATGAGTTAGATGCTTGTTTCGAGCCTCCAACGTTCCATTCAATTATGCATTTATAATATATTCAGTTCCCATTATATGAGTTTAGCCTTAATGTATTTTCTGGTCGTATACAATCATCGTAAAATCAATTTTCAAAAAGCAATAATAATAATAGTAATATAAATGACAACTGGACACTAAAAATGTTTAGAAATAATTAGTTAATAATTTAGACTTTAATATATTAGCATCAAGTATATGAACTGAATAGCTGATGCCTGATACTATATTGGGATTTTTAGTAACATTCTAATAGGGCTTGAAAATTTTAACCATTTTAACCATTTTTTACAACAAGGTATGTAGTTTTCATCCTGGAATCCCTTTATCCCACCTACATTTTTCTAGTACTATTATAATCATTGCCCTAAAAATAATTCGTGTTTTTAATAAAGCTTTATAGGTACGTGATATAATAATATTATAAATAAAATAAACAATTGAAATAAATATATTGTGATGAAACAATAGTTATTAGAAAACATATGTATTTGTATACTTGCAACAATACGTTTTAATATGTTTTTTCAAAAAATAAAACTGTGGTATCTGGAAACAGCTTTTATGTTACACGGAAATTCAAATCCAAGTTTTAATTCGGAGTTTTGTCCAAAAAACTTCTTTTACAGTTAATATTTTAATGAAATTATGGAAATTGAAAAAGCAAATTAGAAAAATAAATAGGTATAGTCGTATAGATTAAAGAAAACATTTTTTTTTTTTTGATAACATATTATTAAACAATTTACACATATTGTCGTAGTTACAAATTCATCAACATTATTGGAATTAGAACATAATTATACAAAAATCGTTGGCACTTCTATTTTAGATCTCAAATATTCTTTAAATACTAATTTAAAAAAAAACTTGTTCACTTATCTTACGTCGCATAGGTAAAAAAAAAAACTTCAAAATCGATTAAAATGGATTATCCCTTTTCTACAGTTAGCGTATTAAATAGTGTAAAATCTTCAATGCTCTTCTCAATATCCGCTTATAATTATAAGAATGGAATGAGATATAATACGAGCACAATATTTCTTTAATTATTATTATTTGAAATTACAATTACAACAATTATCTTTTTTACTCTCGCATTATACCTATTTTTATATTAATAATTATATAGCATGGTATAATTAATATGGATAATATATATAGTATATAAAAACATATACATCATAATATACTTATATTATATTGGTACTTATAATTCAAGAGACTATTATTATTATTATTATTTAATACTAGTATTCATTAACTAGATATTTATAGGTAGTTACACAGCACGACTGCATACATACCAACTCACCAACACATGGGTTAAAAGAAAAGTATGAACCTACACATTTTTTGTAATGTTATTAATCTAAGCCTTAATAATCTTTTAATCGTATCGATGAAATACCGATGATGATAATAATATAAAATTATGAAAAAGAAAAAATAATGAAGTGAACCCATACCACGAACAGTATAAATTCAAAAATTATATTATATACGTTCATAATACAAAACTTAAAAAAAAAATTTTACATCTTTAGGTACATGACTTGTATAAAATAATGTATTGAAGTTTTCAACAAATGTGGAGCAAATATTTCACATTTACATCTATACGCACCAATAACACATTAAATATGAAGGTTTCAAAGATAGGTACTTATCTACAATGGTACCAAATATTATGTGTTTACATATAATATTATATAGTTAGAATATTTTAATGAATTAAAATTTTTATTTTACCAATTTACATTAAATTAAATTAAATTAAATTGAAAGGTACTATAGGTACTTATATAATAACTAATAATGTATAAATTGCCTGTATTACCAGCTGACTTCAAATGCGTTAAAATGAATATGCCTTTCTATCATTTTCCGTTTTGCTGCAGTTGAAATATATAATACAAACACAATTAAAATGATTAATTCTACGATTTTCCATCTCTATAAACTATTCAATTTTCGTGATCCAAAGATAAATTCTTATGAAAACATTGTTATAACTTTTATTGGAAACGGTCAAATAGTTTTTGTATCTATTATAAAGCACAAACAAAGCAACATTCATTTCTCAATACAACTATTATATTATTTTAATCAAATTAATTTACAAGTAAGTTTTATTTCAAACCAAATGGGCCTAAGAGTCACAGAAAAGACCCAATGTGGATATAAGATCCATAATATAATAAACTAAATAGCGATATTATTTTAGCACAAATACGCACATTGCAATGTTGCCCCGTCTTGAGCGATCGGTGTGTACCTACTTGTAAAATTAGTTTAATAAAAATGATATTGCAATATTGGAATAAGCTTTGTTCAAATATTATATAATTAAGTTTTTGTTCTTAGTACTTAAAGGTTAAATGAATACACTAGAAAGTTATTTGCAGTTTAAACGTACAATAAATACATAATTTATAACTGATACTGAAAGTACAAATATTATTATAGAACCTAGATACCTATAGACGATAATAATGTTTATATTTAGAAAAGAACAATTATTTGTATTCTAATTACTATATTAAATTACTTTGGCAAGTTTGTGTTTTCTAGTAATATTTTGAATTATGGAAATTTGGAAAGTCACTCTGCTTTGAGTATAGGTACTTCGAAAACTAGTATTCATAATCAATGCTGCATGAAATGGATGACGTGTTAAATTTTAATTGAATGATAATAATCATACATATAAAGGTATTTTATAATTTATTTCTTACAGTAGTATGGTAGGACCTATTGAATTAATTTTTGGCAAAAAATACCACAAATTATTTTACATTGCAATGTAATATTTATGACAATATTTATTATTGTTATTAACTTAATAATAATAATATTTGGTCAGCTCAAGAAAACCTATCCACCACTGAGGAAAACCTTTTATTGGAGGAAAAGTGTTTGAGTAAAGTTTAAAAAATATTAGTATAAAAGAGTATAAAAGATATTTATTTATGTACTAATTTTACTAGAATGATGTAAACAATTTAAACAGTACCTAATTTAGTAGAGTTGAACTTGTAAGTCAATATATCAACTAGATTTCCCTACGTCACGTGTACACTCTTTTACGTATTCACAGTGGGTGGTGGGTTTATAAGTTCATATAGTGTATATGCTTCAAAATGTATTAGTCTAAATGTGTTAGAAATGTCATTGTGTATAAAAAATAATATTAATATACGTAATAGCGAAAAGTTCAAAGTCCCTAAGATTAATATTCTTTGAATTACAACATAATAACTACTCATTATTTTTCGTTTGAATATAAAATGATATTAAAGTTAGAACTTTAAAATTATGTTTCTTTAAAAATGATTGTGTCTATATATTTTTTGATACTTTTGGTCCTTTGAAGAACTTTGTACTAAATTAAGCTTTAGCTATTGAAATAAAAATGTAAAAACAATTTTGTTGAAAATGGTTTTACGTAAATAGTTATACTTATTCTTCTTCCGTAATTTTTCAAAAATACCTACTATGGATTCATTAATATGTTATTGGAAAAAAATTAAAAAGAAATGGATTATATTACATACAAAAAGCTAGCATCTACCATTGTTATAAACTTATAACTCCGGTGTATCGATTGGTAGATAGTATGAACTATAGCCGACATTAAAGTCGATATTATGTTGATATTATTAATAGTAGGTAGTTGGTGGAATCTATATAATATATAATACATATTATGTAATACATTTATACGCATGATTTATACCTCAGGCTTCAGGTTCATTCATTTGTTATGCTCGGTAAAATATGTCTACAATAATATAATAACTGCATGTACATTTTTTAAATGCAGATTTTAAAATTTCAAAAAACAAAACTTTATTATTTCAGTATTTTAGTAAGTAATTTATTTTTATTGTTACCGATTATTTTGTAAAGTACTAGGAGTTTTTACTTTTTAAAAGCCCCCCTCCAAAAAAAAATAAAAAAACCAATTACATCCAATTTGCTTCCCAGAAACCACACTAAACGCTTAAAATTAAAACATATTTACCTGCAGACATTAAAAAACACATTCTCGTAAAAAAAAATTCATTGATCACTTCACTCAGAATTAATCTAAAACACATGGTATCAAAATATATTCATATCACATAAAATGGTGGAATTTCAATTTTGAATTCGTATACCACAACTGGCATTTCTCTTCGTGAACAACCTTCACGTCGTCGACGCTTAGCGATGACTGATGAAGGATGCGTATTGTTTGACAGCAGCCTTTACTTAAATCGAAATTACGGGACTTGACTTGTATAGGACCAATGCAATTCTCGAACAATTTCAGTTCGTCGCGGTATCCCAAGAATTCGTATACAATGAATTCAAGAAGAGCACTGAAACAAAATCAATATAATAAGTAAGTGAGGGCAATTAGAACAACACATCTGAGTGTGCAGAAACCCCCCCCCCCCCCCGTTCTTTCAATTAGTCTTATGATTGCGGATTAGACAATGCAAAACAGTGCCCATTTGCTCCCCAATCAATGATCACATAATAATATATTTAATAATGGTTTTTAACTGCACATATTAGTATTGATTAATTTAAAATGAGAACTAATTAACCATAATCGACATGAATATTATAATGCGGATGCGGATTTTAAAACTGGATATTCTAAGCACATCCAAGGTGGAGAGGCCGAATCACGTATGTGATAATAACACATTAATTAATATGATCATTATATGCGCCTATAATGCAGTACCATACTCACATCGTTCGATCGAACCACTCGGTGCCACTCTAACGCGTTCACATGGTGCACCCTCCTCTCGATGCCTGCCTAAGTTCACTCCTTCTCACCACCATGACAAGCTTTCAGTCGAACGGCTTAATTTACTTATATAGTCAACCACCGTGCAAGGTAAGTAGGTAATAGAGAAAATTCAAAAGCGAAAATTCGTAATTAAATAGAAATAATATACTGTGTGACAGTGTTGTTCATTATAATTAGCAGCTGAAGCAGTCATCGATCACAGCTGTAAAATCATCCTTTTACCTTGACTGTAATATACATAGGTACTACACTTTAAGACCCGAACAAAAATCTAAAGCCGTACGATAATATAGACCACTGCCTCACAGGGTATAATAGCGATAACTTGATTGCAAAAGAATTGTGTCTCAAATCAGGAAATTTGTCATGTCATGTAGGTAATTCTTTTTCGGTAGACACCAGGTTTCCGTCGTTCATCGGTTTTAAAATGAATCTAAATTATTATAATCTTGGCAGATTGTTATATTTATTTCGTCGGGACGAAATTTTTATTTTATTATTGATTGTATTTATCAAATAATTATAATAGTTAACGAATTCCAATTGGATTTAACTAAGTAGTACTTTTGAAAAACTATTCGTCCAGAAATTGAAGTTAACTAGATAGTGGCTCTAATCTGACAATTTTGCACGATTTATACATATTTTTATTAAACAATTTCGAGTGCTTATCGGCTATATGATAAATGGTTTAGGGGGAAATCCACAACATTCTAAACCGGCCCGTGTGCAGTGTATAATACTTACACGTGTCTCGTCAAACTATAACTACATATAAAAAGAAGGTTTTATTGCACATATCGCACGTTAATAGCATTTTTCAGCAAATGTAAATCGAAATTCCGTCACATAAATACAATAAATCATCACACTAAGCTAGTCTATTGTGCGTATTTAAATATTAATAATGTTATACAATAAACATAATATTATATTATTGCACAGCGATATTTTGTATTTGTTGATTTATTATTTATATTTTTGTAATAAGTCCACCATTTGCCCACCATTACTGTTAAATCGTCGGGTGGAAATTAACCAGCAACGTAATAAACGACTACCATTAAATAAAATGTTTTTAGTCGTATCAGTATCAAACAAACATACATATATTAAAACAGATAAGCAATTAAAGTATAACGTTTTTGTAAACCTAATAAAAACAGATAGGTAAGCATACCTACACTATATATCTACGGCGTGCAGACGCATCGGCAATAGGAGAAAAAGCACACAGGAAAAGACAAAATTAATTTTCTAAAATACCATCTATATTATATCCACGTGACCACGTTTATTATTAAATTTATTTTGGTAGAACTGTTTATGGTTGTAGAAATAATAATGGTAAATGTTGACATTTTTGTTATAGTAATAATCATAGGTAATAAAAATGAAAGTTAATTAGTAAAAGCGTATTGCATGTGTTAATGTCGTTAAAAAGTCTGAAATATTTCTATTCTTTTCTTTCGGGTCGTAGGTTTGACATTTTTTAAGCTGCTATTGTGTTTTTACATTATATGGAAATTTTTTATTTTTACTTCTACTTTGTTGTGATAACTTGATTTCGTCAGAAATAACTTTTAATCTCATTTTGCATTCCGAGCAGAGCTATCGATTTTGCAATGATGAATGTGTTCTGTTCAAAAGCTTTTTTTGTAGGTACAATTGTTTTTGAGAAGGTAATAAAGCACAAAACTTCTGTACGTCTGTCAATATTACTCTGACACTTAGTATTTCAAAGTGGTATACACATTTTGCTAAGCTATTTTTGTAATTTTATGCTATAGTACATTTTTCCGGATCAACTAAATAAAAAATATATTAAACTTGTAGCAAAATTTTTATACCTATCACTATTTATCTCTAGGAAAATATGCCAGTAGTAACTTTAAGGACACATCTAATACGCTACCAGTTGTTTTCAATAGCACCAATTCGTAAAAGCCGGAAAATATATTATGTAAAAGAAATAAAAAATACCACTTTAAAGTAATTTAAGTTATTCGTTCGATTAAACGTTCGAACGTTTATTATTGCTTTTAAATTGCAAAACATCCACTAAAAAAGTTTATTTTAAAATATTTAGATGATCGTAGCCGACAATTGCATCTTGTAAAACGATTAATCCAAACTTTGAATTTGCTACTGATGAATTATGATACTATATCGTTATCGGTGTTTAGTCAGGTCCTTGAGATTTTTTCAGTAAGGGGTGACGGTGCTCAAAGGATAATAATTACTTAGCAAGTAAAGGACTCTCATTTTCATCGTCTGTTCGAATATAATGCGTAGCATATTACATTTAGCTTAGTTAAGTTTGATTGAATCGATCACCGAGATCAGTATGGCATTGTTATAATATAATAATATATACTATTATACCCGAATCAGTCAAATAGTTTTCGATTGTCAAAGTTTTTCAAACATCGCTTATGTGGAACTATATGTTTATTGTTATAGCATTGTTTAGTCGTACGTGTTCCTCGTCAGTTTAAAGTTGTTATATCAAAAATACATCAACGTCACCATTATCCCAACGATATTCACATATTATATTGTTTCGATCAGCACTATTAATGTACACTATTGAGCCAGATCTCGTATTGTTCTGTTCCGGCAAGAGATACATTTACGATACCATTCGTGGTAAAAACATAATATACGATGTCTTAATGTTTATACAATATACTATATTGGTATTATTATATCAACGAATACCGATTATACTGCATTGGTGTTAATAGTAATCGATATCTCTAAGCCAGTTTAATGGACGTTTGACAAATGCGAATAATACTGGTGATGACGTTCATCACATTTTTTTTATTACTATTCTTACCATTTTTTCTTCTTTTTTTCATATTCGGTTTTTATTCCATAATAAACATTAAGCAATCATAAAGATAGGCTATAAAATATTTCTTTTTGATGTGAACCCATACACCAGTTAGTGCAGCTGACAGGAGTTGTTGAAAGACTTTAGGTGCCAAACAGAAACGTCCGCCCATATACAAAAACTGAACTGTTAGATAAATGTCCAAATCCTTCATCTTTAACATCGTATATATAAATACGGTCTGTTGAATTTACACCGTCGGCAGTCCCGATAAAAATTTATTTTTACGAGGGAAATGTGTGGTAGGTACACACATTGTTTGAAATAACTCATATTGTAACGTTATTATAATGCAATATATTATTACGTTAAATCATTAAGTATTCTATATATTTCGGTACAACTATTATAATAAGAGCCAAATTATAAATACGCCCAGCATAAAATATATAAAATATATAAAATATTGTAATGACGAAGCCAGTAATGAATAAGTTAAACATATTTCTCCTCTTATATAGGTATTAAGTTTTATTTATGAAGTGCCTTATTAATTTTTAGAATTAGTGCGGATTGATAAATTTATTGATTTTACATTTATGTGGACAATGTGGATTTTCTTTTGTCTATATACCTACACGATACATAGACATAGTAGGTACGGTAGAAAAATCTCTCGATTTTCCACTAGGGTAGTTTCTAAAAGAAAATTTGATCTAGTATTTAGGGGGACAAATTTGAAAATTCTCAGTATTTTTTGAAATAATCTGAAATAATTCAAAATAATCCAAAAAAAAACAAAATAAGGAAAAATTTAATTTTTACACAAAACCAGTTTCCGATGAAATCGATTTTGTTCAGTTTTGTAGGCACCTAACTCAAATAGGTAGGTACAAATAATCGTAGATATTTTGAATGTTCACCGAATATTAAAATTAAAATTTTTTTATGATTAAATGTAATCCTCCACTTTGGAAACGAAATTAACTCCATTCCTTTGTGCTCAACCCCCAAAAAAATCTATTTTGAATAAAAAATTCTAACTGGATAAAAAAGTAAAGTTGAAGAAAAAGTATATTTTTAATAAAATAAACATCTAATTTGAATAAAAAATCTTATTTGAATTTTTTTATTATATTTGGATTTTTTTTAATTATTTAACATTATTCAAAATATATTTTTTATTCAATGTTGATTCATTTTAATTAACGAGGCCTTTTTTAGTATATTTATATTTTCTATTCTTTTAAGACTTATTCAATATAGATTTTTATTCAAATTAGATGAACATACCGACACAAAAATATTTGGTGGGGTAGCAAATTTCTGCATGTCACCCTTGTTCGACTATAAAAATGGGATATTGGGTTTTCAAAATACATAGAACGGATTTCAAGTACCCCCTGTATCACAATCACATCTTTAGTGTTGGGATGATGTAAGTCCAGTTGTTGAGTCTTAAATATTTTTTTATATAACTAGAAATTGTGCAACCTTAACAAAATTAAAACTATTTTCTAATCCACAAGGGTATGAGTTTTTCTGGCAGACCAAATTTTTTATGACAATAGATTATAGAAGTAAAAATTATTATGTGGACAGTTATCATCAGATTCAACAAATAAAATAAATTTTTTTACAAAGAATAGTACCTGGGACTACATTTCAGCCCCAAACTTTCAAAATTGTATATCTCGGGAATGTATAAAGTACAAACGACGGAACTAAAAGTACAAATTAATGGATTCAATTTTGTTTTGAAATTCCAAAGAGGGGTTTAATTGAAAGACCCGAAGTAATAGAGTTATACAATAAATCAAAGGGAGAAGTCGACAAGCATTATCAGCCGGTTAGCTACTACCGCATGGATATATGAAATCAAAGAAGTGCACTGCACTTAGAATGATCTTTCATGTGTTCGATATGGCAGTGGCAAGTGAAGATTCCTAAAAACAAACAACTCTCATTATTGGATTTTAAAAGCAGCCTTGAAGAAGAACTTATTCTGGTGGGCCGACCTACCTGACCAAGACAACGTGGACGTCCCTCAGTATCGCTTGATAATTCAAATGTTGACATACTGATATATTTACCACCCGAATGTACCAAATCTTTAGAGTGTAGACCTTTACCAGCTGTCAGCCAAGACCAGACATCACACTATAAAAATATAACGAGAAAAAAGAAGCAAACCGTTGCAAAGAAAATAACTGCACAGGTAAAAAACATGTAGTATGCAGAAAATGTAACATTAATTTATATTGTACTCCAAAATAATACTGTTTCTATAACTTTCACAACAAAATATAAATTTTTGTTTTAATTATTTATTTTTAATTTTTTAATTGTTTTGTTCGGTTGTTCAATTATTTATATTTCTTTAGATATAAAAAATTATTTCATTCGAAAATGCACTTGTAAAGATTTCCTTTTTTGTTATTTATTTTTTAATTGTTTTGTTCAGTTTTTAATTTTTTAATTTTTTAAATTGTTTATATTTCTATAAGTATAAAAGTTTTATTTCATTTAAAAATACGCTTATAAAGTATATCTAAATTAGTTATAATTTTTAACTTTAACTCACAATGGACGATAATGTAAGTAATTCAATTATGGTTAAAATGTAATCTAACCTAGGGAGTTTGGTTTTTGACCATAAATTAAAATAAAGTAAAAATAAATATATTGGTCTAGTACATATAAATCGGTAATGAAAATATGTAATTAAAAATGTTTCAAATAAATACATGACTTATGTAAACAGTTTAGATTGAATGCAGCCAATTTACTTAAATTAATTGAACAAATAAGACTCATATTGACAGACCACAATATAAAAGCTAAAATCACTATTGACCAATCCCTTTTTTCAAAGCACACCCCAGACCCCTACCAGAAACTTACCCATTTCAAAAAAAACCTGCTTCTATAGCCTCACCTCACTTAAACTCGTTATCTACGACCTCCAACTGGTAATGTTTTGTTTCCAATAAATCAACCGGTAAACGAATCACAGGAGACCACTCAACAAATATTGTAAATGTAAATTAAATTATTATTATTCACCTAATGAGTATTTTTAAATTGTAAACTGTTTGTACATCTTAAAATACTCATAAAATTAAAATATAATAAAAAAACCCATGAGTTTGCTTATTATTATCTAGGCCCTAGATAATAATCTTATCTTTAAATTGTATAAGAGTTCAATTCACTCTAATTTTTAAACTAACAGAGTAACACGTCATGTTCTGTTGAGCGTACAATTTGCTATGTTACGCACTTGTAAGACGGAGAAAACATATGGTGAGGCGTCCTCTTAAACACCATAGTATACTGACATTCTTCATTGGTAGGTATGTAAAATAATATGTTACTTTATTGTTGGATTTTACGATGGGTCTTATTATGCAATACTCAAGCAATGGTATAGATATTTTCACCTTAATAGGCCTTTAAACTTTAAAGTGACCATATATCCATGTAAATATTTGGTTAAAATACATTTGTACCTCTATGCAATTATTGTGTTAAAAGAGATTTTCAAAGAATGTCGTACCCACTTAAATACGACTGTGAAAATAATAAAATAACAAATTTCAAGTTAATTTGTCCTATAACACAGTTGGCACGTTTTGTTGGTTTCTCGGACTTGGGCAGTTGCCCGTTATACACACACCCATACACGTCATGTGTGCACAAATGTATTATTTTACTATATTATTATTGTGTTGTTACCAATTACCAATGGTGGATAATGGTTATACATATTACATTTATAATGTTCTAAGAATGGAAGAAATTCAATTAACAATATGCTCCCAATACATAGAGGGATTTTACTTCCCACATAACCAGATCGACGATATTACTGTATCGCCAATAGCCAATATACAAACATATTCATAGAAGATCGAAGAATACCCTAAATTCATTAATTCGCGTGTGTAACGTGTCAGGCGGGAAACTAGAAATCTGAAACGGGAGGGGCCAACATTTTTTTTCAGAAAAAATACATTTATATAATAGTAGAACATTATATAGATAAAACATTGTCGATACGAGATTTTATGATAATATTAAAGATTTTATTTATATTTTAAATATATGGATCTTTAAGATGTACAAACTATTTATTATATAAATAAATACATAACATATAACATTTTCTAAAGCCTCTTAGCTCCCCTTCCCTGGATCCTGTAACACAACCGTGGTTTTAAATCACCCGTAGTTAGTGGTTATAGGTACTTTAATTCCGATACAGTTAAATCGTTATTAGACATAATATTCAATCATGTCTGCATATTTTTGTCATTTTTCTTGAGAAAACCCCAATGTGAGAAAGAGTGAGGGACAGTGACAGAGACAGAGACAGAGAGAGAGAGAGAGAAAGATTCATCAATAATTTCCCTCCCCCACTGAGTCGAACACGGACATGTTACAACAATAATATACGAAACCTACGCCCGCGAATTAAACGAACTCGCATGCGTTCCGATTGTAAATCAAAAACACCTACATTAGCTATTGGAAATGTACAAAAAGCCACGGAGAGATCAATATACCGACTTATGGGTGTGACCGTTGAGCTATTTCGTTTAGTTAATAGTCCTACGATATAATATAACTTTAACTGTATACCTACGGAACATTTGGCGTGTGTTCGTTCGTATATGGAGAATGGACTTTACAAAATAATATTATGTGTAATGCATTAATAGTTAGGTATTTATTATATACTTAAATCGATATGGATAACATTTCACTTTGTTTATAAACCTGCATACTGAAATCTCGAAAAACCATTAACGACCACACCTGAGTATTGTTCGACCTCTTAAAAATAAATCTTTTTGTAACTACCGGTGTTGCATTATTATGATTGTTTTAATATTATAGTGTATTTTAAAATCAGCTCTCCTGATCTGATACGACGATTCGATCTTACATAATATAATAATATATTATTATTATTATTGTAGACTAATTATTATTGAAACATTCATGTTGGTTTGAGTCATGTGACAGATACCTTCTCACCCAGGTGTTTACTGTATTTTATAAATACTAATATTTGAGTCAGGCCATTAGTGGATTTAATATTGAAAACATATTTTTTAAAATACAACTCTGTTGAGAAGGTAAAACTAATAAGTTCAATAGTTTCGTTTTGATCATAGATGACAACTTTTATAAAATATCTAAAATAATTATAAAATTAAGTTTACCTCCATTACGTAAAATGACACCATTAATAATAACCATAGTTTTGTGTTTATCGATTGAAAGATGAACTCGGAGAAATGCTATTTGAATTCGAGTTTAACAGAAACACAAAAAATGAAAACTTTGAGCAGAGTCAAATATTTTCAGTAGAATAATAATGTTTTGATTTGAAATAGTGATTATATTTCACGTCAGAAATTTCGACGAAGGAATACAAAAGCTTTAAAAAATATTTCTGATTTTAATGCGATATAATTGTCCATGTAATATTTCAACGTTCTAATTTTTTACAAAAGCCAAAGCAGTCTCACCAGTCCCAACGTCGACGATATTATTTTGCAGCTCTATTTCTGACGATAAATAATAATTGTTATTCGTCGAGCGGTGAGCCGCATTACCTATAAATGCGCACAATACACTCTTTCTGCCATTCTGCATTTTATTATGCACTTGGAGTTATATTATTTTATACGTTTATACTTTTCAAATAGGTACCGACTGGCCAACTATATTACTGTTATCACTGATGAGTTTTTATGAGTTTTTATAATTATTTTTTTTTTTTTTTTGACGTGCTTGGAAAGTCGTCAAAGTTTTCTTATAAATCGAAATAAAAAAAATATAAACTAGCCGATCGTCCGCGGTGAACGCACCGAGTCGGATTTCCGTTTTCCGTCGCGTTTTAGCACTTAGAAACGGCGAAATAAATCGACAGTGTTTCCGGACAACGGTTCGGCGTGTTATTTCAACTCTTAGCTGTTGTATGCGCACCCCCCCCGAAAACGAAAACGGGACGTCGTTAAGCCGGCTTAAAAACTACGTACAATAGTAATAATATAGAAACCCGTCCTCGAAAATCGTCCGATGTGTGTATAAATGTTCAAAATATAGTATATTATGCACGACAATATTGTATACTTGTATAGATATTACCAATGCGTACATATAATATATATTTTATTATTTGTCAAGAGAGTGATAATATTCGCTCCGCCGTCGCCCGACGTTGGCGTGTCTGCTGCAGCAGGGTTAGGCGTTGGGTTCACAATGTATATTTTTACGCTCAACGAAAGGGTAATATATTATTGAGTTTTGTTTTTTGTTTTTTTTCGGTCGGCGTCGTTACAAATGTTTTCCATCTGCCAAGCGAGACATTTCGATCGGTTATTACCTATAAAAAAAAAAAAAACGATCGGTTCCTGATCGAAAACAAAACGCCCACGAAGTCGACGGCTGCGGGCAATAATATAATATTAACAGGTTGTTTATAAGCCCGTATCACACATATTTGAAACCATAATATCATTAACTATAATAGTTATTGGCGTCACATAATATTATGTCGTCTTTACATACGTCCACGTCGTCAAGTCGTTGGCGATAGCACGTACGTAAATTCGGCACCCCACGATGCCGAGTTTCTTTCTTACCATTGTAAATTGTGTTGAAAATTATGTTATGAAAAAAAATTAACAACATTATACTTGAGTACCTAGTGGCTTAAAAATCGGACAAGGTTGGAGTACCAAATATTTACAAATGTCACGACAGCTGCTCGGTAGCAGTTATAGGAAAAAATAATAATATACCTAAAGAATGTTTTAATGAAAAAAAAAATATAAAAATCAAAATTATGTATAATAATTTTATATAGAATAGTCTTCAATTGACATTGTTGATACAATAAGTTTTTTTTTTTTTGAAAGAAGTGAACTTTATCTATGTTTACTCAGGAGATTTTTTTTTTTGTTAATCAGTGCGCTGTTGACACAATACATATTACATGTCATATTGTATACTCGGGTTTTATTTGCGATCAAAAACGTGTTGATATTATTTTATTTTCAAATATGAATTCTTTACATTCAAAAAAAAAAAGGTGGGTAAGTGGATGTCGCTCTGCTGTACAGTAGGTTACAAGTGGGTCACTGTATAATGGATGCTTTTAAATTTGAATTCAATGATACAATATCATTGTATAAGAAAAACGATTCTGAGCGAAGACGGTATGTTAGTCTAGGTTTAAGACAAATTATATACATATCTATGGTATTAAAAAAAAATTGACCTAAAATAAATTCCAAATTAATCATATCACAATATCCATTAGGTACTTATAACACGTTATACACCAACAACAAACCCTGATACTATCATATATATATAATAGTACACTTTAGAAGTTTCAAGTAGGTACCCACGAATAATATTATATAATCACAACAAAATAACTAGGTTTTTTAATATGTAATTTCGTCCAAATTTGAACATAAAATGACTATAAAAATAAACTGTGATTGTATATTTTTTAGATTTTTCGGTAAGAGAATTAACTACTTACGTGGAATCTTGTTTTAAATTTTCAATCCTTAGCTATAAAAACTGAACATTTTATAATTTATTAATTACGATGATTAATAATTTTCGAGATTTTGAAAAATTCTGTCAAAATTCGATGTTAAAATGCTTATAAAAAAAAATTGTGCCTATGTATTTTTAATATTTTTCAACTGATATTGTAACAATATATCAGGAGCCTTGTATTAAATTTTTACACTTTTTGGCCCAACAGATAAAACTTAATTGATATTTATAGAAAAAAAAAACTAAAAAAATTGAAAACTGAAAATGTCCGTAAACGGCTCAAAAAGAGTCAAAATATTTTCAAAATTGTATGGTGTATAGGAAATGCTAATATAAACATTCAGTGAAATTTTCATGTATTTACAGTAATTCGTTTTTTAATTACAACAAAAAAAGGAAATTGCCACATGAGAAATCGAGTGAATATCCAATGTTGTAAAAATTTGAATTTCAAACGCTCATAAAAATTTAATTTGACTTTCCGGTAGAGATTTTTTTATTGATAAAGGTAGACAATCTTATGAGTAATCTTGTATTAGATTTTCAAATCTTAGATTTAAAAAGAAAAATTTTTACGAATTCTTAACTCAAAATAATTTGCTAATTTTCGTGATTTTTCCATATTTTGTCAATTTTTGAACTTTAAATGCTTATAAAAAAAAATTGTGACTAAGGATTTTTAATATTTTTCATCTGCCTTTGAAACAATATATTAGGAGCCTTCTATTAAATTTTCAAGCTTTCGCAACCAACAAATAAAATTTTATTGATATTTCTAGAAAAAAAACTAAAAAAAAACGAAAAATGAAAATGTCCCTAAACAGTTCAAAATAAATCAAAATATTTTGAAAATGTTATCGTGTATAGAAAATGCAAATATAAACAACCAGTGAAAATTTCATGTATATACGTTCATTTGTTTTAAAGTTACACCAATAACCAAAATCGATTTTTTGGAAAATCAATTTTGCGTAAAAATTCCCGTTTTTCCTTAATTTTTATGTTGTTTTTCCCGGCGCGTGTGAAAACTACTGGGAAATTTAAATTTTGACCTCCCCAATGCACCAACGATATTCACTTTCCAATCGAACAAGATACTGAAGTCGAAAATCGAAGCATTATTTCGACTACTTATCGTGTACACAGATACAAAAAAAATAAAAAATAAAAAAATAAAAAAATAAAAAAACACACATCATTGTAAAATCAATACATTCATCGTTTCACTCAGAATCTAAAAAACACTGAAAAATATGATTTTCTTTTTCAATGAGTATAAAAATATCGATTTACGAATCACCTGTGCCGGTGCACGTGTTTCGGAACAAATTTTGGGATTACATCCAAGAGTAAAACTGACACGTTATCGCTGCAATGGTTGGTTTCGTACAATTTGTCAATTTCGTACTGGTACTAATAAATTAAAATAAAAATTATTCATGCTAAACATATTGATTTGGATTCGTGTTAAACACGAATACGTTTGTTATTCTTTTGAGAAGACAATTGACCCCACTGAACAAGTTCGTGTGGAACCCATGAGTTCAAAAGTACACTAAAATATTATGTAATTTTATGTCAAGTCAGAAAATTACAAGGAAAATACATCAAAATATTGTACAATTAAGTAATATAAAATATAGTAACTATATACCAACCAAGGTTCGAAAAATAAAATTATAATTTATAATGAATGTAATTCATGTAACTACCTAAGTACTTATTTTATACAAGCAACTGTATGATATCTATTATTTTAAATATTTATATTTTTATATTTCAGTATCCGATTATTTTTGACAACGTAAAGAACGGGTACATACTACCTATAATAGTTGCCTGCCGACTATATGTACAAATTGCTTCTACGTACCCTTAACTTTATCGTAAATAAAAATGGTCTTGTGCTATTTGTCTCCCGATGGGCAGGTAATAATTGTATAAGTGGTTAATAAACAATTTAAAAATTACATAAATATATATATTATATATACATCATTTTAATTATACATATTGCCAATTTTTTTTTTATTGACTAATAATATTATATATTATTATTTTTTAAAGTTGTTGTAAATTATTCAAATATATTTGTAAATTGCATAATATAATACTATATAACTAAGGTCTAAGACTGATATTTTTTTTGATTGTACACGGGTGTCGAGTGAGTCATTGTAATAGATGTGTTAAATATTTTAAATTCAACATTCATCATTGTATAAGAAAAAAGATTTTGAGTGGAGACTGTCTGTAAGCCTATATCCAGGATTGAAGTCAATACCTTTTATGATTTAATTTTTGATATTGCAATTAAAAAAATATATTTTAGAAATAGGTAGTTTAAGTATTATGTCCAATGATTTAATTCTTGCCGAAAACATTTTATATAATTATTATTTGTTATATTATTATAATAGTATATATTTATATAGTAGTGTATTATTATTAATAGCTTTAGAGTCAATACCACCTTAATAAAGTACAGTGTGAAAAGGTTCATGGTATAAATATAACAGCTTAAAATTAATCCAAATATTTTTTAAATGTTATTGTGTATATAGTACAATTTATAATACACGTAAAAGTTTTAAATTCCCACGAATAATGTTTTTAATTAATTTCAACAAAAAAACTAAAATCGTTATTCTTCGTTTATAAATATAACCATTGAGTATAAATATATATATATATTATATACATACTCAATGATATAATATAATTTCTTCCAAATGTCTATATTTTTAGAATATTTGGTTTCCACATGAATTAATAATAGAACTGAAAGTCAATCTGTACATATTTAACATTTTATACATTTTTAACTACAAAATAACTTGCAAATGTTCGTGATTTCGACGAATTTGCTTGTAAAAATTCTTGAATTAACTGTATCTTTATTATTTTTAAATGACAATATTACAAAATTAATAGCAATCCGTATTATATTTTCTAGAATTTTTACAAAATAAACATTTTTTTATCGATATTAGTAAAAATAGTTGAAGAAAAAAAATCGAAAATGTAAAATGTCTATACTCTATATGTATATAGCTCAATAAGAATTAAAATATTTTGAAAATGTTATGATATATGTATGTTATATTAATAAAAATGGTATTATATACATCTTTTATTAATTATAAGAATCTAAAAAACTACTTTGAATTTCCATTTAACCACACTCCCAAATACCAACTATGGTTAATTTTTTTTTTTTGAAAAGATGTTAAAGTTGAAAATCAAAGCATTTTTTTACCATAAAAATTGTTTGCACTTTACAGACACACAAAAAAACACATATCATTTTGAAATCATCACTTTTATAGCTCCTCTCAGAATATGAAATGATGTTTAGTAAAATGTCTAAAATATAAAATATTATGTATTTTGTTAATTGTGTGGGGGATAATATTTCCTAAACTGACTCTACCCCAACCATTGATTCGTTTATCAGAATTGCATGGAGCTGTTTTTATGACATGTGATGCACTAAAAAGTGTGTAATACTAAAAATTACAAAAATTAGGCCATGTCTATGTTTATGTATTTTGCTGCGGCGGTCATCCGTGAGACTATATACATCATAAACATTATGAACTCGCGAAAACATTATAATAAGATTTAAGCACAACTCTTTTTTATTGTGTATAATTACTACCAACCTGCCTATGTCTTCTGTATACGTTTTTAAGACAATTATTATTAATTAATAGTGCTATTAACAATTGCATGTTTAGTATTATTTAACATCGAGTAATTATATTAAACGCGTGTACATAAAATATAATATATAATTACCTAAGTAATATTCGTATTCCTCAAGTACCTATTCGGTATACGATGCGGATGGCTACGATTATGTTATATCATCTGTAGGTACTTCATAAAATCATAACGTTAAACGTTTTGTAAAATAGTATCTCAATATACTGAGTGTTACTTATTAGTTTTTACCAACGGATAAACAGGTTGAACCGGTAGGTATTGTCGTATTGATTGGTCATGGTGGTGCATGCAAGAGTTTCTTTAGTTTGATAATGGATAAGAATACGACAATGTTTTGTTAAGCCATAATCACATTTTTCTCCTTCATAATTTATTATTATAAACATACATAAATAACTTCTTTAATAAAAAACAAAATAGTTATATAAAATTAAAATTAAAATAGTTACTCTTCAAGAATAACTTCAACATACCCACTTGTTGGTCGGTAAAATGAAAAGGTTATGGGGCATGAAGATACAAAACATAAAATAAAATAAATATTAAAGCCAATAATATAGTATCATTATTATACCTAATTATCAAGATAATAATGAAATATAATGTACGTATACCTACACATTTTTTAAAATTAGATGTGTATCCCTTTTTGCCGCTTGAGACTATATTTTGACAAATACTTAAATATAACTTAATGTTTTTTTGTGTTTTTTTTTTTGGTGGTGGGAGGGGGTGGCTCGAGGATCAAAAAATGTTTGCTCCATGGTGGCATTGGGCCTTAATCCATCCTTGTATTTTGTTACCAATTGACGATGAAATTATCACGAATCAATTTCAATAAATTAATTAATGGCTTAGAACTAAAAATTGATACCTGGTATTATAAATTGTAATTATTATAATTTGCAATAAATTTCTGTTAAAAAATAATAACATAAGAATCCTATAAATTAAGTTAGCAGCACATCCATAAACTTAATATTAATATTAAATGTATCCAATAAATTTGTTGGTAACATGTTGAACATTGTTAGATTACTCTACTACTTAATTTTGTTGGACTTTATTATCACTGATACATATATCTTTATTTAAATTTCTCGCCTTCAGCACAACTTTTTGTTTAAGAAAAACTAATGAAGTCCCCCGACTTTTGCCCTATCACTTCAAAAAGTGTAAAAAATTTTATAATTTATAATTATTATTTTACTAATTCTGCGGGATGTTGATGGAAAAAAATATAATCCATTACGGGGAACAGTCACGTGTTTATTAAATCGTTGGAAAAATATTATGATGATATTTGTATATAAATAGTGTTTGTATAATGTCTTAAGATTAGGTAAGTAGAATAAAAAAAATTATTGGACTGACGCCTTATATGCAGTAGAAAATAAATATTGGCCAACACGAAAATAATGTATTTTACTGTACATAAATTTGAAATAATTTCTATAATTTCTAGTGGTGATCAGACTTCATGAAACAGCCACGAAGAAATTGAGAGTTCACGTAACGAAAAATAAAATATAATCATGTATCCACTGATTGTCTGCTTCGTTCGCTTTTACTTTTCGCTAGCGTACCCCATTGTTTACTTTTGTGAAACGTTTAATATTGTAGATAATGGCATACATGTAGCATTCTAACTAAAAACTTAATATACAGGGTGATTCACCAATTATTTTTCAATAATGCAGTATTCAAAACGTGATTTTTGAAATTTTTAAATATACTTACATATTTTCAAATTTTTTTATACTGCTTAAGGAGTGAAGATACAAACTTGGGTTTTTCAAATTAGACCCACTGCATTTTTTACTCTAAATTATTTAGTGGATCATTTTTAACATAATATATATCAGAATTCAAATTCGTACCTACAAGTAGTTGTTGAGTTTATGTAGGTAATCTAAAAATAATAGGCCCATGATTATGAATTCTTAAGATACAGGGGCGCTATATTTGACATTTTAGTGATTAATATTATAAGTCTATCAACATTAATTTCATCAATCATTAATTTTTAATAATGACCTAAGTATGGTAAATATTTAATGCAATATTTCATCTATTTTATATTTTTGTAGAACTAATTTTAAGGAAAATTATCCTTAGTCCAAACCTTTTTTTATAAATGAGAAACTATTCGTTTAAAGGTGAAATTTGGGAACAGAATTTTTATAAATATCAGTATTTCCAAATAATTTATAGTAAAAACTAAAAAGGGGGAGCCCCCTTTCTCTCTCTGAAAAACAGAAGTTTGTTCCGCCACAGGTCACAAACACGATCTTCGAGTATGTTTAAAAATTCCAAAAATCATAATTTGAATAAAATAAAAAAAATAATGAGATGAGCATGTTTGGCGAATCACCCTGTATATGCTGACCATATATATTATAGGTATTATGGACCATAGAGCGAGTGTTTTTTGTCGTGCTCTCGTGTTCGGATATTTTATTAAAATAAATAAACAAAAAAAAAACTAATAAAATTCGTGTCTAGATTATCGTCGTACCTATTATAATATATACGTTTAATTAGGCTTCATTATAAAAAAATAATACGTAATTTACTATTTTGGTCCCTCGTTGTGCAAGCGGTTATTGTGTTTTGCGTGGTGTCGATGTTATTTTTTCCACCATAATTTAATATTCCATAGGAATAATTAAATAGGTTGTTTTTTTTTTACAATACCTACGTACTCGAATCGTGATAAAAGTTAATATTTTTTTAATAATTACTGTAATCATCGCAAAATTACCAAAATTGTGTCATACCTACTCACGCACATTAATATTATCAACATAATATTATAAACTTGTAAATTGGGTATATGAAAATGCATAATATTATATTAATATGGAATAGGTACCATACGCTACCCGATCGGATAAGAGTATAAGACCTTCTTCTTAAGAAAATTCGATAGTTTTATAGGTACTGTTTAAACCTACTCAAATTTCATGTAGGTATTTGCATGATAAACATTAAATATTCAAATAATTTAGAAACTAAGTTTTATATATCTTTCCTAAAAATAAATAAAACAATAAAGTAAGTATGATTTTACGATTTATGTTATCTGAAAAAATCAAAAGAACGATACAAAAGTAGCATCGTTTTACATTAAAATTTAAATAATTTAGGTTTATGGATTTTTAGCATTTGCATGTTTTTTTTTTTGGAAAGTTGAATAAATACCAGGGTCGGATAAAAATACTATTCAGGATATTATGAATAATCTAAATCGAAAAATGTATTTTGCATACTTTAAGGTTTTTGCTTATTAAACCATAATATTATTTACGTATTATCATGTTTTTTAGGGTTTTTCTCTTAACTTTTTCTGCGAAAAAATTTTTTACAAATATGTAATTTAAAAAATATAATTTCTTTATTTTTTTTATTTATTATTTAATGTTGCTTATGATAAATATGGTAAATATCATTAGGTGCATATCTGTATATATTTTTAATTTTATCTTTTCTATCAAACATAAACCAAAGTGATCTGAAAAATGAAATATTGGTGTTTAAAAATGTTATTGGCAATAGTATAAAGGACTTCAGTTTTATAAAAGAAATTTCAAATAAAAAGTGTTTTCAATTTTGTATGCTACTTTGTTCAGCTACAATTCCCCCAAAATTTTAGCTCTAGTTATAAAGAAGATTCAATATTTTAAAATAAATAAATTCTATATATGAATTTAAATTAAAAAATAAATATATATCAATTTTAACTTAAAAGTTTAAACATAACTCATAAGCAGTATAAACAAACATTTTGATCAGTTGGTTACATATTTAAGTACCTAGTAACAAAGAATCAATTGATATTATTGTTTTGACGGAGACTTTGATCCTAGTCAATTTTGACTTTAAGTTACCTTTAAACTTTGGCCCAGTGATAACTTTTCAAATTTTCCGCAATTCTATACAATTTGAAAATTATATTTTATATTTTAGTTTCCACATTGATTATAATACATTTTCACTAATCTACTGTCCGATATCTATTTAGGAAGGGTTAAGGGTTGATACGGTGTATCCCACACGGCAATTCGAAAATATATAAATTTTTACAATATTTGAAAAAGTTTTTACTGCCAATATTTGTTTCATAATATAAATACAAATATTTTTACCCAAATACGACGAAGTATTTTGAAAACATTACATACCAAATATTATAAATGAATGTTCTATTTAATGTTTTTATATTATATAATGTCGATAAAATGACTTCACATAAACAATTCTGATGCCTTGTAGTATTTTTGGGTTTTGATAGCTATTTTTTTATGTGAACGAAGAAGCCTTCCTACAGACCACATTGAACAAGGTTTTTTATTTTATTTCATATAACAGTATGATATAATTTGTAAAAAAGCTTAAAATTGTCTTATTTTCAAAGAATTGTTATAAAATATTTAAAAATGGGGTTTAATGCAGCCTGTAAATATTACCATGTATACCTACTACATTTAAAAAAAATTATCAAATTAGGTTGATTCCATGCAGAACAGGATCATTATTCCCATAGAACGTATTTTTGTGGACAAAATTACATTGGTACCGGACGCCTTAAATGGTTTTGTTGGCCGGCTAAAAATCTAGTCAAATAAATTCTAAATAATAATAGGTGATGATACATTGCTAAATGTTTATCGAATTACTTTGTTTTAATCTCGGTACAGTAGTTAGTATACTATCGTACCTCTCACAGTCTTGATGTCTATCGCCTGATACTCTGATAGTATGAGTATATCATAATATTATTATGCAATCCAATCACAGGCTACAAAAAAAAACGACAATCGATACACATATTATTATATCTTCCCGAAACGGAAACTGATCTCTACATGCCTTTACGAAAAATCGGGATGTGCCTCGAGGTGAATATGATTTCAGTTTCATATAACAACCTAACCTCACTTAACCTATCGTAAACAATGTCGAACATGTTATTAATATTACGATTTTTGTCACCACGGTGTTACCGTGAACCGATGCGAGGGTTTCCTTGTTGTTTTCTTTTCTATGAAAACCAATTTTGGCAGTGAAAGTGCTCCGAGAGTTTTTCATTCGCAGACAAGGTGTTCAATCAATTGGAAATCGGACACAGACGTGGCACTTTGGGTTAAGTTACCTATAATACAACCTACGACTATAAACTCCGTATGCACTATAATGTAGCGTTTACGACAGACACTTAGGTACTTAACTCGTGTACACGCGTGTACAGACGGTGTAAAAAGAACGGAATTACTATTACGGTAGGTACCCACGCGTTACGCTTCACAAACTTTTCCGTGTTTTATTTCGCATGTTATTATAATATCGCGTGATGTGATTGTAACTAAATATTAATATAATATAATATCATTATACATAATAATATAGCAGGTGCGGGTCGACGGCGGTCCATTTAAAATTTTCAACGCTGTCGTGTGTTATCGCTGCCCTTACCGCCGAACGCTATCTATACTGTAGGGAAATCGTTTCTAAAGACGTGAAAAGACTGACAGTCCTCCTCAATGTATTTTCCACTCAATGCAATATTAACTATCATCATATTGAAATACACGTGGACGTCATTGACATCATTTTCTTAAAATAATAATTGAAATTAATTACCTTATTATTATAATTCTATGGAGAATCGAAGCAGCATTGACAACATATATATAGTAATCAATAGTTTCAAGTTCGTAAAAACATATTTTTTTTAAATAATTAGTTATGATTGGTAACTAAATAATTTACTTACATTCAAATTCATCCGTATATTCATAATGGATAAATTCAGCCCTAAACTCAATTAATGTTCAAAAACTTTCCTGGTTTACGTTGTACCAACATAATCGTCGTTGTTGTGGGGTGAGGGGGCAATAGGCTATTCATTTTTTTTGTGTAGATCAAATGATGTAAGATTGACTTATCACTGTTTTCAAAAAAGTAATTTAATTATGACCAAATCACAAAACAGCTTAATATGATAAATTAAAAACGGTTCATACCAACCACATATAAAATGATATTACACAAAATTAAATTAGTTTTAAAAAAAGAAAAAAACTCGATTTAATGATTTCTAATTGTTGTAATTGTTGTATGATGGTATGCATGTGTGTGTGTGTGTGTGTGTGTGTGTGTGTGTGTGTGCCTGTGTGTGTATCTACCTATTTGTTGTGTAGGTAAGGTCTATAGTTAGCGATCGATGTGACATTTTAGACGTCATCAAATCAGCTCGAACATATCGATTACACGTGCAGAAAAAAAAACAACACAAAAGTTGTGTGTGTGTGTGTTGACTTTTGTCTGTTTTTGAATTGCGAACCTCTTGCGCAATGAGTAATGACCAACGGGCTAGGTCCGTATGCCACATACGAGTATACGACGCTTAAAAGCAGCGCACGGGGTCAGACACAATAATGTGACTCGCCCGACACGCTCGCATTCGGATTGCGTTCGACAGATATTTTAATCGTACGTTTTGTTATACGTCCGCGGTGGTATTGCATTATAGTGATCTATGTGCAATGTGAGTTTATGCGAAGGTATACATATTAGCAACTATGTATATGTATAAACGACATCCAAAGTGTAATCCATGGCAGACCGCAGTATTATATTGATAGGTTGTATATACAAATATAGTAAAAAGATTTCCAACGAAGACCAAGTTAATGAAAAATATCAACGTGAGTTAGGTATGCTGACTGTTTGTCAACATTTGTAACGTTAAGTTGTTATAGCTATCGAATGCCTGCCTAATAGAACAAACAATGAGAGTTTAAATCTCAAGTAGTAAAGTTTCGATATACTATATAGCTTTACCCGGTTAAAAAAAGTTGTTTAATGTTTTTTTAATCGCCAACAGGATGATAGCCGATCGATCACATTGTTTGTAGAACGTACATGTTTTTTAAATAACTAACCATTTTATTAAAAATGAATCCTACTGTTTGGTATTTCTCAAGAGGACGCGAGTAATTCATTCGTTGTCTCTGTCTTACACACGGTACACCATATCAAATTGTCATTCGCTAGTTTCAATAATGTACTGTTAGTTGTTATATTAGAGTGAGTTTACCTATTATCAAACTTTTATGTAAGAACGTTATCTGTACTTAAGCGTTTTTGATTTTTCAATATTTTAATTTTCAAGCAAGATATATGGGTATGTGAAATATTACATAACTCGCTTTAAAATTAAAATATCGAAAAATCATCAACTCTTAAGGACAGATGATGTTCTTGCCTAAAAGTTTGATAATAGGTGAATTCACTCTAATATCAAAACTAGGGATCAAAATACCGGAAAATTTTGGAAAAAACCCGTTTTTTTCCCAGATCCTCAGAAAACGTGGAAAAATTGGAGAATATTAAAATATTAAATAATACATTCCGAAGTTTTCGGAAAATTAAAAAGAAAACTGAAATTTAAAAATATTAATACGAATACTTCAATATTTGTTCTAAAAATAAAGTAGTTCCATATCAAATTGGTATTTATGTGGGAGTGTAAAAATAAATCACCTTTATTTTGAAATGTTAAAAGTTGTATACTTATTGTCTTATTTATATATTTTGTAATAACTAATAAGGTATTATAGTAACTAGCTGATAGGTTTATAAATTATATTGCAGTGACTGGTGAGTGAAGTGAGTGATGACTAGTAACTATTTGATAGATTTTATATTTTTAATCTTAGTGAGTTGGTAATAAAATATATTAAATATATATTTAAATATAAGATATTATAAATATATTAAATATCATTAAAAACCAATAAGAAATAACTACATAGTAAATACTTAATAGTTGGTACTTTAGTAGTTAATATTACAAATTATAATTATTTATAAATCAAGTATAGAATCCTCTAGATTTATCTAGACTATACTACAGACTTTAAGTTAGGTATGGACGTATGGTATATATAATATGTATGTAATATGATTATCTTTATAATAACTATCGTTATTTATTAGATTATTTCCACTATACATTACTTTTCAGTTCTTTAGAAAAAAAACCATTTTTTAATTTTTCAATTTTTTTCTATCAACTAAAAATAGCTAAGTTGCCTGAGTAGAAAATTATTCTAACTCAAGAAACAACTAACTATAATAGTAAGTTAAAAAGCTTTAAAAAATTAACTTTACCTCTATAATCAGTCGATTCCTGCCTTTGGTATATTGTATTGAAAATGTCAGTAAGAAGGTCGGAATCGTACAGTTGTTAACGACAAGTGACGACCAATGGTATATTTTGTCATCGATCGGTTTGTAAACCTGAAAATAGACGAAAACAGCCCAGCAAATATTATCAAATCATTAAAATGTATTGTAGCGAACCATTTTATGATGAGTGGGATGGCAAACTACTCAGGAAAAGTTTCGATGTTTTACAAAACTAACAGTTCTGAGAAGTGTATACTCTGTAGTGACGTCTGCTGTGAATACTATAGTCATATTGTTATACATTTATACGATATGACCGATTTTGAAGAAATATTAATTTATTTCTTAATATTATAACAATATTGACGGACTACGTACTCCTATGTAATTGGACGAATGAAAATAATATAACTATTTTTAGTTTATCAAACTTTAAAGTATACCTACTAACCTATAATAAATACAAATATTTTTAATTTAAATTACAATTATAATAATAATAATATATTGTAGACTGGCTATTGACGACGTGTGTTTATAGTATTAATTATAATATTATATTATCGTTTAGTGATTTATGCAATAATAATAATTTATTATAAAATAGGTACCTGGTAATTATTAGCTAATACCTAACATAATATGATACTACCCAATCATTCAGGTAAAATGTTGAATTCTCCGCAATTCATCCCTAACTGTTTAGGTGAGGAGAAAGTATGTGTGGATACTGCGCAGTTTATATATTTATACTACCCACTTTTTTTGGTAACAAAAATCCCTGCAAAGTCCCTAACGTATAGTGTATGGGAGTTTCAATAGGGGTTGACATTTTTCAGTTATACGTTTCGGGGATATCCGGAGTTTTAACGTAGCATTATTATATACTATATAGGTACCATTGGAGACGACTATAAGCAATAAGCGTCGCTAAGCAACCAATGCCAATTCTTACACAATACAATAATAAGCCGATACAAATAGGTAAAGTTGAGTATAAAAGAAACGTTGTAATTTAAGGTGATTTAACGAAATTGATTTATTCGTTTTAATGACATGGTGATGTGTACCTGTGCGTTTCCATGTCTTGCTATACACGTCACGACAACTAATCAAATATAAATAAATTACAACGCTATCTTTTATTTGTTTTATTATGGTTTCCGAAAATCCTATTCGTCTGTAGTTGTTGTTGAAGGGTGGCACCACAGCCCACACGAATGTATTCAATCCATTCATCAGTGAAAGAGTAACTATATAGGTATATAAGGCATTCATTTGAAATTCACTTATCGAATATACAAATGTACACACACGATGTACAAAGTATGATGGCTATATTCGTCAGGAACGTGATACATTGAGCATACTATCCACGCCTACGTTTAGTTAAAAATTGGTGTTTAAGAACCGTATGTTTTCAATTCAATATCTATTGTTGGATACTATTGACTATCAATTTCAAGTTATTACCATTGAAAGTCTAGCTTATAATCACTTATAGGGGACATTAGAGTGGACTGCGAAAAGCTACTAAGTTGTGTGAGGGCCACCGTAAAACTTTCGTTTGGGAGTGTGAGAAATTCGAAAATTCCCAAAATCAGTGAACTATAAATAGCAGAAATTGCTACTAAGGTATATTGTCCACTATATTATAATAGGGATCACTGGGAAATTTGTTTAGTACCCGGTTTAGTACTATCTGTGTTCACATCTAAATCTAGAGAGTTGCTATGCATGAACAGTTTAGAGATTTCTTATATAGCATCAAACATTAAACCAAAATAAATAAATAATAAAAATTGCACATAATTTTTAAACTAATGGTGTTCACCTTTATCGAGCTTATATCATAAATATATAAATATATCCTATATCTCCTATATCTAAATATCATAGATTTAAAAGACTATCAACATTTAGGCTCGAGAATTATTGAAAGATTTTGGGCACAAAACATGTTCTGTCAGAGAAATTGCAACACAATCAAATCAAATTTGATGGCTGCAAAAAGTAGGTAATACAAGTCCATAGTTAATTTGCGTGGAAAATTTTATCGTAAGCGCCTATACCTAGCAGTCATAAAAAAAAGCACGTCATTCACATGCATATTACATTGTATTAATACATTATTATGACATTGTCACTGCCTGTGAGGTAATAAATGGCGATTTGTAATGATCGTCGAAAACCGACTAATTAGGGTATTATTCAGTATGATAGTTGGCCGCCGATGGCGTACACGTCGTTGACCCTATTGTAGTGTTGGTACTTCTACGAAGCGAAAACAACTATTTTGCATGTACTACCTGTAGGATATATGGTCAGTGTCCAAATATGACACATTGACGATTGACATAAAATATTATATATTGTGTCGTGTTCGTGCGTGTATTATTATTATTATTATTTTTATAATAATAATAATAATTATTATTATTATTATGCGTACCTATATATATATTCAAACAGCCAGCCGTATATTATGCTCGAGGGTTCTGCATGATGTGTAGGTTAAACTATACCTGTGTGGAAGTGCAATTTATTTATTCATTTAACGTTACAATATTAATTAATAATACATAAATTATCTAATTAATAATATGGAGTAGGTAGCCTGTAGGGTTCTGGATTTGATGGTTTTAAAAATTGATTATTTCACTCTTCTTGAAATATTGCAACGAAATAAATTATGAAAAATATGTATATTTTTTTATACGTATATTGTCATGATATACATAAATTAGTATATGGATTGGTTATTAATTTATTATACATGGCGTAAACATTAATAACGGATGATTTTTCAACGTTAATACTTAGGAATACTCAGAAATTACCTTGTTAATAATGGTCGTAACTTTATAACTTTATCAATTATTGAGTCTTTATTTTTCGTTTGGTTTTTTAGAGTCAAACGATGGCGTTAGGGATATTTTAAATGTGTATAAATACATATTATTTTTTTTTTTTTTTGTAACTTGTTCTACCCATTTTAAAAATAAGTAATAAAGTAACAGCTAATAGCTAATAAAACCCAATAATTTAATTTATATGATTGTTATAATTTGAAATAATTAACAAACCACAAACAATATTATAATATTTCAAGGCCGTATCTGAGTGGGGATCCAGGGGGTATGACCCCCCAACCAAATATCTTCAATATGTCTTCCAAATATCAAAACCGAAATTCAATAAAATCACAATTTACTTGTTTTGGACCCTCCCACAGAAAAAAATTTTGAATACAGCTTTGATACATTTATATTAATGAAATACAAAATACTAACACTTTACCTAAGTATTCACAACAAATACTAAATAATACATATTATAAAATATCAAACCTTTTTTATAATTTAGCTGGAAAATGGTATCATGAGTTATGACTAACGACTAATTATGAGACTTATGAGTTATGACCTAATAAGGTTATGTAGTATATTAAAATTGATTTATAAAAATGTATAATAAGCAACGTATATACAACATAATATTATGTGGTCTTCAACATTGTACTGTTACAGTGTATCTTTGTTACACACAATAAAGGATAAACATTATTCGTTAAATAATATAATATTATACAACTGAAAATGTTTAACTTTTTTTATTCAAGATTTCTTTTTCGTATAAATTAAATATTCAAATATTTGAAGGAAATTAATTTCACGAAATTGTATAACCGTAAGTATATGATAGTTTTAAATAATTATTACATATATAGAATTGCCAATACATATTTTTTTTTAAATAAGATAGGAACCAACACACACATATTTTATGTCTCTATCTGAAGTCAACCAAAAATCACATGAATTATTTATCCAAAAAATGCACAAAAATGTAATTTATCCTAGTACGCTTACTAGTGCACGACATTGCCATTTTATTTTTACAGCGTCCGTGCGTTGGCATTCGATTCGTACACACTTTCATTCAACCGTATACTTTATGGACATCGTTAGTACACAAGCACCGCCGTTAGTCAATAATATTGTAAATATTAAAAAAGAGAACTGTTATAAACGTATTTCTCCTTTATTCGTTTTTTTTTGTTGTTGTGAAGCGACGACGATGTAGTAACAATATCTTATTTATAATACGATATCTTCTTTCGATGTAATTAAAAAACAGAACCGTTTCATTACAGACAGGAAGTGTTGAAAAAATATATTAATAAATTCTTCAGTTTCCACGAACATTATTTGAAAAGAGTTGAGATTACTTTTAAACAAAATTACGAACAATAGATACTGTAACTAGGTAACTACCAATCAATAGAGTGAAAACTCATATTTTATAACTAATTTCAATTTAGCCCTTATAATGATACGAAAACTGTTTTTAAAGTCCCTAGACCTACATATTGATTTACCAGTAGACGATCTTATAGTACATTTATTACACCAATCAGAAAAGCGTTCACTATCGTAGTTCTATATTTATTTATTTTTTCAGTTTATAATATAAATCTAATAATTAGAATTTGCAGAAAAATACTGTCGTATTGTAATTTAATATACTAAGTTGTAATTTATGGTACATACACCTGGTTTTGCTTGGCAATATTATGGGAATATCTCCACACACACACACACTCACAAAAATACTCTTATGTCTATGTGACTATATATTTAAATATAGAATATGCACAAATGGTAATTAATCCGCAGCGTGGCGAAGTAAAATAAATATAATATATTATAATGTTCCTATAATATTAAGCCAGAACACATTTCACCCGATGATTTTTCTAATCGTATGTTCGTGCTTAAAACATTATTTTTAGACGTCATTACAGCTGTACACAACAGTTTGTGACTTGCACAATGGTATTTCTCACAACCCCGTCTACCCTTGCTCAACAATAATAATATAATATTGTTAACTATATTATTATTTTCACTCGTACGAAAACATCAGCGGGGTGCGCATACGGTTAATACCTACTCACATTCTCACACTATCTCTCACTCTTTCTCTCTCTCTCTCTCACACTCTCCCTCTATTTTTAAATTTAAATTAATACAATGTGCTGTGCATTAAACGAATCCAATACGATACATTCGAATAACGTTCGGAATATTGAATCGTTATGTGTAATATCATATTATGTTTATAGCCGTAAAAGTATAGACATGCGATTTTTAAATTAAATCCTACATCTCGTATTCGTATACATATATAATATGATATACATAATACATAATATAAGTGTTAAAGTGTGTATCGGTGCAATGTGTATAATATATGTACGAGAATAACACCAGTTGGGCGTAACAATCGCGTATACATATTGTGTACATATTTTTTTTATTATTACTATTATTATACAACGCGTCGGTCCACGTGTATTATTCAAAGCTCCGTGTAACGTTTCAATTTTAAATATTCCATATTTCCATTTATACAGGCGGAAAGCCGTACAACGCTGTACAAGTATTGGAAATTTTTTTCATTTTGGAATTGGCACTGTGAAAAATGAATGTTCATGCGTCCACAATAACCTGACGATACGATGATAATGATGGCAACGATGATGATGATAATAATATGAGTGATGACCGTCCGTCGTGCGGAAAACTTTTTGTCGTAGGTAGTGTTATATTATGTACGCCCTCGATACAGGGTGTATCACAGTGTATGTCCTTGTGACCCTGTATACACCCACACACTTAAGTAATAAATAATATTACTATTATAATAATATGCCCTGCATTAGGCACTATAGACTATCTTGTATTCTTGTCTAAGCTTTTAGACTCACATTACTTAATAATGGGAATAAAAATGTTAACCTTTAAAACTCGTTTGCATACATTTTAGCTACCTAGATATATTAGGTAGGTATTACTTTTTTAATAAGCACTTTAGTAACTTTAGTATGTTAAATGCAATCTATATATTATAATATTACATAACTTATATTAGTTTATACATATTTATAATATATAGGTAGGCCATATAAACTTTATATACACATAATGCAGTACATAGGTACAAGTCTACAAAAATATTAACTGCTGAGTGCTGATACTGACACAATGTATTTACAGGTAATAACAAATTTTGAGGACTAAGCCCATAACTCACCATTGGGGTTTTAAAATTTCATGAAATTTATCTATTGATGTATCCAGTATTGTAGTTGTACCTATCGATATAAATACATTTAGATCGAGAGAACATTTTAAAAAGTTTATTTACAGTATGAAACTAAGATAAACCGTTAATATACAATGTAAAAATTGCATACATACATAAATATAAAACAATTTAAACACTATAAACAAGTATAATCTCATAAAAACCTAGCTCATAAGTCATAAATTCACTAACATAACACATTTGAAAAATAAAATAAATGTGTATTGATGGTATTAGGTATAATTATTAATGTGGGTGGTAGGGTAGTTACTAATTAAGTCAAAATATTATCCAAATACTAAGTACTGCTTATACGAGTATATTATATACAAGTTACAAACATAAGCTATAATTTGACTAAAAAATCATATTAACGAAAATTAGAGACCCAACTACAGATAACTGATAACTTATAAGTTTAAAACATATAATATGACCATTAACAAAGTAATTCCTGAACAACGGCTATATTAAAGTTGACAAATCATTGATTATTATAATGTTTACAATGTACCTTTATTTTACTATTCAGATAACTAATACTAATCATCTATATCAGGAATATGTTTAAAAAAATATACATTTTTCATAATTTCCTTGTTATATATATTTCAAGAATCTTGAAATTCAAAACCCAACACACCATGTAAGAACAATAAGTTATCAACACTCAACACAGCACGAGAGCACGAGACTCGGTGTTACTACAACACAGCTACTAATAGGTATACAACTTATCTGACATACTTATTGTGAGTATTATTGTTTGTAATTTATTTAAAGTAGACAATACAAGTAATGATTAAACTGAGAACTTATTATTTAAATTGTATACTATAATATGCATTATGCCACAAGATCATATTATCTACCAAGACCTAACTACTGTACTATTCCATAATGTAGTCTGACTTCCCTTCTCTGGTTACCTATCTTATTTTTAACTGGTTACCAATGGCCACACTACAACATGAGACACAAAAATTAGCACCTATAATAATTTTGAGTACGGATAAACCAAAAAAAAACCATTAGCTGTAATCATTTTGGCTATTCAATATACAGTAATAATATTTTCCAAAACAGTTTTTCAAAAATAATTTAGATAAAAAGTTATTGACGGGAACAAAAAATCTGTCAACGGGTAAGATACCGTGTAAATATAATATAGAGATAATGGATATCTAACGGATTTGACAGTTGTTCGATCATAGTAAAATCCTCTAGAGTCTAGATACATCCTGTACGTTATTATATGGGGCTGCAGACAGCTGGTTACAGGACAACAATAATAATAATAATAATAATAATAATAATAGGTACCACGTGTGATAACTTATTAACCACGTTTTGAAGAACGATAAAAACCAGATAGGTAGGTGCTGTGACGTACCATATAACAGTGTCATAGCTATAGCTATAACATATAGTGTTGTCATATTTTTTGTACGATCGACAACTATAGTATAGGCTGTTAAACGTCTGTTTTAAAATAAATTTCCAACATGTTGACGGTTATGACGAGTGGTGTGTCCAGTGCCGCAACTTGGTACATATTGGCAGGTGTGCGAGTATATAGGGCCCGTGTACAGTGACGCATCTATGGGGAGGGGGGGCTAAAGCAACCCCCCGACTACGATTCAGACCCATCCAAAAAATATTCCTTATTTATTTAGGTATAAGCCGATCATAGGTTATTTTAAATTAATAGTATTTTTAGGTGGGCTATAGCCCCCCAGAATTATAACCCTAGTTGCAACTATGCTCATGTACCATTGTACCAATAAGTCATTAAATATAGGTATATTGCTTGTTGTTTTTAGTTATATACATTATATATTATGTAGTTAATATAATAAACACTGCTATACTGCTTACAGATAGGCGAAGAGCATCCAACACATTGTACATTGTAGTGATTGTACACATATAGGTTAGGACTGAGGAGCAAAGTGGTATGCTGCCTTTAAAACCATTTATTTTCTTTCTTGTCCCAATTTAAATAGTGTAACTATCAGCCGTCACAACATAGCAAAATTAAGAAATTCGAGAATATGATTTTGGCGGTATATTTATGGTAAGGTAAGCACCCCTGCCATTCGAAATTATTTAAAAAAATGTATTACTTTGTTATAATTATAGTTAGGACTTTTTTTTATATCATAATAAATATTAAATAATAATAATTATGATTCTAATGTATTCCTTAGTTTCTATTTTTTGATAAAATAATAAGATGGTAAGATACCACTTTGTGATACACCTAAAACGAAAAAAAAAGTTCCAAATAGTTCAGCTACTGGCCCCGGGGCCCATTGTTATGATTTAACGGGGGCCCGGGGGTTCTTTGCACCCCTAGCACCCCCGGTTGTTGCGGCACTGGGTGTGTCAACTACAGAACTTGGCAGTATTTATGCTTCCCAAGCCCACGCCCGTGTGTGCAATTAGAAAGATATCATGGTCAAATTTATAAAAAAAAAAATAGTTCTCCGTCGACGGTTTTTGATGTCGATAGCGCGACCTTTCTGTGGGGGAATCATTTTTTAAGACTCAAGTCAGAGCTTTTAAGTGACGATGGCATTTTTTTCTGCAGGCTCACAAATTCACAGTGACTGTTTTTCTGCTTGCGGGCTCGATTTTGTTTTTCTCGACGTAATTGTTTCGCTAAGCGTGAGGAAAACCTACCGGACGGAATTAATTTTTCAAACACGCCACGCCGTTCATCATATTATTATTGCTTTAAAATATTTTATACTGAATAATAATATAAATTTAAATATAGGTAATATAACACACAGGCATGAGTGGAGTGAAACGATTGGCCGACACTCGCAGTCTCTGCATACAGGATATTATATTACATGGACGTTTAACTTTTTAAACATAAATTAATTAGTAATTTATTAATATATGTAAGGTAAGTTATACTTTAATGAGTTTATATAGTAATTTATTTAAATAATATTAATAATAATGATAATAATAATACTCAAGGCAGAAAACACACAAACCGTTTTAGTTATACATACATTTGATGATGAAATAACAAGTAGGTACCTACTAGGTACAAAATATATTGTGCCTTGTTACTGAATGTTTAGTTTTTATATGACTACGTGACTTGTGAAGTTAAATAGTGGGTAAATATAGGTCTATTATAAACCTATATTATAATATATTACGCTTACTATACATAATACATACTAATTGAATTCTAAAAAAGCGGATAAGTGGATGTCGCTCTGATGTACAGTAGATTACAAGTGGGTCACTGTATAATGGATTGTATTAAACTTGAATTCAATAATATAATATCATTGTATAAGAAAGACGACTCTGATCGGAGACAGTTTGTCAGTGTGGATATTTTATATTGTTATTATTAATTATTATAGCCTGTAACTTGTAAGTTGAATTAATATTATAATATTATTATTTTTTATTCTTTTCTATGGTGATAAACAAAAAGTTAGAAATTGAAATCCCATTTTTAGCGGTTTTTCGTAATTTTTCGGTGGTTTTTCCCATGGCATTAAATAACTATCGAGAAAATCGAAAAATGCCCTCTCTAAAGTACCATATTGATCCAATTTTCTAAAAGATAAGATACTATATATGTTGAAATCGAAGCACTCCTTCTGATAGAAATTTTGTATACAGGATAAAAAAAAAACACCATTGTAAAACTACATCATACACTCGTGATTTGTAAACAATCAATTATTGCATTAGTTTAATAATTATTAATAGTTCCTACATTTAAAATATTGACAAACCATTTTGTTAAAACGCTCTAACATATTATCATATTCTTTTGAGAAATTGTTATTGGTTAATTACTGTCGTCGGACAGGGGTTACATATTTTCTCGACGTTCATGGCAAGTTTCAATTTATTGTTTACGTCTGTCGCCGAATGTGCAACATGGAAATAGGTAACTTTTCGGCGAGCCAACACTATGTGTGGTGAAATACAGGTACCTATACACACTACATGAGCACCAACATAGTTATTACTTATTATTCGGAAATCAAAAATCAATTGTTATTTCATTTGTCCAGTTAGTAGAATTTTGATTTTAGAATATAATGGTGATGATAATGTAACATACCTACCTGTGGAATCCGTACGACTTATTTAAAAACAAAGCGATGGTTCAAAATCTCATAATATATAGTATAAAGTATGGAAAAAAACCAGCGTGTACATGGTATATCACACGCCCGCAATAATATTATGTACACTATACCATAATATTATATAGGTAAGCATATTTGTAGATATAACTCTTTTTATGATTCGACAATTTGTGGACCAGATCCCGCAGGGTTGGTCACACAAAAAAATAGATTTATCGCATCATTTGCACCTCTGAGTATATGGACAAAATATAAAATTATCCCACGAAGACAGAGCACACCTACGAGGTGATGGCAGATGGGTAATAATTTATAGTATGATCGATTTGTGTGCGGTGTCCTTCAAATTTTGATCTCTAATAAAATTTTATAATGTGCTATTGTGCTCCACCGGGGTGGCGGGGAGTAAGTATGATTTTTCGTCATTATTCCACGGTTTCAAAACACTGCAGGTCGTGTATTAAATGCGCGGTATCTATATTGTGGTATATATACGCACAACATAATATTATAATACTTACATATGTGCTTAGTATTTTTTCTTACAACCTTAATTCAACAATTTATATGCAAGACCCCCGTTGACATCACAAAGTATCGGTAATCGTAGATATTTTATAATATTTACATTGTGCTGCAGTATTAAGTATATACCAACTATATTATAATAAAACTATAAAAAATAAACTTGTTATAAGTTAAAGTTCTGAGTCAAATCGGTAGGTACGTTGGTGGTGCTAATAACAAGCATATAAAATAATACAGTCCTTACACTGTTATATTTACACAACATTCTCGAATCGGGATGATGCTTTTAGTGAAAAATAATATGTTGTAGCCTTTTCGATCGATTTTGAGAATCGTGCTTGAATTCAAATCCGGAGAGTAACACGTATTTTATGTAGGTACTTATATACTATTACACATCGCGTACAATATAATATCACTGTAATAATATACAATTTTACGTGTACAACATTTAAAATAGGTAGTTATATTGTCGAGCATAATATATTATGTGCAGCATTTAATGGGTTTCGATTTATTTAGTGTCGTCACCAAAATATTTCAATAAACGTACTATATTGTTATGCATCGCAGGGATTCTTCTGCACGAGAATACGCGTTTACACATCGCACGAGTATAACATAACTTTATGTATTATCTATGTTGTTATAATTATGTACCTACCTATCCGTTAACGCCTTTATACTATATTTGAATAGAACACCTATTAATATTACACGTTGTATACACCTGTTGTATGGTTGTATGACACTTTGAAATGATTTTTTATTTCCACAACGTCCGCCAGAAACGATATTTCAAATATTTACATAACAATCGTCTTGTCTCTCCTGTATTTATTCGAGATCATTACGACTTAAGAACGTTTACAGGTACACACACACACACACACACACACACACACACACATGCAAAGTGTATATAAGTAATAAGTGTATACATATACATATTATACACATTTACCTGTGCCACATATTATATTGCCAAATGTAACAGTATATTTCCATTAAAATGTGACTGACATGTTCTTGAAACACTGTCAGTCGTATACACGTTATATAATTTACGTAGTTACGTAGAATGTAGATACGTCGTATGACATGCGCTAACTATAACATTTTGGAGAGTGAGTTTGGCAAACATAGTTTCTCACCGGCGGCTTTCGATTCCACCTGTCCATTCCCCAGTCACCACCAAAAAACCACCGTCGTAAGCCCAATATCAAATGTGAACTTTTTTTTTGTACCTGTAATAGTTTCAAGTCTTCACGACGACACGAAATTACAATTTGTCAAAAAATTAGAGCCAGAGGCGAGTATATATAGTATAGATACAATTTTAATGTCGCATATATATTTTAAGTCCCTACGACCGTGCTTGCAGCAGTGACGTAGCCGGGGTTGTTAAGGGATTTACCAGCTTATTTTTTTATGGATGCCATTAAACTGTTTTTATTTTTATTTAATAGCGTCGCGAAATGATATTGCGTTGGGATAACTTAGGACCGTTATTTTCTTGCCTACATAGTACTTTTGGTGAGGAGATGCTCTGGCCGTTGTGTCGTTCTGGGGTAGCTGTTATATTGTCGTGCATCAAAGCCGTCGATATCAATTTTTATGTGTAACCCGTCGACGGTCTAAGTAATAAATTCCGATGTCAGTGCGACTGGAGAAGTGGAAAGATTCCTCTCGGATATTATCTGTATTATAGTCGTGTAATATTGCTGTGTTTCAAGAACTGAACGCAGCTATTAAGATATTACGGTATTTCCATAGAGGCTCTCAGACGGACAGCAAACGGTGCCGTTGGATCTATCCATCGAAACATTATTACCTATAGCGAAAGGATACTCAACGACGATCGACGATGACTAAATGCGATATCGGTCAATCGGCCAATCACCTATAAAAGCATAATAATATATAAAAGGACGTGCACAGTCTTACCTATAGTAATAATTATTAACAACCCAGTGGAATACGAGTGTAATATTACGACCTCGAATTCCAACATTAGAATCATAGATTTCATTTCAGTAATGCGTTTAGATAATATAATAGATATTATAAGCATAATGGCTCGTGTATAACACACCGAATTCTGTTTTAGTACTCATCTGTTCCTGAATGTACATAAAAAAAATACTATTTTATTAAAACTATCAAACGATAAATTTGAAGTTTATACATTAGTATTTATTATATATAAATGTATATATTCGTATATGTTTATCACTCAGGAGTATAATTATTATTCGTGTTATATTGTATTCACTTCACGATATTCCGTATTAAATCGATTTTCACAAACAAAATTAAAAATTAAAACCAATTAGGTACATTATTATACGTAGTTTATTGTAGTCAAATTTGTTTGATAAAATAATTGATATAGAACGCTTCCTATCCCGGCTGCTTGTATAGAAATCGAACTTTTAACAACATTTTATATTTAAAGAGTGGATCCCACATCGGCTGCAACGGCCGTCGACCATTGTCTTTATTCTTATATTATATACCTAAATATATATATATTATACAACGTGATCAATAATTTGCCTACTTCTTTAGTCTTTATACGTTTAGAAATAGGTATGGTTCACATAATACCATACAGATGTGTAGTGTTGATATTAAATGTATCGTAAATTTAGCAAATATCAAATTCATATACAAAAACCATAATTCCGTCGTAAGTACCCCGTTGTAATGAAATATATTTTTTATAATTTTAAAACGAGTTACAAGTATTTGAAAATAATGAATAATTTAACCACTTATAACTAGTTTTAAAATAATTAAGATACCAAAAAAAAAACAACACTATAACATAGGTATTATTTATATAGGAACGAATATTATTTTATGGCTTTTCATGTTTTCACATGTTATTAATGAATATATACATTTGATAACAGGTAAATATACATGTCTATTGATTTTATATTTTTATCTAACAAAACTGCAGAACACCATAATATGGAGAAATACCTACATATAGGTACGTAAATTTATTAAGCGTGCTATGGGTAAGCACGACAGAAAAATAATATTAAAAAGGTGGGTAAGTGGATGTCGCTCTGCTGTACAGTAGGTTACAAGTGGGTCACTGTATAATTGATGCTATTAAATTTGAATTCAATGATACAATATCATTGTATAAGAAAAACGATTCTGAGCGAAGACGGTATGACAGTCTAGGTTAAGACAAATTATATACATATCTATGGTATTAAAAAAAATTGACCTATAATAAATTCCAAATTAATCATATCACATTATCACAATATCCATTAGGTACTTATAACACGTTATACACTAACAACAAACCCTGATACTATCATATATATAAAATAGTACACTTTAGAAGTTTCAAGTAGGTACCCACGAATAATATTATATAATCACAACAAAATAACTAGGTTTTTTAATATGTAATTTCGTCCAAATTTGAACATAAAATGACTATAAAAATAAACTGTGATTGTATATTTTTTAGATTTTTCGGTAAGAGAATTAACTACTTACGTGGAATCTTGTTTTAAATTTTCAATCCTTAGCTATAAAAACTGAACATTTTATAATTTATTAATTACGATGATTAATAATTTTCGAGATTTTGAAAAATTCTGTCAAAATTCGATGTTAAAATGCTTATAAAAAAAAAATTGTGCCTATGTATTTTTAATATTTTTCAACTGATATTGTAACAATATATCAGGAGCCTTGTATTAAATTTTTACACTTTTTGGCCCAACAGATAAAACTTAATTGATATTTATAGAAAAAAAAAACTCAAAAAATTGAAAACTGAAAATGTCCGTAAACGGCTCAAAAAGAGTCAAAATATTTTCAAAATTGTATGGTGTATAGGAAATGCTAATATAAACATTCAGTGAAATTTTCATGTATCTACAGTAATTCGTTTTTTAATTACAACAAAAAAAGGAAATTGCCACATGAGAAATCGAGTGAATATCCAATGTTGTAAAAATTTGAATTTCAAACGCTCATAAAAATTTAATTTGACTTTCCTGTAGAGATTTTTTTATTGATAAAGGTAGGCAATCTTATGAGTAATCTTGTATTAGATTTTCAAATCTTAGATTTAAAAAGAAAAATTTTTACGAATTCTTAACTCAAAATAATTTGCTAATTTTCGTGATTTTTCCATATTTTGTCAATTTTTGAACTTTAAATGCTTATAAAAAAAAATTGTGACTAAGGATTTTTAATATTTTTCATCTGCCTTTGAAACAATACATTAGGAACCTTCTATTAAATTTTCAAGCTTTCGCAACCAACAAATAAAATTTTATTGATATTTCTAGAAAAAAAACTAAAAAAAAACTAAAAATGAAAATGTCCCTAAACTGTTCAAAATAAATCAAAATATTTTGAAAATGTTATCGTGTATAGAAGATGCAAATATAAACAACCAGTGAAAATTGCATGTGCCTACGGTCATTTGTTTTAAAGTTACACCAAAAACCAAATTCAATTTTCTGAAAAATCGATTTTGCGTAAAAATTCCCGTTTTTTCTTAATTTTTCTTTTGTTTTTCCCGGCGCTCTTGAAAACTACTGGGAAATTTAAATTTTGACCTCCCCAATGCACCAACGATATTCACTTTCCAATCGAACAAGATACTGAAGTCGAAAATCGAAGCATTATTTCGACTACTTATCGTGTACACAGACACAAAAAAATAAATATAAAAATAAAAAAATAAAAAAAAAATAAAAAAAAAAACACACATCATTGTAAAATCAATACATTCATCGTTTCACTCAGAATCTAAAAGTTAATTAAAAGTGTAAAAAAAAATATGAATTGATAATTTAATTTATAAATAACTTCCATGTGGAACTATTATGTTTCGATGTTTTTTTATGTGAAAAAATTAAATATATTTCATTTTACAATGTGGGGAATATATTATGGCAAGATAGAATTTATTAAATTATTGCCATGGTCGCGAAAACAATATAAAATGTGAAATGATAGCAACCTACCAAATTAATTTTTAGACATCAATATACCTTCAACATAAAAATCTACAAAATACAAATATTTGCAAATGATAAGCATTACAATAACTAAAAGATAAAAGCAATATTATATGTAAATTATTATTACACTTAAAATGTATACACTATTATAGTTATTATAACTACTATTATTATTACGTTTGACATTAATACAAATTTAACTAGGTAAATACCTATACTTATAAAAATAAATTATTAAAATTTAAAAGTAAAATACAACTAACTAATGAAAAACTAAATCTAAACTAACGATAAAATTACAAAAAAATAGCTTGTTATCACTTTTCAGTTTTCAATAAAACTGTTTATCTATACACTGCTTACTACTAACTATTACTAACTATTAAATACGAACTACAATCGATTTTTTAATATTGTAGCTTGTCGTGGTGAGATTGTGGAAACGAGGCGTTTAAATTGAGCTGTGCTCGTGGTAGCAATGACATTTTTAAAATCTTCAAATAATTGAATTACCAGGCAAAAAGTTTTTGAATATTGCATAAAAATAAGGAATTCTCTTTGATTTTTCAAAAGTTTTCACCCCAAAATACCTTTCAAAAGGTGATGAAAAAACTCTTCAAGTATTTGCGATTATTGCGTTTTATTCTATTTTAATTCTATTATGTTGCTGTATTTTACATGTTTCTATAATAATATGAGAAAATTGCTATATCATGAAATTTGTATCACCTTGTTAGGTATATATTATACATACAAATAAATGCAAGATGTCAAGATAATATGACTTAAATAATAATTATTTCATGGTTTTCTTTATCGCAGGTACTAGAACAGTTACTTCGAACTCCTCTGTATTGTGTAGGTTAGTATCGCGTGAGGTATAATAATAATAATAATAATAATAATAATTGTACGTCCATTTAAAAAGCCCGTAAGTCTAATATTGTACTCAAAATGATTTGACTTTATATATAATATATATATATATATGTGTGTGTGTGTGTGTGTGTATATAATATAACATATATGTATTATCCTTCGCCACCGCACCGTTTTACATTTAATAATTTATGTGGCAGTTCTTTCAATGTTGCAACCTTTACTACTTTCCTGTTTTATTAATCTTTTCATTAATTTACACACAGTTTTACTTTATTGCATTTGTTCTATATATATTATCAGTACATATTTTGTACTCTATACTCATGGTATTTGATGAATTTTATTGATCAAATAGATGTTTTAATTTTATTATTATAACTGAATATTGTTTGTTTATTTTCACGTTCACATCAATACATGATTAAATGCAACTATAGGACAGTGGAGTTAATATTATATCATCCTACAATGTTAATGAATTAGTTGTTTGAATTTTTGCTCACTAAACCTTTAAACTCAAAATTATTATGATTTTTTTATTTTTATTTTATTTTATAATTAATTAACCGAAGCGTATTGTAGGTATAAATATTTATTATGAGTTGTGATACCAACAACAGAAAATATAGTATACAATTATTTTAAACTGAAGGTGTCTTAAATCTTAAAGAAGTCCGCTTTCTCAAAAGTTGTGATTTCATATTATAGGTAGCTAAGTCTTTGAACTATAGATATCATATCCGAACTTTGGTAATTTACCAACAGCAGTCAGCTAAACCCAGGATTTACCGGTAAATACTAGGTTTAACCGGTATTCGTACTTTTACCATACCATATATTTTTTATAATTAGTAGTTAGAAGGTTATTTCTGTTGGATATTCGGCCGATAGATCAATAATATAATATTTCGTCAGCATACCTGCATAGTGCATACCTAAATAATACTATCATAGAATTTCAAATATCTCGGAGAAAATAATGGGAATGCGGTCGGCAAACATTGATTATAAACATCAGTGACGATATTATTATGTAATCAATAGACGAAAGATAGTGTCGCAAAAAATCAATTTTGCTCCGTCATAGGCCGTAGAGATCGGGTATTATAGGTACCAAGTGCAATAATCGTAAGACTAACTGTGTATTATAGGTATGCAAATGCAAGTGATATTAATATATTTGCCGTTTCCTAGTGCGATCAATCAGACACTCAGATCAGATGTTTCAACGACGTGTAAACTGTCATACACGAATCGCGGTGTGTCGTCAATAATGATAATAATAATAATCATTACGCCGTGCTCCTAGCGGCGGATAAAAAAGGGATAAATGTAATCTTAAGTCTTACCGTTGGCACATAATATCAAAGGCGTGGGTATAATATTATTACATATTCGCATATTATACACAGTACATCGTTGTACGGCATAATATTATAATACGTATGCGATACAGCTGTATAAACTTTAAACAATAATTACCGCGGCGCGCCACTAATGAAGTCTTACAACTCGAATAATGCGTTCTAATTATCTATTTTAATATCGTTTCGTATCAAACACATAAAACCACTCAACCAAAAACGTTGAAATCTAATGCGGAGGCGCTGCAGTGTTTCTATATAGAGGTACGTGTGCACACATTTCCCTCCTATGACTTTTTAACACGTCTGTATAGGTACACGAGCACACATATTTTATATCAATGCCAGAGACGTATATACCGCGACGACATGCGTAAAAGTATGATATTATGAGCGTATTATAGATAGGCAGATAAGTACCTGTAAGTCTTGTACATTATTACGATATCATGGATATTAAGTCAAAAGTTTCATTAACAGTGAATAATATATTATAATATATTTAAAGCGTCATCTCTAAAGTGGAGATCCACCGCTAGTGTCGTCGACATGTTAAAGTATAAGAACTCGGAGTGATCTATTCAGGTGGGTGTCTCGTCGTGTTTGTCGATAAATATTTTTTGGTTTACTTAAGCTACTATGTATAGAGAGAGACGAGAGACCCTCTAAAGTAACAAGATAAGACCATGCCAGTAGGCTCACTGCTGCAGCAAGTGTTACTATAGCTAAACGTTACATTTATCACGTGGTATTTATTAATTTTTTTTAAAAATGGAGTTTTTAATTAATATATACTTAATTAAGCATACTTCATAATACAATAATTGAAAATGAAAAAATCAAAATAGCTATTTCTCAAGTGTTTTTAAAAGTCAAATTTAAAAAAAAAAAAATATTGAAATTGAGTAAAAATTAACCAAATTAAAAGAAGCTTAGGATATAATTGTTACTGTAAGAAACGTTAGTTTTACGAAAAAATAGGCTTAGGTTCTCATTTTATCGAAATTAAATATAATAACGTTATATAAATTCAAAAACAAACTTCAATCGTCTTATTAAAATTCGATTGTAATGCAGAATTTTTTCATAAAATATCACTAGAAAATTACTAACTTTCTTAATAGAGATTTGAGTACAATTAACAAAACATTCAAAATATCAAAGTGAAACTTTGGAAAATGTAATTAACTTCTACTTTGTTCACCATATTATAATGGAGGGTATTTCAAAATGTATACATCTTTCAAAAATCAAAAATAATAACGTTTATAAAATATTATGTTGAAAGGTAATTTTTAATTTAAGTTTTTCATCATATTCAATTTGCAAATATTATTATTTTCATTTATAAAATCAAAACTCCATCTGACAGATATATTGTGCGTTCAGGTACTTTACTAGGATTAAAATTAGCTCGGGTACAACAGGTTCACTATTTAGAATAAATTATTATCATAAAGTTATGTTTGGTAAACTGCAGTTTTTTAAAAATTGAATACATTTTAAATTGTGCTTAAATATTGATAAAGAAGAAGATATTTTTAGTGATTTTTATGAAAAAGTTCACATAACCATATTAAGTTTGATTTCGACAAATGCCTGGTTTTTGTATTTTGCTACATTGACTTAGGTAATCAATAATTTCAAATAAATCAAAAACTTAACCAGTTGGTCAATGTATACTTAATTTAAATAATAATTTTTTTTGAACTAACTTTAAAAAATGTTAAAAATAATAATACAGAATATTTTTTAGAATTTTTTAAAACAAGAATATTTATAATTTTATTGTTGTTATAATGAATTGTAATTTTCTACATCTACATTACGCTGAAAAAAACTGTAATAAAAATACAAAAATATTGATTTGTTTCGGAGATCCATAGAGTGTTACGGGACTTTTCAAATAGTTTATTAATTATTTAGTGCATAATAATATCACACAATAGTTACCAAAAAAACGATGTGTATCCATCTGTCGATAGTCAGTTATCGTTAAGCCCATTGCCTATTGGTAGGTACTTATATAATATATATATATAATATTAAATTTTAATAACGTATGAATCATACGGTATGATAGTGTAGTAACAAAAATCGACAAAAAAATCAAATACAACATGCACACACACACATGCAAGCATATATAAATATGTTATTGCGGTGGCATATCTAGGAATTTTGTATGAGGAGTCCCACTAAAAACCCCCATTAACATTTCTCTCACTTACACTTATTGTAAAATAAGTTTTTAATATGTCATTATAATATAGGCTCAAATAAACACGGTCGATGCGGGAGGGTGCTTTAGTCCCTTTAGACTATGACTCTGTGTTGTCGCGATATGCTTTATAATATTATATTATCATTAACTAATGAACGCCGACCAACAACAACGCAGGTGGGTTGCAATTTCAATAACGTCGATAATATAATAGTGATACGAAAAATGTGTAAAGATCAATGTAGGTCGCGACGTCGAAACAATTTTTTTTTATATAATATAATAATACAACGTCTTGAAATAATATCAGGGAGCGTGGATCGGGTAACGTTATATTATTATTACGTCTTGGGCGTTATTATTATTTATTTAATTCGCGGTTTCTCTAGAACTGTCGACAACACCGTTCGTATCGTATAGTATTATGTATTACTATTGGTAAAAGTTTCGATATAGAGTTCTCTCATTAATGTTATTTTAAAGTGTATCGGATGTTATTTTATATTTTTTTAAAAAAAATCCATGTAATCATAAACTTTACCGTCAAAACACACCGCGTTTACGACATACATACTTGCATATAATAATAAGGTACCTTACCTAGCTGATATTATGGTAAAATAATTATTATAATAATAATGATTATTAGGTATTTTATTTTATTTTTTTCATAATAACCTAGTTATATTATTATTATATTTTCACGTTGTTATTATTATTATTATTATTATTATTAATATTTTATATTTCCTCGTTTACTGCAGAGGTCAACTCGTCTTAAACACGCCATCGTGTTACACGCTTTACACATATTATAATATGCCTGTACATAGGAATACGTACCTATTACGTTTTTTGTGTACAGTAGGTATATAATATACCCTCAGACCGGGTTTAGCTTCACATAAAAAAAAAAAACTCTACAGCAGTTCACGGGTAACTACCGTTGTCTACACAATATACTATTATAAATTAATAATTAATAATTAAATATTTTGTTCCCGTTGTTGTATGTTGTCTATTATTGTGTGCGGTAAATACGCCGCCGCCGTATGAAGTATTATGACTATCTCGTCGTTTTTCATAATGGTGGTGCCCACACGAGTATACTTTTAGATACTTCCAAGTACTAAGTCGTGACGGTCTAATCAGCTCCATTCGATTAGTTCAACAATTAGGTACCAAAATAAGTTTACAGAGCCTTGCGGTTATTCAAGGGCGAGACTCCCTACATTTTTCTATCTCTTAAAATTAACATCGTTATAATAGTTCACGTCCGGAAAAAAATCCAAAAAAACCACAGCATTTTTCTAACAAGTCACCGTGGTGCAATATGGTCGAGAAAAATCAAAATCATAATCACTTCGTACAGCGGAAAAACGTCGTCTCTTGAAATAAAAATATGTCATACCATAATATATTTTCAGAATATTTTTTTTCATACCAATGGGTTCGCGAAAAAAAATGTATTGCGGTGAAAAATCGATGTAATTAAATTAGAATACCAACCACAAAGGCACATAATATTATAATAAGGTTTCTTTACACATTTATAATATATACATTATATTATACACTTGTAATTTGTAATTATATATAATATATTATAATATGTGTGTAAAGGTGAATATTTTATGCGTTGATATATTAAATTTCATATCGAGGGCGTTAAATGTGAGTTCACATATACACATATATATATTACCTACTTATATATTATAGTATATTATATCGGTTTCCATGTAAATTTCAATCGATTTTCAATTTTATTATTAGAACATTCCTGTTGTGGCAGTTGCACAACCCCTAGAGTTTTCACCACAATAGATTTTTATATTAAATCTGCTCGATTTTGGTTTCCATAAAGTGTATCAAAATATGATATACCATGATGAGAAAAAAACTATTTTTAAAAAGTGTTCTTTTTTATTATCATTATTAAAAAAAATATATATCATTTATAATAAATGCTTTTATTGACAATAAGATTAATAACCAATATGGATCTTAATAAAATGTTATAAGTCGGTACAAAATTAATATAAAACTTGAAAAAACATGCTATTTGTCGATACTTTTTTAATATACCAAATAAATAAATAAAATAAAATTATAATATTTTAATAGATTCTGACTTTTTGGAATACTTCAACAATAAGTTCCTACCTAACTGTCTTTATGTAGGTACCTACTTATTTTTTTACAGAATATTGTATTAAATGCTGTTTTTCAAAGGTAGGTAACGATTGCATTTTAATTGTATTTTATTGAAGTTCACAAGTAATATGCTTGTCAATCAAAATCATTCAACTTGAACGATTTCAACAGTTTAAGTAAAATTTAAGGTGAGTACTCGTATTTAAAAGTTATTTTAAAGTAGTATTGTTGTACCATAAGAGTAAGTTGTATAAAACTATTTAGGTTAAAAAATATATAAATATTTTTAACTTTGAATAGTGTTATTATTCAAAACATTTCAAACCTTATAAGTGTTTAATTAGTTTATTTCGTTTTTTTTATAAAAGAAAACTTAAAAATTAATTAATTAACCAAATAAACTATTAAGTGATAAAATTATTTGTTGGAAAGTAAAATTGAAAGGATTTGTATTTAAAAGTAATTTTAAAGTGGATATTTATACATGATATTAATAATACTTATGAAACGTGTTGAATATACGTAAAGAAGATTTTTTTATTGCAAAAAAATTCATTACAAAACAATATTTTTGTTATTATTACGATTTCATTTCTTAATTTTATTTTTACTACTTTGAAAGACAACATGTATTTTAAAATATTATATTTGAAATAGAATAATATAGTTTTGAGAATTTGTAGTAAAAAAATGAATTTCCAATGATTAATGTAAGTAGTAAATAGTAATTTTATTTAGGTACTTACTGCTACTTAATCGTAAATGCTTAAAGTTCTTACGAGTGGAATAGTGAACAAACATTGTTCTTGGTAATTACCTATATTATTATATTATGTACCAATCCATGCTCAATCACCATGAACTTTAAACACTATTTGAATTCAAAATTGTATTCATAACAATTCTGCTTCGAAGGACCAAGTGGAACACAAAATTAAAAATTGTTTCTTTCAAAAAAGTAAAATATAAAAAAAATGACGATTAAAAATATTAAAAGATATAATTTATTTTTCAAAAGTAATTGAAACTATTTAAAAAAAATTATTTGGAGTCTGGAGAATGGTATTAATTTTCAATTTAATGAATGTTTACTGTTAAAAAAAATGCCTCAGTACTTACTTTATTCTAAAGAAATAACATTAATATTATTTAATAATTTAAAGCTAATGTATTTCCTGACATTTCAATATTACTTTTAAGTACACGAGATTAAATTATTTTGAAAATCAGATACACTCATATCGTATACACCAATAATTAATTTGATATTATCTTTTTTCAAATATTTATACTACAATATTCTTAGAAAAAGAACATCAATATTTTTTTAATTTTCTCGTTTAGTTCAAACTTCAAACACTATTTTCTAAGAACTGAAAAATATTTTATAAGCAAATTGTATTTTGATTCTCTCTGTTTGGACTTAAAGCATCTAACATGGATAAAAACTCTTAAGTCTTACAATTATTATTTTTATTTATGTCTGGACGCATTTTTCTGCAAAACTGGTGCTCTCTATAATATATTTTTTCATACTTTGGTATCCATACTATTAAATAAAATTGGATAATAATTGTCTTTGAAAAGTTTAGAACTTAGTAGTTGTTTTTGAACCTCTACTATAAAAAAAAAAAACATAATCTATATTATAATCTTGTGGCTCTTCGTAAAATCTAGTAACAGTTTTTATTCCAGCTAATTTAAAATACAATCTGTTGAAGATAACATTTACAGTTGTTTATACAAAATATTTATTTATTTGTTTTGGCGTTTAACATACAATTTATTCGATCAATGCTCAATCGTTATACTAATTAATTACAGTCGTGTTACAGCAGCTCTCTTTTTGTTTCAAAGAACAATGAAATCATTAGCAGGAAAATCTTTAATATTATTTTCATAATGTTTAATGTTATAAAATGTATGACTAAAAAAATACATTTGTCCCTCGTTTATTAAGCTTCCATTATAATCATCTGTAAACTACATTCTGAAATCAACTCATATTTATTTAATTATTTCATGAATTTAATTATTTTTAATTACGTGTCAAATCGCGATAAAGATAAGAAAGAATTCGACCGTCAGCTAAAATTTAAGGTGACGAGTGACTAAAATATAAATAATTTATGTATTTTCAACTTTTATAAACATCAATACACAAATATATATTGTGATATAATAATTTTATATTTTACTTATAAAAGAATAAAAAAGAAATATAATTCACTCAATAATCTTTATGTCACAAATGTATTATTTATATTGTTAACGGTCTAGAAAATTAAAAACAATCGATAAGTTATCAAAGCTAAATTCAGCATGTTGTGTATCAAAACTACACCTACTGCCACTTGGAGCATTATAGATTTCTTTTTATTGTTAGTTTACAACCAAGTTATTATAGCTCAACAATTCATTGAATAAACATACAAAATATAATATAGGTTATAAAATAATATATTAATTATAGTGATAACTTATAACTATATGTAGTGATAATATTTATGGGTAGTATTAGTAGTATAATATGTAATATAATAGCATTATAGTTATAGTACAAGAATCATATTTTGATATTTCTAAGGTTCTAACTGTGGTTTTTCTATGCCTAAATACCTAGTTCTGTTATCTTAGTTCGACTCACCACTAGTTATATATTCATTATTCGTTTCCTAATTTGTTCAGATAAATTATGTGTATACATCTAGCGTCCACAAAAAAGGTAAACGAAGTGCGTAGTAAATTCAATAGAAAGTTGTCTATAGTACAAATTATTGACATCAATATCGTGTATGAAATGTTAATAATCGTATGATATGGACGTCATTATTTCTGGCGTTATTTGATTGAGTCCCATTTTAACCTTTTGTACCTTTCCAATGTTTCGATTACGTCTCGCCACGTATATTCAAAATATGAAATGTGTACCTACGTTATTTGTATTATACACTGGTAAACATATTCAGCCGGTGGGCATGCAGAAATATTTAAACATTTTAAACACAAATTATTTTTGATTTGAAGAGATTACAGAAATTGAATGTGATGACTGGTAATCTTATCAATTAATTAATATTATTGCAATCATGAATCCATATTTCATTTATGACTGATATACAACCCATTATTAGCTTAAACACCAGATATACTTTAGCTTATAGTGAGGCAAACAATTTCAAAATGCAAAAATAAACACATTTCCGTCATAATTAATTTTAAATATCGTTCCAATAAGATGTTAATCAACTGGCCACAATATTGAGCTTTGGCAATGTAACTAATAAGATTTTAAAGTGTTATTTGAAGACAATTGTATGTGAGTTATTATACAACATAAAAGTGTTTTAGCTAATCGTTGTCATAAAAAAATTCTTCCAAATGATTTAATAGACAAAATAATCTCAACAGCCTAATAGATTGCTAGATTGAAGATAATTAAGCTAAAACCTTCAACATTAAGTCATAATTAAATACCTAGTTAAATAAACAGACGTGGTAAGTATTAATTTTTAATTATAATACACCTAATAAACTCATAAATTAATAGGTATAAAATAAAATAAACAAATTATCATTTTCAAAACAGAATTTGAATTTATAGATTAACAACCTTGAGTTTGTTTTTGAGGAATCGACAATATTTTTACGACATTTGATGTGTCATGTTCAAGAAGAGAAAATAAAAAGGCTAAAAGAAAGATATTACCAGCTCTTCAAAAATACAACCTAGAAGTGAATAATATAAGCATATTCTCATAAACCTACTGGCTACTAGTAATTGAATTCATTGAACTTAGTGAAAGATATATGCGTAAACTACATTTTTTTATATACCAGGTACATTCTGGTATACTGAAATTTTATTTATTCAGAGTATTACTCTATTTTTCTACTTTTAGTTATTATAAATAAAAAAAATTTATAATTTACTTGTACTTGCATGCAAGGTTCTGAAAATTATATAAAAAAAAATGTAATTAAAAAAAGCGGGTAAGTGGTAAGCTCTTCTGTACAGTAGGTTGAAAGTGGGTGACTGTAATGTATGGTGTTAAATTTGAATTCAATGATATAATATGAAAAAAGTTTCTGAGTGGAGACGGTTTGTCAGCCTATGACATTATATATTTTATATTATATTTATATTGTTATTGACAAAACGGTAGCCGGTTAAGTTGAATTATAATTAAGTATTTGTTTATTATCAAATTGTGTACAATAATTGAATAATATACTTTAGAAGTTTCAAGTTCTCACGAATAATATTTTTTAAATATAACACATTTCTAAAATCATTCTTCTTTGTTTAAATATCTAATTTCATCCAAATTGTAACTTAAAATAACTATTAAAAAACAGTATATGTATATTTTCTGATTTTCTGATTACAGAATTACATTTTTAACTACAAAATAATTTTTCAATTTGATAAATTTTGTTAAAATTCGAACTTAAATCCTTATAAACAATAACTGGGACTATGTATTTTTAAAACTTTTAAACTGCCATTGTTACAATATATTAGGTACCTTGTATTAAATTTTCAAACTATTTGACCAAACGTATTGGAAACTGTAAATGTCCGTAAGCAGTTCAAATTAAAAAAATATTTTGAAAATTGCATAGTGTATTGAAAATGCTAATATAAACATACAGTGAAAATTTCAAGTATCTAAGGTCGTTTGTCATAGAGTTACACCAAAAACCAAAACCGATTTTGAGTAAAAATTCCCGTTTTTCCTTAATTTTTATTTCGTTTTCCCTTGCGCTTTTGAAAACTATTGGGAATTTTAATAAATATGTATACATTTCGTGTCCAATCATATACGTTTACGAATGAATTGTTGATGACCTAATTGCGCATAAAATTATAATGTACAGACATAAACAAATATATTAGCAGTGTTCAAAAAAAGAAAAAGAAAAATAACAATAACAGCCACTTTAAGGAAAAATGATTATGCTGAACGCAATTGTAAGCATTATGTTTACCGAATATTTCTCAAGATAAAAATATAAAAATAATTATTATTGTGTAAATACACAATAACTTTAACCGTTTCTTATGAAAGTATATACCTATATAACTAAAACTGAAATATAAACCAACGTTCTATTTGAATTTTTAAGTAATTATTTATAAAACGTATTACAGTGCGTCTGTGCTAAATACAATAGTACACAAGCTGTTAGCGGAAAAAAAACGTGTACAAATTAGTTTCACCACAATATTTTTTAATAAAACCCGTATTACCTGAAAAATTGTTAAAAAAATTGATTTTCTCTTAAATACATTATGAATGAAGATATTCGGTTGTATACTAAAAAAATATAGTCAAGTACACTTAGCAGGTATCTTTGTATAATAGGTAACCTACCTAACTACTTATAAAACCTATCGCAACTGAGTAATAATTATTATAACTGAACTCCAGTTTAGTCGTTGGTCACAGGATAATGTCAAAATACAAAACAGGGCGTAGATTTATTAAAAAGGAAAACGGGTTGTTTCACGATTGATATATTTCATTAAAATATTAGTACTGATTCGAGTCTATACCTGATCTGTAGCACCTTGCATGAACAAATTATCACAACAACGAACTTAATATTTTTTTTTTATTGTTTCGGCATCATCTACAAGGTTATTAGCTTACAATTATTAAACAGTTGGACTTCGATTATCGGGGTAATATGGAGTGATATATTTTATATTAAGTTTTACATTATATTAAGTTGAACAACTCAATTAATAGTATAATAATGTTCGTAATTCTGCAAAAAAAATAAATTATCTATAGAAACGTACGAAATATGATTGAATGAAGAGACGAATTTTTTTTAAGAAATGTATTGCGGTTTTTTTTTATTCAAATGTCAACATTAACTTATGCGATGAATGAAAAAAAGAACAATCGTTTTAGACTCTATAACAAACAACCGTAGATACTTGCAATTTTCACTGGATGTTTATATTAGCATTTTCAATACAAGATACAATGTTCGAAATATTTTGGTTAACTGTTTACGGACATTTAAAGTTTCCAATTTTGTTAGTTTTTTTTTTCTTTAAACGTCAATAACATTTTATTTGTTTGGTATAGGAACGCACGAAATATGATTGAATGAAGAGACGAATTTTTTTATAAGAAATGTATTACGGTTTTTTTTTTATTCAAATGTCAACATTAACTTCTGCGATTAATGACAAAAAAAGAACAATCGTGAACTCCCGGTTAATTTATACAGTAGTAATTCCGGCTATAAAACATAAATTGACAAATCTAATTATTAACGTTTATAACTATTTAATTTGATCTGACTACGTAGTATTATAAAGAATAGTATTTTCAAACAGCTGCCGCATAATACTTTAAACTTTGCTGTTCAAAGTACATAATATTATATTAAAACCTAAAGACCGGATTCTCTTGCGATTGCAACTTTTAATTGCATACTCCAAATCATATGAAAACACAAGTTATAAACCTGAGCAAATTAAGTAGATGCATTTAAACGAAAATTTATTTTGCACATAATTTCACGTTTTAGACATTTTACATAAACAATTTTAAATATCGTGTTTCATAAAAAATCACATTTTTGTATTAATACCAGGTATTATATTTTGTATAGTTTTTGCTATTTTATCTAAATACTTAGAATTTAATAACAATAATATGATAAGATAACAAAGATGTGTAAACCATAATATACGAGTGACCGATAAACGGGTAGCTATTACCTAATAGACTACACCACAACAGTCTAACCAGTAACCACGGCTCACAGCTATAGATAAAAAATTAGAATTTTTTACTTCACTGAAATTAACTTAGAAAGATACATGATGGTACATAAAAATGTTGTAAATTAGATTATATTTTATATTATACTTTATGTACTATATATATGTATGTACTATACTATATATATTTGTACCTATAGTAGGTATAAACAAAAATATTATAATATCAAATAAATAGTAATGAAAAAATAATTTTCAGTAGGTTACTATACTGAAAAAAATGGCCATCGTCTTAAAATTATTTCCTCTGCAAAAAATATTTAATAATCTATTCACGCCATTGCTCATATCGTAATTTATTTTAATCTTATAATATTGTATAGTACTAGGAGGTTTTAAAGTTATATTTACCAGCTATTACGTATGGTTTAACATTTCTTATAATATATAATATATTTTGTTTGATTGCTACTGATTACTGAATAGTTTTGACTTCATTAGCTTATTCATAATATTCATCAACATAATAAAATGATGGTTCGACAAAGAACATTACTGAATGCGCGAATCATCAATTATTTTCTCCGATTCACTAAATTTAAACAATAATTGTATAATTTTCTACTTAATTGTAATATTAATTAATTAATTACACCATACAATTTATGATACTAATTGTAACGAGAAACTGGAGTCCAATTTATCTCAGTAAATACAATTTAACTTTTTTGTTGACCCTGTAACGAACCCTAAAACTACTGAGTACCTATATCTTACCATAATTATTATATGTAGATACCTTATATATAGCTACTATTCTATTTATTATTATGTGTACATGCTTACTGGACATACATAATAATCTGCACAAGTACTTTACACACTCATAATACTAAAACGAAATTTATTTAAGGGAAAAATAAAAATAAATCTCAAATTTAAAAAAAAAGTTTTAGTATAGGTACCTACATAGGTATATACTTACACTTTTAAAAGTATGTTTATTGTATGCAACAAAGATAAGCCGTTAAAAATAAAATGTAGCTGAAGTTGCTTTATAGTTAGGCACATCTCCATACAACAACTACATAATCTCATAAAGTCATAATTTATAAGTCATAAAATCATAAGCATATATTATCTTATAACACTATAATTCATTTTAAATCCCAAATAAAAGATGAATGCTGTTTTATACTTATTATTTAGTATTTGTAATACTTATTAGTTGTTATCGTTTGTTAATTATTTAAAATGTATTATATACAATTATAGAAATGGTCTCCAAAGTGTTATCAATTTTAATTAATATCGATAGTTATAGTTGAATGGTAAGCTTATAAATACTCAAACTGAAATAAGTATTAAGTTTCTACATACATACATTTTAAAATAAATTATAAAAATATATATATTTAATATAATATTATTATAATATATATTTAATATATATTATTTAAATATATATAATTATATATTATTTAAATATATATAATTATATATTTTAATTAATTGACAAAAAAACATTATGTACCTGGTAAATATAAAAGTATCTATGTAATAAATATGTATTAAATATAATTTAAGAAATTCGCATATGGGTACCTATAAAGTAACTTTTTTTTCCTAAAACTATTTTCAGTTAAAATGGTAGAGGTACAAAACAAGAGTCTGCTGCATTTACCTACATAAACTAACAATTGAAGTATAAAACGTTACGTATATTATTTTTCATTAACAGTTGACACTGTGTTGCTGTTTATTATTACATTTATATAGTGCGCTGTTGCTCTATTCTTTGTTCAACTCAATATGATAAATTATGGTTGTTTGGATGCGAAAATGATTGTGAGCATGTTGATGTAAGTTCGTCTTTTAAATATTATTTAGGTAAATTTTAAGTAAAATGAGTAAGAAATATATATTTATATTATATATTATGTTTCCATAAATGTATGAAAAATGAATACATATAAGTTATATTTGTATACGAATGTAGGTATAGTCTTATTTTCCTTTAGATATCTGTATTAGTTTGGCTTAATCAAGGTTATAATTTTTTTTTAAGTATTCAAATACATCTGTGATAAAATACAAATTAATTGATGATTGCTATATTATAAAAAATTATATGTATTAAGCACAAGAAAAGAAATTGTAAACTCATCCATATCAACTGGCAACTAATATTATATTAATATGTCAATCCAAATTCCAAATACTGATTAAAACCAGAACATATTTTGTATTTTTCAGTAGAAACAAACATTTTCAATATTAACATGGTGCACCTAATTACTAACATAATATCTTAACTTTATTCGAATAGTAAACTAATCAGTTAGTTAAGTAGGTAACTAACGCATTTATGGTTTTACCTGTTACCTATATCCCAGAAATTTACATACGCCACTCGTTTGGTATCATTTATTCGTATCGGTCCAAATTATAGGTAAGTAGATACAATTATAATGACTTGCAGGAAATCAACTACAAATTATAGAACTCCTGGTTGCCAACAAATATTAAATAAAACCTCACTTGCTTTAACATTTCTCACAGTTCTGTTGTTTGTGTGCATTTAGGGGAATACATCCAATCAAACATCCGACTAACTCAATTTCCAATAATGGATTCTGGTAGCCAATCGGATATAGTTTGTATGGGGATCAAATATACAAATGAAGAGTACTTTTTAAAATAATCGAGAAAAAAAATAATAATAATTAATGATTTTATTTCAATTTTATTGTTGTTCAAAATTTTTTTGGGACTTTTTTACAAACTATATTATGATTTTCTATAGACTTGATATAGGTACATTTCAAAATTTTTTGGATGTTTTTTTTTACTTTCTACACCTTCTACACAGCAGAGTAACTTCTCTGGTTTTTAAATAATGGTTAGAACAGCATAAATTTTAACCTATTGCATTAAGTTTGTAGGCATTTTACTGTTTTAAATTACATGCTGCAACTAAGACTGAAAAGATCAACAAGAAATCCTCAATAGACCTGTAACCGCTTACCAGAACAAACTTTAATTTATTGAACCACAGAAACACTGTTTATATTTCTCTAATTTGTTTTAAATTATTTCACTATATTGGAATACATACATTTAACTACTTCGCATTACCATATTGGTTAGCTGGGTAGCATATGGTGTTCAAGTCTTAACGATTATTATTTTAAAAATTACAAAACAATTATAATATATTAAAGTCTAGACTATTAATAATTATTTTTCCATAAAATTGTATTGTTTTTACGCAACTTGTCGATGGTTTTTTACTACCTTATTATTAGTGAAGTTAATATACCAACAAAAAGCTGATGATACAATTTAAAAACTGTCTATTTTAGTAGGTATACCATATAATAACATATAATATATGAAATTAATCCGGTCCGAGTTTAACACGAATACACATATTAGATCGTGTTCAACAAAACTTACAAATTCAACCTGTTGTATAAAACGACCAAATAATCACTACGGATTTAAAAATTAATATTCATAAATCTTGTACATACATATTATATATTATATATATTATGAGTTATCAGAATTCAGAATATTATTACATTACACATAGTTTTATAATGCGTTGCTACCTAATCTTCGCTCAATATCTACGACTTTTACGTAAATCATCTACCTGATCTTAGAACGTATATATTTCATTATTATTAATTATTTGTACAACCTAACCCTAATAATATCAAGACAAGGTTGCCTGATGTCTGGAAGGATGGCTGAGTAGGTAGCGATGCTGAATTTTGAATATTAATGAACACCACACGTCATACGTGTTACGTATAATATCGTTATGCTATGTGTCAAAATTTCAAAATTAAATATAAATAAATAATTTTGATGATGGTTTGGCGTCAATAAATATTTGGGAATGTGAGTTCGTAAAATTAATATGACCATTTGTAATGGCCGGACACGACGTGTTTAAAAATTTCACATGTGCACACCGTATACAGACGTAATAATCAGCTTATGTGTACATTACGACGTGAGATACGTTGTAAAACTAGTATTTAACCGGTAAAATAATGACTAGGTATCGACCATAATGATATTATTATTATGGACGGAAAAATGTTCCTACATACTAATATAATATCAATACAAATAAACCTAAGATCGGTGTAAAATAGTGTCGAAAGTATTATAATATGTATAGTATTTTATTATCATTGTTGTTGTTAAATTATAATATAGTAAGTTGTCTGCGCTCGTTTCAAATCGTCATAATACGTATTTTTTAATATAATAATAACGACGACGATATAGTTTGCGACGTCCTCTCCTGTATAAATACCTACGGAATAATGAAGATACGTTTAATGCACATTGTGTGTGCGTTATTTTAAGACCCTGAGGATTTGGACAGTAAAACAACGTCGGGACGTTATTAAGATGACATCGCGTTGCCTATCTGTTGTGCCGGTCTAATGTATGCACGGCGAGGGGAAATTACATTCCACGTATATTATACAAAAATTCTGTGTTCCGAGTCTTAATGTTCTTATAAAATATGCAAAAATGTATTTACGAGAACCGTTTATTTTTAAGTTTTATTGCCGTTTACATTTTTTTTCGGTTTTTTTTCTTTCTTATTTGCCGTACAGACCGTTGGATTTAGATATTTTGGTTATAATTAATGGAAAAAAATAAACAATTATCGGAGATACATGGAGAATAACATTAATAAAAACGTCCGTTTGCCGTTGTCGTATAAATTAAAACGTTTCAGATTTAAATCGGAAAATTGTATATTATATTATGCGGCTATTGTCGGTATTTCTCCTTTCCCCCCTACGAGAGATGTTTTAAAACAAGACGAGATCGTTTTTATTATATAGAAAATATACTTTGGTGTGAAGGAATGTAGAATACATTGAGGGCAGTACCTGACGGTATAGTCGAATACCATTTAAATTGTTGATAAATAATGTGAAGTAAAAAAATCAACACAATTTACGCGACAGATAATAGATATTAACGATACCAGTGCGTCAACACACGTTATTATAATAATATTATAATATATCGATGTCTCGACGGTGTAAACTTCATGGAGAAGTCATTCGAAGGGGCGGAGCACGTTTGCGAGCATCGCTATTGTAACAAAAGAGTTTTTTATAGACCATTTTCGAATCTCTATTGTTATAAAAAAAAATTTTAACATCTTATAGTTTGACTAGAATCTTAAATTGGTCATTATTATCTAACATCCATAAAAAATTACAAAATTATTTACAATATTCAAATTATTTTTATCCTAATTCTTTTTGAATCTACAATAATAAAATTGTACCTATATGTTATTAGGTAGTGTGTTATCTGGTTGTTTCACCATACTGCATGTTATACTATAACACTTGCGATGTGCAATCGACCAATAATTTTTTTTAGCCGGGGTATAAAATATAAATGTGCAAGCGCGATCAGTGGCTGATCTAGAATTTTTGTTCGAAACCCCTTACCCCCGTACATAATTGAGCCGTCTTTATTTTTTCCAAGTTTCCGACACAAATATTTAAAAACAACCCAACTTATTAACCTGGATGGTATACCTGCAAAGGGTATTGCCAGGCCCCTCTACTCCCCTTAAATCTGCCACTGCAAACGATTAACTCCAATTTTTTAAGTTGAATTTCATATTATTATACTAATATAACAACAAATTTAGATGCTTTAGTTCTAAAAAATAAAGATATTTCACTCGATGTTCCTGAATAATTATATATTCGTGACTTATAATATACGAGAGTTTCAGCTACTGTGTCGAAACGTGTATTATTCATATTTCATATATATACATATATCTAAAAGGCCCAAAATATGATGAAACGTACAAATGATGGTTTATTGCATATCGATGTTAAAAATTAAAAAAAATCGAAAAATAATGGATCTCTGTAATTATAGGAATAAATTATTACCGAAGTTACTTTGGGTGTTTTAGATCTATATACGAATAATACAGTATTTATAGTACCACATAATATTATTATAAGTCACGAATATGAAACAATCCAAAATGTGTTTATAATGGTAGATTTATCATTAGTCCCCCCCCCCCAAGACTACTTAGGTAAAAACTAACATACCCACTACATAATACCTTAGTAGGCACCTACCTAATAAGTAATAACAGATGTGCAAATGCATAACATAATATTTTCAGTAGTAAAATTATGATCATAATAATATTATGTAGGTACTGTAATTTTTATTTTTTTTCTATGTAACCGCCTTTTTTCGTGTTATTATGCTCGTTACATCCCATACATAATATACGTTACAGTCTAATATACATTTAATTAATTAATTTTCACAAATATAATGATCATGATTCATGACCATTTCCGTCGTGGCCTGCGATTGTGCCGACGGGTTAAACCACCGTGGTCAGTTTTTCGCGGACGTTTTTACAAAAAATCCGGTAGCCGCGATAACAACGATAAATCACGTCGATTATGCATATGATCGTAAATTATTAGTCATCGAATGTCGGTGGTATTCTCACACCTGCTGCATCGATTGTCGAATAGTTTTGCCAACGCCTCTCCGTATTTTTTATTTTATACATGTTAAAATAAGCGTACAGTTTTTATTTCGCGTGTCTTTCTTTCATTTTCTCATGAAATACGTTTACACACGTTGATATTACAAAAATAAGCTTTTTATTTTAAATTAGTTTCACACACATACAGGGTGATTCACAAAGCATTCTCACGACAGTTGTTTTATTGATTTATTCCAATTTTTATAATTTTTAATTTTTATAAGTACCTCCTACTGGCACTACAACTCATATTTTTAAATAGGTTTAATTGGGACATTAAAGGGACTGCACTGTACCGATACAAATGTATTTTTTATTTTTTAAATAGAACAATCTTTTTTTTCTGTAAATTGTTAAGCAGATTTATGTTTTATTCATGTTGATGTATTTAAATCAAAGATTTGAACGAGTAGTTTCAAAATTAAACGACTTTATGTAGATACATTGATAATGGTCCATGATGAAATGTAATTTGTTTGACGAAATGGAAACTAGTATAACTACCTAGGTATATGGTTATTTGAAAATATATAGTAATTAATACACATTTTATGTATCGTAAACATTGTCTGAGAATAATAAGTACAACTAGACTAAATATTTCATACATTTTATATTTTATATTGATATACTATTATTTAGGATGGTTATCGTTAGAGATGTGAGCTCGCATTGTGCTTTATGCATTCATAAACAGCTGCGAATTTGATTAAATTTTTTTGTGTATATTTGAGTGGTTTCCTGTATAATTTAGATTCACAACTGCCCCGGTACGTCCAACCCTGAGAGGTTCTCAAACAGGGAATTCGAGATTTACGATGGACATTTTTCTATAAATGTTTGCTACTAGTTATAGGAGAAATAATTAGTAGAAATTAGTATTTATTATTTTATTTATTGCCATTGGTTAATCGGGCAAATCAGGTACAAGCAGGCATCAAATCGAATTTTCTCACATTGCGATTGCCTACCAGGGTGGCTTAGGTGCACTTACTGTAGAGAGTTATAACCAAAAGGAGTTGAACAATCACAACTTTTTAAGGGTTGTCATTTTATGCACAGGATCCGCTAGTATTGAATACAATTAAAATAAACTTAGAGGCACCTAATTACAATCTACATCTTAAATAAAACATAATATTAATTATTTATCAATTATAAATAGTTCCGACTTTAAGTTTTGTGTTAAAGCTAGATAACATTTAATGTGTCATTGCTAATATTTAACTGCTCAACAATATTTACTGTAAAAAAAGTAGTTTATATTTGAAAAAAAGAAGTTTAGCCTCACACAATACTCCTTAAATAGTATTAAAAAAATCGAAATATCTAAATCTGTGGTATTTAAGTATACACTAACAATAAACATTCCGAAAATCAGAATTAGAATAAATGTATTATTAAAAAAATATATGAACATTCCCAATGAAACTCTCTGAATATGCAAATAAAGGTTTGGAGGTAGGTACCTTGTTTTTTTCCACCGAAGATACCATTTATTCGCGAGAATTAACGCATAGTTAGTATCGTCTCGTGTTGGATTCATCTCAGGATCGTGACGGACCCAAGGCCGCAGAGAACTAAATACAATGTACATATTATAATAACAATAATATCCAGGCGCCTCACACACTCCTTTTTATATATTATTATTATTAAAATATACCAATGTAAAAAGAATTCTCACTCTTTTTTATCGTTATAAGTTTATATAACCTTCGCAGTCACCAGTCGTACAGGGTGATTCATTTTCAATAACCCAGGAATATGTTTTTAAATTTAGTTCATCAATAATATTTACAATCTATACTATAATATTATATATCACTGTATATTATACAATAATGGTTAAATTTGACATGTAAATATGTGTAAAGAGGTGTAAAGACAGCAAAACGACGGAAAAGACGACACACATATCTTCGTCATTTAGAGTCGTCTAAAAACGAGTAGTAGGTAATACTGTGATAGATTAATAGGAATATAAAATATGATATTATATACAATATAGTCATATGGTTGTTAGTGTGTTACGCATTATGTAAACGGACGTTTAGTTGTTAGCGTTAATTTTTAAGGTTAGGGCCCCTGCAAAAAGTAGTCTAGGTACTTAGTTTATTTTATATGAAGAATAATTGAGATTCAGTAGAATGTAGATTATATCAGGACATTCCCCCACGGTGGAGGGTGAAAGTGATATTAGCTGATTTGGACACTTTGATTTTGATTTTCCGGTTTTGAATCCAATGAGATAAGATATTCCAATGATTTTGAAGTAGAAGCGCTTGCTTCAAGATGATTATTCTGGATAGTATAGCAGAATTATCAGAGTAGGTTACAATTACCGTATTTTCAGTTAGTGGAATATCTGTTATACAGTGACCCACTTGTAACATACTGTACAGCAGAGTACCTTTTTATAAAATTAATACTTAAAAGAGAGTTCCTAAAAGTCTACATAAGAGATACCTAGAATCCATAAGAAAGTTATTTTCAGAGTTTTTCAATCGATTTCGATTTTCAAAAAGTGTTGTTAAACATAATAATGTAGAATTAAATAAACATCTGATATTCTAATGCTGGAAATACTTAACCTAATGAAATATATTAAAATCATGTTCATAAGTAAGTGTCACTATTTCTCATATAAGAACCTACTAATTGAGAAGTACATGGAAGGTATGGTAGGTATGGAAAAAAGCCCAGAAATATAAATATAAATGTGAACACATTTATACTCTATTCCTAATTAGTAACTACCATGTACCTATAACAAAATATAATAATTTATTACAATGAAAATAATAATTAATTGTTAATTGTATAAAATATAGATTGTAAATAAAATAAAAATATAAATATGTACACAATATTATGTATAAGTCATGATATATTGTGTTACAAATTATAATTTATTAGTCAAAAAACATAAGTCTTAGGTATATACATACTAAAATATTATCTATTAGCTAAAATATATAGGTAAGGTGTGTTCACGCTAAGAGGTACCACTAAATATTTCAGTTTGATGACCTTGTATTGAAATGGGGTTTTCGCTGAATGACAGATAGTACTTAAATACACATTTTCAGATAAACTTCAAATTTTTAACTCTTTCGATGCAACTTACTTTTTTTTAAACTATAACATCAACTTGTTTTTACATATTCGGATAGAGTATTTTTTTCTAAACAATTTATGTATAAAAAGTTTTTTTTCTAATTACAAAATTGGCATATTAAATTTAATACTTACGAGGAATTTTTTTGACAAAATCTAAACTAAATTCAACTTACTGTTACTTATTAATACCCAATATTGTTAAATACCTGTTTGCACACAGATAAAATAGTAGAAACAACTTTGACAAGATTTGCCAGTAATTAAGATAATATAATTCCTATTCGTCATACCTACATTTATTCCTCGTAAATATTAAACTTCATCGTTAAATTTCATATGCCAATTTTGTAATTAGAAAAAACTTTTTTACATAAATTGTTTAGAAAAAAATACTCTACCCGAATATGTAAAAATGAGTTGATGTTGCCATTTAAAAAAAAGTAAGTTGTATCGCGAATGTGCGTATCGAAAGAGTTAAAAATTTGAAATTTATCTGAAAATGTGCATTTAAGTACCATATGTCATTCAGCGAAAACCCGGTGTCAATACAAGGTCATCGAACTGAAATATTTAGTGGTACCTCTTAGCGTGAACACACTGTATTATAATACCACTTGTTTTGTATTAACTTATTATATTATTATTTATATAGTCGTGTACTTTCTGTATACATTTTAGTATGCATAAACCTAAGACTTATGTTTTTTTTACTTATAATTTATAGTTGTATACTAGTATGTATATACCTACGACTGATGTTTTTTGACTTATAACTTATAACACAATATATCATGGTACATGAGTTCATAATGTTTACATAATATTGTGTTCATATTTATATTTCTTGACTTTTTTTCTGTGGGCTTTTTTCAGCTATTCGGTAGGTATATAAAAATAATAAATTGGAAAATACATAATATAATATAATATTTTAATGACTTATTAGCAAATTATAAAAATCAATTTGCAAAATATTGACATATTTTTCAAATTTATGAGACAACGGTGGGAGACCAACTTTACGGATGTGGCTCTGCAGTTTTCATTTTTCGAGATGCACCTACGTCGGTTATACATTAGAAAACTTGCGAGAAATAATGCAATTTTTAAAAACATGAAATCATTACTAACCAATTATACCCTTGTATTTCATCAACAATTTTTTTTTATAAAATATATTAAAAAATGACTCAATTTTTTGAGATTATTACGTTTTTATTCCATATATTGTTCCGTATACTTTACAAGCATGTTTATATATACGAAAAAATTGGTGTAAGATGAAATTCTGTTCAACATACATAATATACGGGTATATAGGTGGATACACACACATTGCAAGAGTACGTACATAAATAATACTTACAAAAAGTGCCGAAACGCGTGTGCCCAGATTGTGGGAAATAGATAACAATTTCGATAGCAGGGGTAAGTTGTCATGCAAATTATCGAAATGAAAACATATTCCGGTAAAAATCCGGTTTTCCCGTGCAGATGTCCGATACGAATTGGCCGGGAACGGGATTGATGACGATGTCGTTAATAAATCGTTACTCGTTAGCGATGAATGACGTTATAGTTTTTAGGTATAATATGTATACGATGAAATACGTATGGAATATTTGGATACTGCGATGTGTGCACATAAATGCTTTTTATAAATTTTTTTTCATTATTAATAAATAATATATGTCGCCCGGTGTCGTACACACGCACAAAATATATTATGTCGAATCGCATACGGTAAATTTAAACTTGTTGTAAAACAAACGTTGGCGTATTTGAGTAGTTATAGTTTATTCACACGCGCGTGTGCGTCCGTGGAGAGGTTTCCCAGAAAACCGCCATGTCATTTTCTTAACAATAAATTGTTTATGAATTATATCATTACATTGTAATAACACTATAGGTACGTAGTGCGTTTCTCTAAAGGTCCAGTGAAAATTGTTACAAAAAGAAATATTAAAAACGAAACCTATTAGGTTACCAATAACCAACCTCCAAACAACACGAATCGGAACAATAAACTTACTATAACACGTTGTACGGATAAAACCTATTTATCTACGTTTTATTCTTCACGTTTTAAAATAATATTATGGGAGATTGTCTATTTTCGCAACATTTTTAATACAATACGATCGGAAAACGGAACAATAACACGTGGTACGGTTAAAATCTATTTATCAACGTTTTATTCTTGACGAATGACGTTAATAATAATATTATTATGTGGAGGATATGCACTTGTAATTTTCGCCACATACATCTCTAACTTAATTTTGGTTATCTGAGCCACACTTTCAATTTCAGACTTCAGCTATTAGCATTTAACAATTAATTAAGTATAATATTCCTGTTTTTTACTCATTTTATTAACTAAAATATTGCTCACTAAGTACGCATTCCTACTATATAATTACAATTAGCTTACATGTTTTATTTTACTTTATGTACAGTTTAATGTTTTTCTTGAAATATGCCTATTAAAATTAACTATAATATAGTAAACTATCTCAAAGTTTTCAATCAATTTTACGATTTTTATTTTTCGTTTTCCTATACCAGTAGGGCTATATTGCTGCTCACACTGGTGGTACTTCGACCGTCACGATAAATTATCATTCTAAGTGTTATAATAATAATATTGTCTTTCGCAATTCGTTATACGGCGACTATGTTTTTATTTATTTATTTATTTATTTATTTATTTTACATTACGGGACTAGCCCAAAGTACAGTTAATGGAATAAGATACAGACAAAACATTATAATAATATTGATATAAAACAAAGACTAAAGATTAAAGACTTGAGAGGTTCTCATTTGCTAAACGCATCATTCGGTGGATAGGGTGGTTTCGGCCATAGTTAGTGGTGTGTCGAGGAACGTAGTAGGGGGCCGTTAGCCTGGAAGACCTACTTGGAACACGAAAGTTTACCTCAGCGAGAAGCTCGGGAGCATTTATGGTACCATTCGTAAGTTTATTTAGGAAGATAATGTTGGCAAAAACTCTTCTATCGGAAAGACTACTAAGTTGTAAGTGGTGTAAGACTGGGGAATAATCGTGAGGTTCATGACGGATATTAAGACAAAAGGATGCAAAATTAAGGAATTTACGCTGAACACGCTCAAGTAGGGAAGAGTCAGAGGTTGTATAAGGATCCCAAAGAATGGAACCATATTCTATTATCGGCCTTACAAGCACACAGTATAAATTTTTGAGAGAATAGGTTAGATTGAAATTAGAAGAGAAGCGTTTTATAAAACCTAATGTCTTTAAAGATTTACAGGTGACGTGCTCAATGTGGGAGTGGTAGTCTAAGTTGGAAGTTAGAAGGATACCCAAATCTTTCTTTACAGTAACTCGCGTTATGGAATGGTTGTTAAGAGAATAATCGAATAGAATAGTAGCTTGGCGTCTAGTAAAGGACATAATCTGACATTTGCTGATGTTGAGGTATAGTCCATGGTTCTCTAACCAGGTGGATAAACAATTGAATTCACTCTGAAGGCGTATGCAATCATCAATGGAGTTGACGCATGAAAATAATTTAACATCATCAGCAAAAGCCAAAAAACGGCAGTGCTTAAGAGCAGAATTCAAGCCGTTAATAAAAATAGCAAATAGAATTGGAGAAAGATGACCACCTTGAGGGACCCCTGAGGTAACGTTTATCAAACTTGAGCGACAATCTAAAATTTTTACCCATTGCTTTCTCATAGTTATGTATGATTTGAACCAAGATAGTAGCGGTTCGCCGAAGCCTGCTTTGTAAAGAACGTCAATGAGAATATAATGGTCTACTTGGTCAAAAGCTTTGGAGATGTCAGTGAAAATTACATCCACTTGAGAATGGTTTTCAAGAGCCTGTAAAGTGTAGTTGTTAAATACCATACTATTGAGAGTGGAGGATCTATTAGGCCGAAAGCCATATTGCTCGTCGATAAGAATAGAGTTAACTGGAGATTGAATACTACGGACAACTAGGTATTCAAAGAGCTTTGCAAGATGACTTAGAACAGATATAGGCCTGTAATTACGGATGTCATCACGATCTCCGGTTTTGTGGATAGGAGTGACAGAAGATAATTTCCAAATGTCAGGGAAGATACCGTCATCAAGTGAACGCCTAAAAATTATCCATAGGGGGACTGAAATTACAGATTTGATATTAGCTAAGAAAGAACCAGGAATACCATCCGGACCAGCACTTGTAGTGTTTGATAGGGTTTTTAATTTAGTTTCTATATCGGAAACTGAAAAGTGACAGTTACTAGGCAATTGGTGAAAAAGAAATGGGGTACTAGGTAAGGCAGAGCTACTAGATGGTTTGTAAACGGAAGCGAAGTGAATGGAGAACATGTTAGCTATTTGTTCCTTACCTGAGTATTGTTGAGCGTCTAGATGCATGACATTAGGTAGCCCAGAGCTTGAACGACTTTTGCGTACTAATTTCCAGAAAGATTTTGGGTTGTTATTAATTTGGGATTCAATATGAGTTAGGTAATTATTGTGACATTTTTTGGACAAGTATTTAAACTGTGCACGTAATTTAGAGAATGCAGAATAGTCCTGCTGGTTGTGTGTAGCTTTGAAAGTAGCATGTGCTCGTTTTTTAGTGAACACTAATGTTTTTAATTCCTTTGTGAACCAGGGAGGAAACTTTGAAGGAGTAAAACGAATTTCGGGAACGAAGTTGAGTATAGAGTAGTGTAAGGCATCATACAGGCAATAAGCTGCAGAATTTGCATCAAGGTTGAGTAAAGTTGAGGACCAATTGAAAGAATTTAGGAAAGAAATTATTTTTGGATAGTCAGACTTGCGAAAGTCAAAAAATGTATGGGAGTTATTTACAAAGGGTATATGAGGGATGTTTAAAAGTGAAATCTCTAAAGCTGGGTGAAAGGAATCACAGGGAACGAGATGGTTGAGACTCTTTTCAACAGAGATATTTGCAATATTTGAAAATATTAGGTCAAGTGTGGATTGAGAAGAGTTGAGGACAGAGTTATGCTGGAAAAAGTTTAAGGAAGCGAAGGTTTCGGGAACACAGGAGCCAGAAGAACCAGAGGTTGAAGAAAAAGTTAGTCCATCAGAGTCGTTTGACCAAGATAATCCAGGTAGATTATAGTCGCCACAGAATAAATATGTATTGGTAGGGTTCGCATTGATTAAGGATTCAACCGTTTCCATGTGAGATTCATATAGGAGAGAGGGACTAGAAGGAGGAATATATACACTGGAGACAACATAATTAGTGTTCTTGTAGTGGAACCCTATAAATAGGTGTTCTACTGAATTATTAGAGACAGTTATTGGGTAAGATATGATATCTTTCCGAATAGCAATGAGAACCCCACCGCCCCTTTTTAAGTTACTCGTAAGGTTACTTCTATCACATCTATATACAAAATAATTAGATAATCCTAATTCACTAGATGATATATTACAATGTAACCATGTTTCGGTTAAAGAAATAAATATAAAATTAAAGCTAGATACATTACAAATAACATTGCGTAGTTTAGTTCTTAATCCTCTGCAATTCTGGTAGAAACCAAAAGATTCAGTGAGGGCGTTGACAGAGGATGTGTTTAAGCGGCTAGTTGACTGGTGTGAGAGAGACGCCCTCTGGTGTGGTTTTTTGAGATGGAAGAGAAGATGGAAGAGATGTTTTGAAGCAATATTGTGTATACCTCGTCCGCGCCAAACAATTGGATACTTTTTCAGTGTAAATACGTTTCTTTGTTTTTTTAAATAACGCCTTTGAAAGCTGAACTGATAAAACTGTTCCCATGTTGGGTGTATCATACAATATTTACCATTACGATGCGATATATGCATACCTACATTCAATACAAAATTTATAAATCTTTAATACCACGCGTATACCACCACGGTATACCCACATAAATATTATCCGATATTGTTGTAAAATTATGACAGAGATATTTGCCTACGTATAAATCGAGTAAAATATTAACTAGGCACAACATAAATAATAATTGTTTTCCATGGTTTATTATTATGTAAACCGTCTCGCCGGCATTTGCAGAGTTATGACTGCGAACAGCGTCTTGTAGGTAGGTACGTAGTATACATCATACCTATAATAGTGACCAGCTATTTTTCACCCGCAAATATTTTGTCCACTGAACACGTCCCGCCCATTGTAACAAGAGAGAAGAACCATTTATAGCTGCAAATTTATTAAATTTATCAAACTCATATTATAGTCATAAAATATGTGATTTGTCATTCAATCTCTTTATTTGTGCCTCGGTTATTCGATTGGGGGTTATGTGAAAAACGTTTGTGTATTATAATATATTATAGGAAGAAAGATTTGAGGGTTTTTATTTGTCACCCCCCCCCCCTGAGAAAGGTAATAATAATAATAATATGCTCCCAGAACGATTAAAATTTTCGGTTAAGTAACCGGCTCATGGTCCGTCTAACAAACTCGTAAAAATAAGTTGTCATTAATTGTTTTTTTGCTTTTCGTTCTCGAACGCGATTTGAATCGTCTGTGTTTATTATTCAGTGAAGTTACATAATATAGGTACAATTAATGGAGAGCCGGTAAACCGTTTGACACCGGCTCTGCGTGCAATAAAAACGATCGACATAAATATAAATATATAATGTATTTAAAATTATACTTTTATACCTCTCGATTGAATTTTTACATATAAAAAAGATTTTTAAAAAAAGGTAACAATAATAATAATAATAATTACTCGATCCAAAATCGATAAGACCACGATATTTTCATGTTATTATATTACATACTCACTAACTCACTTGACCGTTATTGTGTTATCGTGCATAATATCTGATGGTCGTGTATAGTTAATTTTCAGAATTTGATATTATGATTTGTTTTATGATGGCTTGGATGTAGATTCCCAGACACCATCACAACGTAGGTATATACTTAGTGATATTATACCAGAACTGGTTAGTGGTTACCATGGATTATATTATTATTATGCTACCATGTTATCGTCGATTTAATTTTGATGATGCGTTTCTGCATAAAATAATATGAACGTATGGAAAAACGTTTGTGCATTCATACATATTAATATATTATAGTCAAAGAAATTATTCGTAAATATTTTCTTGTTGAGAATATTAGCAACACGTAATACCATCATGCAAAAATGAATATACTATGTAAATATTTTACTAAACTTCTATAAGTCGTTATAATAGTTTGTAAATCTATTTTACAGTGTTGGACACGAAACTGGAATTCGTGTCTTAGAAAATATTTATTCTAATATTGAAATGTAAAATCGAATCTATCTTTATAAGTCTGGAAACACTCGTAAGTAAGTACTAAACGTCTATACATATAATACACTACGATAATCATTACTATACGATTTACCCAAGAGCATGCAGTCTCAGTTTACGTTTTGGCATCCTTGAAGATTTACTAACCAGAATCATTTTTTTGTCTACCGTATATGGTATATCTATATAGAACTATATAGGTACATGGCATAACATTTGTATAAACAAGTGCCAATATATTATAACAATATATTTTAATGAAATCCATTAAAATAGGTTACACGTTTAAATTGAAAAATAATAATTTCAATGTCGAATGATTATTATCCACTTGGAAAAACGACAGCCATTATTTTATCAAAAAAACAACATCTTTTTCATAAATTTAATGTGATGTAAATTGAGAAATAAATAGGTTCTAGCGTGTTTTAATTTTTAAACGAACATCGTTCCCACCGACGTGGCAACATAGCGCCTACCTAACTTAATAAATTATAGGTAAATATTACAATATATTATATATGTACACATAGGTAAATCAATTAATGACAGCAAAACTGAATATTCTCATACTATACGTCTATAATACATAAGTGGTAATGTATATTATAATATTATGTACAGTTTTTAATGTAACGCGTAACATACATACAAACTAAACATATAATAGGTAGTGATTCTGTGATAGCACATAAATATCTCAGTTATATTATTTAAAAATGTGTTTAAGTATCTGATAAATCTTTAAAAAAATAATTTATCATGGCATCGTTACTATTAATGATACTGATGACTACCTACCTACATCTTGAGTATTTTGTGAATTGCAGTTGTTGTCCAATTAAAATATTAATACTCTTGATAAGGCGGAAACATGATTAAATTTGTATTGATACGCAAACATAGATTAGATAAACATTATTTAATTAGAGATAATCAATAAAACCGTTATTATGGAATTATTGTAATAACAAGAAAAATCAATATTAAACAGAAAAAAAGCACTTCCAAGGCATAAATACAATTTCTAAAACGTGTAATATCGTATAATGCCTTATATGTATTCCTCATAATGTATATCATATTTTTAATTATTTTCATTCCGTGTCATATAATATTACAGTGGTTGTACCCGATTGAATTATTATGATCGATCGATCGATTTGAAAAACAACAAATGTACCTATTTAGGTATTAATATATAATATTCATTCGCTATCAATATAATAATAACACTCCTATACACATAAAATGCATATATTTATGTAAGCAAATTAGTATCCTTGTCGTGGACGGTGTGTCCGTGAAACATAATAAATGTAATACAATTTAAAATCATTTTCACACCTATAATATCATATTATTGAGGTAGGTTGAATAAAATACTAAGCTAAATGTGACCAGAGCCGTCATACATATATTTAATAGAGTATATACGTATTCATTTCTAAGTTGGTTTTACGTAAGAGCGATAAATACAAGGTTATTACATTCGGTGCAGACTTCTTTTTTAGGTAAGTTATTAATAAACCATTTGGTATTTCATTAATTACATTGTTGTTTAAAATTAAAATACCATACGTATATTATATTAGGTTACACGTGCCATTTTAACAAATATCTGAAGTAAGTATCGTTAATTTATTACTTTAAATATCAACATTAAAATAATAAAAATATGCTCTTGAAATTAAAATATTCACTAAAAATCCATAAATATTTTGCATGTTATTTGCAAATATAAATTTAAGATAATGTAAAATATGCAAAACATATGACTTTATATTGAGCATCCATGACAACTGGAAATAATTATTTACTTCATTGAAATAAGTTTTATATTAACATAAAAAAATCAGATAGAGCACAATGATGAGCTTGATTCAATCAGAATTCAGAATAATTAATAATAATAAAAAAAAACTTACAAAATCCCTTACACCGTATAATGTCTAAAATTATTACTTATAATAAATAAATCAATGATCAAATAACGCTTGAAAATTTCCACGAAAAACATCAAAAGGAAATAATCAAACAAATTATAAAATGACACATATCAGAAATAAAAAATAAAAATGCAATTTTTTAGTAATGGATCACATCGATTTTTTGTAGGTATATGTGAGACTCCGAAAACGCTAAATGGACAAAATATTTTACAAAGAATGCGTATTGGATACTTAGAACTCACCTAACACCAAAATGCGTCACTATTTTTCACTGTGTAATCTGTATATTATATTTATAATTCTCAAAATATACCGTCACCTCGAATCTTACTCAATCATGAATTCCACTTTGTGAAAGCATCGAATTTGAATTGCACCTATTTGTTGAACATTGGGAATTGAAAACATATTTTGTATACACTTATCCGCTAAAGGTGTAACTGTCAATGTGCTACTTTTTTACCGAACGTCGTTTAGTTATCTTTCGACTCTTCACTTATTAGATATAGGTAATAAATTGTCCCCAGGAGACCAGATAATGTGCGCTACATGTACTGCTCAGTGCCCGAGATCTTCACCAATATTGTAATAAAACCATATAATTTTTCTTCGTTTAATTAAATAATCGCGATGTAGATCAATAACTACAATAAAATAGATACTAAAACATTTACATTTTTTAAATTATACAATTGAACGTGTGGCAAGAGTATATTATAACATAATTATGTTTGCAATTTATTAAAATTTATAACTCGAGACACTTCGATGACTCCTCTCCAACCCCTCCCCATCAACCCACCGCAGCAGAAAAAAAGTCACAAGACTGCTGACGGTCGTTACTCGTTTATCGTTGAATGAATAAGAATGAATATAATGATACTTCCTAGTACCCTAACGGCTTCTATCAGCCCACGTATCAGTGATGCATACAAATAAACTCAACATTATTCCAATCGATTTTCATAAAAAGAGATTTTGTTTCGTGATTTTTTAAGTACGTGGATTTAAGTGTATTACACAAATGATTACACTGGACTAATTTTTAGTTATTCACGTTCTAGCAGGGATCTAAAGGTCCATAATCAAAAATTGTATGCTGAAATAGTGTTCCCACGAAATCCGGGAGAATCATGACAATTAGCAACCATTTATATTTTTATAACAGACGACCAAAATACTCGTATAAAATATTATTGTTGGTTATTTATTATTACCATTAACATGATCAAAACGATTCATAGTTCACTATTGACTATGTTATTATAATAATATTATAATATACTAAATACGAAACAATTTGGTATAGTTATATCAACCTTTATTTCATGTGTATATAGCAATGGATGTTGGACATTGTTTATAAATACTTTTTATTGTAATCGATGACCAGACAATACCATCATAGCTGCACATAGAATATTTCAATAATTTATTAGCACACAATACAGTAAATTTCTAAAAGGGTATTAATTCATTCGACAAATAGTCTGTTTTTATTTAAACAAAGTATATTATTTATTGTTCTCAGTAATAAAATATAATAAACTTACTCAAATATAATAGTTAATTTGTTTTAATAACACTGACTGTACCTACACCAATCCTTATAGCCTATAATGATATATGTATTTGTTTTAAGTGTCTTAAATGTTAAAAGTTTTTATTAAAATATTATAAAGAGAAGGGTGAAATTATTCAAATTATAAACTAAACAATACTTAAACCATGTTACAAAGTTAGAATTCGTTTTATTTTATGTATTAAAGAAATTAAATTTTAATTTTCAACTGATTTTTATTTATCTTAATGGATTCAGCTGTAATATTTAAATTAATAAATGTGTTGTCATAACTTAGAAGTAATACGAGGCTTTATAATATTAAAGAGTAATTTCTCACAATTTCCTCGGAAATTTTATAATAAAAATATAAATAATAATAATAAAACCGTTGATAGAAAAAATTCATATTTACATATCAAGTTATGTAATATCAAAATTTTATTTATTGCTTTTTTTATTTCGATTAAAGTAATAATACATAATTTAATTATTTTAATAAGCTAAATTTAAATCAAAGAGTAGGTAAACGAAATGACATTTGCAAGTGACACTCAGAAATCAATAATCCATCGCTATTATTCAACTATTTGAATTGAATAACTTTAGACTCGTTTAGTAGCTACATAAACCTACCAAACTACTGTGAATATAGATTTTTAAGTTCACCCCTCCAACTGATAATTTTTTTAAATGCCAAAAACAGCCGATGAGGGAAACTATTCAAGTCAACATTACTAATAATCTAAACTTGTGTTGTATAGGTATTATAACAGGTATGACCTAATAACTATTTTCATTAATAACTAGGTAACTGAATGTACACAATATACAGCACAAACAAAATTAAAATTTATAATGTTAACAAAATAACTGTGGGTTTCAATAAACAGTGTAATTTTTTTTTATACTTTACCTTTAAAAATATAATTTAATATAAGATAATATGTATAGCATATCCCAAAAGCCCCATATCGCCAAAAGCATCTCTGTGCAACCGTGACACATCAATAGATTCAAATGAGAATTTATTCCAATTCAATGGCACAATAGCATAAATGTCTTGTATAGGTAATAATAATAATAATACTGTTGAAAAAGGGGCATTTAGATATTATAAAATATTGATTCACGACGGAGATAATTAGGGTGATACTGGATTTTTGGGATAAGCAGTATACTACTATGGCATTGACACACAATGATTCACCCCAATCATGGTCACCCCTATTTTTTTTCTTTAATATAATGGAGTACCATTTCAGTACGTTAAGATCGCACACGAGTTCCATAAAAATTATTATTTTGATGCGTTTAAATATCCAAAATCGGCTGTATAAAATATAACGCATGTGTATACAATATACAAGAGTATATCCTATTAATATGTACCTACCTATATCATATACTATTATATATTTAGGTGTAGGTTTGCTGCATTTTAGTTTTGATAAAATAATATTAAATTACCGAGCAAACGACGTTTGCTGTATACATTAATTAAAATTAAATTTCTCCCTCCCTCGGATCGGCCCACTATTTCGCGTTGTCTCTCACTCGCCGACAAACTCAACCTCTCTCTACTATTGTAATAGCTGCTGTATAATATAATAATAATATGTATATGTGTAAATAATGTTGTGTGTTCCTCGCTCCGCCTTTCTCGTCTCGCCGTCACCCACAACTCCTTCACGCCGTCTCCGCCGTAACGCGTCGTTCGAACGTTTCCCGTCGGTTATTCATAAACGTATATTATTATTATTATTATATAATTTATTATATAGGTACAGCACGTATTATAATATAGTGTTTGTTTGAGCTATTACGGGTAATATGGAGGAATACGTGTTACCGCTGCGGTTTTGTTAATGGAATAATTGTCGTTTGTACACACAACACACACCTATATAATAATAATACTACGTCGTCGCGCACACGTATTATATATATTATGTATACATATATACTGAAATAATGGAGCAGCGTCAGCAGCACAATGACGCGAAAACGATTTATATACCTGCATCCGACCGAGCGGAGGCGGCAAATCGCTCGCGGAATCGGTATGTCGCGTTTATGTCTAGTGCGCCGACCGTGTGCGCATATTATACCTGCAAGCTACATTGTGTGCGGATCGGCGCGTGCAGTGCAATTACGCGCGTGCTCCTTTCCTATAGGTACATACCGCGTATACACTTACCGCGGTAGTGGTGTGCGACGCGTATACCTGCGCAGCATTGGTACATGGTATAAAGTATATATACATAACTCTATATAGGAGTATGTATATATATATAAATGTCAAATTATGCAAGTATATCCTTCAAAGGCAAACCCCGCGTCCCCCACCTATAATACAAGCTCGTATACATAATATTATACGTAGTACCTATGCCTATGTACACGAACGTCATATATTCATAAATACATACGTTTCGCGTGTATATAAGACATATGAGTACATAATATTATATGGCACAACTCCGTCGGCCCACACCTCGTCCGAACTGCATATAATATCCGTTATCGGCATAATTAACGTCGCTGCAGTTTCACGTATTATTGCATGCTTGCTGCACCGTGTTACACACGCACCAGTCATATTATTATAGTCCGTACAACATAATACGCGTACTATTTATGTAGTGCTTCTGTATTGTGTGCATTGGACGCTCTTAAGCACGTTTTTTATGATGCGTTATTGTTGATGCGTAATCTCGTGTATTATTATTAGATATTAATTATAATATTATATCAATATGTGACTCGTTATTGTGCAAATCCGTATGTGACGTATGCGATGTATATGAGTGCCTTGTAAACGGCACCTCGCGGGGGGTGTCCCCCAGTGGGTGGCGGCGGTATGTTGCAGGAAAGAGGAGGCGCAGTCCCCGCGGCGCAGCGCAGGTACCTACGGGAAAAAAGAAACACATAATATCCGTCCCCATAACAAATTCCTAATTGTTATACGCCACTGGGAAAACGCGTAGTATATATGAAATACCTTCACAATATAAGCGTGGCAAGAAATTGTAGACGAGCAGATATATTCTTATACCTCGGTATATTATGTAGGCACTAGGAAAGTAATTTATGCGAAAGCAGCTGTATAGTTCTCTCCTGCAGGGGTTGTTGTCGGCGCCGAAACGAAGACGTTTTTTTTTTTTTAGTTTCTAATAATACATAGTATTACTACATACCTATGCGTTCTTGAAACTTTTTATGATTTCAATTTTGCCATTCTTTTTCTAATAGACCACAACAACGTTGGGCTATACACGATTGCAATATTATTGTCATCACTATAGCTAATCAAAAACAATCCGCCCTTTACACGAAGACAAACTAACGAGTTTAAGAACAAAATAAGCACAGGCAAGAGACGCACCACGTGGCATTTGATCTTGCGCGGCACTATAGTTAGTGAGTATTTTCAAGCATCATTGTAATGATTTATCATACGTCTCAAGAGTTTGATATTATTTATAACAAACCAAAAACTGATATAATATTATATCGTTTATTACACGAAAAACTAAAAAGGAAATTAGTAATCATTTATTCGAAAACCATTCGTACAAAGCCTTGCCAGGGGAAAAAATAATACTTATGTCTAATAATTTATAATTTATAGACATTGAAGTTTTTAAACAAAGCCAATATATAGGTATATAACTATACCTATACCTACCTAATAAAAAGAAAATACGAGTAATATTTTAGAAGAAATGTCCACATACATCATACATATTTTAGTATTATAGGTAGCATAGTGTTGTCGTATATTGTAGACAGTCGTCAAAATATTATTACTTAATATTTATGTAATATAGGTGAAAATATTTTAAATTGTAAATTATTGACACAGGTCAGGCCAGTGAAGCAATATGTGCTGAGGAAGCAATAATATTTTACTATATAACACCTCCGTACCCTTTGTCTCGAGGAGTCCTGTTGTCGCTGAGTGATTCGGTGAGGACTTAGGTACGACGGTTGTACCTGGGAAACGTCGATCGTAGTACGGGCTAGACAATCTGAATTTGCTAAGTGATTTATTTGTGTTTGTTTTTAATATAATAAAAGTGTTTCCGACATGTTAACCCGAGTTTATAATAATTTCAGTCATTCTTAAGTTCTTACCTTTTATAGGAGCAGCGCAGGGATATACGTACTATGTGTCAATGAAGTTTTATTAAACTGAATTTGCTAAGTGATTTATTTGTGTTTGTTTTTAATATAATAAAAGTGTTTCCGACATGAAAACCCGAGTTTATAATAATTTCAGTCATTATTAAGTTCTTACCTTTTATAGGAGCAGAGCAGGGATATACGTACTATGTGTCAATGAAGTTTTATTAAACTGAGGTATATGTAATCTTTAAGTCATTTCAACTAGATAGGAACGAACTAAGAATTGACAAGCGCATATCATCGTACCTCAAAGTTAACAGTGCCATTCTAATTAATTTTAGAGAGTGTCATTAACTAGAGAATACGAGGGTAAGGCGTATAGTTGGTTCACCGCGTATTATCCAATACGGGTGATACCACAGTGTATAATAATAAGTGTATAGGTACTATGTTCGCAGTGTATTCAAATTTCAAATCAAATATTCAATAATTAGAATCATACTTATCCTTATTTTTTTACTCCGTACATAAAATAATAATTTATGTTATAAACATTAGTAAAAATTAATATAGAAAACATATTATAGTAATTTATTTTAGTGGGTGAATACATGAAAATTATTTTTTAATTTTTTTATCCCATTCTATTTACTTTCAATTAAAATCATTCCCTATTTGCCCCGTAATTAAAAAAATATATAATTTTGAAGTACCCATACAAATATACAATGTATAATTATTATATTTAATATTCCATTGACATTTTCTATTATATCCATATTGCAGTGTTTGTTGTATGTCTTCAATTAAATGTTCAAAAATTTTACTCCGGATTTAAGTAAAAATCGTATTTATTTACTTTTATTGGTATATATTCTAAAACCTACTTTTTTAAATAGGTACTTCTATCTCTACCAATTAAAATAAGTCTTTATAATTTATTTTGGTAAAAATCTACTTTATTAGTCGATCTTTTTTCAAAATATGTATTTTTGTATGCGGAATCGAAAAACATTTGAAAATAAGTACGTAACTTACCGTTTATAAGTTACGACGATTTTACTTGTAACTTCCTCAAGATGGTTTTACCTAGAAAATTGAGGAATATTATTTACTTGAACTGCCCTAGCACGGAGTGTGCAATTTATCCCCCCCTCCATCCTCACCAGGTCAATAGATTATTTAGTATTAAAAAATACGTGTCTACAGTATAGGTAAATTAATATTGGAAAACTTTTTCTCAAAATCGCCATAACTTTTGAATGATAAACCCCTCCCGTTTTTTCAAAAAGGGTATCTTGTAAAGTAGATTTGTTATTTTGTTTCCTTTTTTTTTTTTTTTTATTTTCGGGTTCGTTTAATTTTATATTTTTGAGAGCAATCATTTTTCGAATTGTTATTTAAAATTTAAATTGAACATACAATGATAATGTGTTACTTATAATAACAAAAAGTAATTCCGTGGAATGGTTAGTAATGTACTAAAGTAGTATAAACATTATACATATACAGAGGTCAAAGGCGCCATTTGAGATATCTCAGGGTATTGGATGCTCTATTTTACTGGTATGATATTGTCATATTGGCCTGCATTAATTTTATGCTGGCGCCGCGCAGGGACAATCAAAACTAAGGTAATTCATACAATTTAAAAAAACACATTTTATAAATAAAGGCTATTGGCGGATTTTTTAAAATGAAATAATTCTGGGTGGGCATGATATACCTACATACAGTGTTGGGAATTATCTAGATAAAATTATCTAGATAACTTATCTAGATAAGATTTTTTGAAATAAATTATCTTTTAAAGTATCTAGATAATTATGTTACGATTTATCTAACGTTTAGCTTAGATAAAAAATGGGCTTATCTAGATAAATTTATCTAGATAAATATTATAGTGCCACTACAAAATTATAAAACCAATGTTACTAAAATTCTAATGTAGTATAAATTATTTATAAAATTAGATAAATATATTTCATGTAATTATTGTCAACGAGTATTACGAGAACCTGCATGCGGGCATGCACTATACATCCTTCTCTACTAGCCATAATAGTCCAGTCAAATTAGATCAAAAATCAACAAAGATCGGAAAAAATTCGCCCCCAACTGAATTTTGGTACACACTTAAAATGTACCTTCCCAATTGACATACTAAAAGTCCTGACGCCTAACCCCTGTGCGTATCTCTCCACCCCCCAAAAAGGGGTTAAATCTACCCTCCTACTATTTTTCTTATAACTCGTTAACCATTGAACTCACGACAAAAAAGTATAGGACCAAAATTAAAGACCGTAAAATTTACTATAAGAATATAATATTGTAATCACTACAATTTTAACGTAGTAGTTTTAAGTAAACTTTTTTTTAAAAAAAAACTGATTTTTTTTTTTTAAATTTTTTTTTAAATTTTTTTTTAGCCAAAATTTATAGTTTTAAACCAAAATGACCTAGAAGAAAAATGATAGCCCTTTGTTTTTACATAATATACTTTTTTTTATTTTTTTTATATTCATTACCATAAGATTTAAGGTGGTTGTTATGTACGATGCGGCGGTGTTATATCTGTACGGTTGATAATACGAACCAAGTTCGAACATAATGTAAAAATTCACCGAAAGCTGAATATTGGCATACACCTACTATATACTTCATTAATGATCATACTTAAAGTTCTGATGCTTACCCTTCTAACCCCCCCCCCCCCCCCCCGCCTTCAAAAGGGTGGTTTTACAATGCTTTTACTTATAAATCACTATCCTTGGGTATTGATCGAAGAGACGATGGACATAACTATTTCGCAAGAATCATTTCTATCAAATGACAAAAATAAGTTGAGGCTGATATCAATATGTTGACAGGGAAATTATTGAAGTCAGGTATTTACGTATTACAAGCAGAAGACAATGCTGACACACTTATTGTACATACGGCAATACAAAAATCAAATTATAACACAAAAGTTGTGGTCATTGGAGAGGACGTAGATTTGATCATACTTTTATTGACGTTAACTCCAGATGATTCGCAGATTATTTTTAAAAAACCAGGCAAAGGAAGTACGGAAACTAGATCATACTCTATAAAACATTTACGGCTACAATTTAAAGTTGAACTTCCTTATTTTTTGTTTGTACATGCAATTGGTGGGTGTGATACAACGTCAGCTATCTTTCAACAAGGGAAAATTAAACATTTAAAAACAGTTCAAGCACATCCAGAACTACACTATTCATTATTAGTTTTTATCAATGAATCAGCTACACATGAGGAAATTTTGAGTGCGGGAGAAAAGTACTTGTTAAAATTATTTAAAGCACCAGCAAACACTAATACATTGAATTGTCACAGGTATGATGTATTCCGAAAAACAGGGGCTTCCAGCAAAAAAGAAGCCAAACTTTCTCGACTCCCTCCAACAGTCGATTCAGCAAAGCAGAATTTGTTTAGGGTTATTTTACAAGTACAACTTTGGCGTGGGAAAATACTTAATCCGTTAGACTGGGGCTGGGAAAAAGTAGATAAAAAAATAATACCGATCTTTACAAAGAAACCACCAGCAACAGACTCCCTTCTATCGGTTATAAGTTGTGCTTGCACTAAATCATGCGAGAAAAATTGTGGCTGTAAAAAAGCGGGAATGCGATGTTCCATAATATGTAAAAATTGTCAAGGCACATCGTGTTTAAACCAGCAACTAATTTGTGATGATGACGACGACGACGACGTGGAGTTGTATAAAGATGGACAATGGACCACTAGCATAGACGAAGACAACGAATAACCAGATGAAGAAATGGATATATAGACACACATATGCAAAAAGACCGCTGTGCAAAACTGCACCACTTAATTAATTAGGTATGAATTTACTTTAAATTTATATATTATATAATAATTGTAAACTATAATACTAAATAACGTTCAATTTTTTTTTGGTTACAGGCAAAACAACATTCACCCGGAACCAAATAAAATAAAAATGTTGGTACTTAGTGTAAATAATATGGTATTGTAAATTTTTTTTAATGTTTTCTGTAAAAATTCTAGAATTAAGTAGTACCTACTAGTATAATAATCTAATAAATAATAATATTGTAAATAAACATATTGTAACTGTAAAGACATTTCATAAAAGTTGTATTTATAACTGAACTTATCTTGTAAACATTTAAGTATGCAAAATATTATAATATTATGGTAAATGTAATAGTCTTTAATTTTAGTTCTGTATATTTTGGTCGTCAGTTCCAAGGATAGTGATTTATAAGTAAAAGCATTGTAAAACCACCCTTTTGAAGACGGGGGGGGGGGGTTAGAAGGGTAAGCACGAAGGGTAAGCATCAGAACTTTAAGTATGATCATTAATGAAGTATATAGTAGGTGTATGCCAATATTCAGCTTTCGGTGAATTTTTACATTATGTTCGAACTTGGTTCGTATTATCAACCGTACAGATATAACACCGCCGCATCGTACATAACAACCACCTTAAATCTTATGGTAATGAATATAAAAAAAATAAAAAAAAGTATATTATGTAAAAACAAAGGGCTATCATTTTTCTTCTAGGTCATTTTGGTTTAAAACTATAAATTTTGGCTAAAAAAAAAATTTAAAAAAAAAAAATCAGTTTTTTTTTAAAAAAAAGTTTACTTAAAACTACTACGTTAAAATTGTAGTGATTACAATATTATATTCTTATAGTAAATTTTACGGTCTTTAATTTTGGTCCTATACTTTTTTGTCGTGAGTTCAATGGTTAACGAGTTATAAGAAAAATAGTAGGAGGGTAGATTTCACCCCTTTTTGGGGGGTGGAGAGATACGCACAGGGGTTAGGCGTCAGGACTTTTAGTATGTCAATTGGGAAGGTACATTTTAAGTGTGTACCAAAATTCAGTTGGGGGCGAATTTTTTCCGATCTTTTTCCTAATTTGACTGGACTATAAATCATAATGAGCATATTAAAATTAATTATAGGTATAGGTTTATTTCCCCATCCATTCTAAAAATAAATAAAAATTAACTTCGTAGAACTGTATTTCATATGAAAACGCACCAGGCGGCTGACGAAAACCGGTTGAACCTTTGATAACGATGCGTCGATGCGCGAAGCAGTGTGTCAGTGCGTTCTTACTTCTTAGTTCTTAATGAAAGAGTATTAGGTATAGCATAATAGCATATTATTTCATTAAGACTACAGAGCCTAACGATTTCTTTCTTTCTTAAACTCAAAAAATAAAGATTTTAATGTTCTTAATTCATTTCCAATCATAAAGAAAATGTTTTTCAAATACAATACAACACTTCCCTCTTCTGCTCCAGTAGAGCGTTTATTTAGTAGTGGATCACAAATCATGACACCAAGAAGAAATCGTTTAAATGATAAAACATTTGAAATGCTTTTGTGTTGTAGATGTCAGAATCTTAATTCAAACCACTTCTAATGTCATGTAGTTCTAACAAAAGGTTTATTAACATTGTTATTTGTTTTTGTTATAAAATATTTTTTTTTATTTATATTATACAGTTGTAATTTTATAATTTTTTTTTGTCTTATGAACTATTAAAAATGTTAATTTTGTTGTAGATGTCAGAATCTTAATTCAAACAAGTTCTAATGTCATGTAGTTCTAACAAAAGGTTTATAAACATTTTTTTTTGTTTTTGTTATAAAATATTTTTTTTTATTAATATTATACAGTTGTAATTTTATAATTATTTTTTTTTGTCTTATGAACTATTAAAAATGTTGTAGGTATTCAATAATAAAACAATTCGCTTATATTTTAGCATTCAACTATTTCTTACCAAACATTGATTATAATGTATTATTTACTGTTTAAATGTTTTTTAAATATTTAAGTTCATCCTTGGTTCATCCTTTTTTAATATTGGTTTAATATGATTTACAAGTGGCTATAGCCTATCAGTGCATACTGCATACATAGGCATTTGACAAGATTTATTTAGAACTGACTTTTCCTTGAGATAATACAAATTAATTATTTTTTACTTGACTAGTTTTGTATTAAAATGTATCAATTATTATTAATTCATTATTGTATGCATTTATATAAGTAGGGGTAGAAATATTATAGTATTAAAGAATAAAGAGTCAGCTAACTACATAATTTTGAACAGTGGAATACTAGTATTGGTTTAAATGTTTTGATGTTTCATTCTTATATGTATAATATTCAAATAGTTAAATTTAAAGTCTCATACCGTTGTTTTTATAAATATTATGTCATTATATTGATAGAAATCTAATATTAAAAAAATACTAAAAACATTAAAATAAGTGTAAAAAAATTATATTTATCTAGATATTTATCTAGATAAATGTATTGTTGTATTAATCTTTATCTAGATAAATTACATTTATGTTATCTTTATTTTTATCTAGATAATATTTTGTTAAAATTATCTTATCTTATCTAGATAATTATTTAGTTATCTATTCCCAACACTGCCTACATATATAAATTATGAATACAACAATGCGTAAGGTCCCGACAACTGTCATATTATTCAATAAAGGAAGAAGTTCATGGGAGAAAAGTAAAGAGCTATAATAATTATGGTAAGTTCTTAGAAAATTTATTTTATATACCATCTAAACAATTTAATGAAGCTACTGAACTGTACTGTCATTTATGTGGCCTGGAGGTAGGTAAATTTGGCCCACCTAAAAATATCACATATTTAGTTTAAAACTAAAATATAAGCCTCTGCCCTTACATTATATTAATATATATATTATTATTATTGCATATAAATTGGAAACCATTATTTTTAAATGTTACGACTTACTACATTTTTTAGCAAAAAAATGATTCGAATAACATTTTAAATTGTCTAAATTATAAGTGGTATTTTATATACACTTTCAATATTCTTTACATCACTGACATTGGATGCGTCTAATGTTTAGATTTAAAGTTTTTTTATCTTTTTTTTTAATATATATTAATATAATATTATTTATGTGTTATATTAATATTATTACTACAGCACGATTGTATTGTAAATTTGTTATGCCAATAGGACCTATGTATTTTTATTATTTATTATTATGATTCAGAATAATTTGAACTACCGCGTAAGTGACAACAATCAACATTGTGTATTAAAAAAATAATTTCATCGGGTAAGAATGGTCTTTCTTTTGAACAATATCAGAAGTGTCATAGTTTCATTAAAAGATAACTGATTTTGATCACTGATTAGATCGCGTGAATTTACACAATAAAAGACAGTTTCTTTCTACCTTATAGTATTATTAGCTACAATGAAATTCGTCTGATTTAAATAATACAACGAAAATATATAGTCGTGATTCGTTTTGTGAATTTGTATTTTAATCATCCTCCGCCTACAAATATCTGATTGGGCACTATAATTAAAGAAGTATATACAAATTAAAGTTTATATTTAATTAAAGTGTATCAATATTACATCGTTTCCTATAGGTATTGAAAAGTGCACTACGCCAACAACATAACCTCTAAAATAAACGAATGACCCATTCTATATAATCAATAATACAATAAAATAAAATACATTTAACAGTTAAAATATTCAACATGAAGAATATAATATTATACAATGTATACTTTATTTTAAACATAGATTTTTTAATTTGATATATTTTTTTAAAAAGTTTTTTCCGGTTACTGGTCTTATACTCATTTTTCTAGAGTCTAGACGCTTACATATTTGCGAGTACCTACCTACAATCTTGTTAAAAATGCAATTAAAATCTCTGTATCATTTTTAGTGAAATTATTTTACGAAAAATCAAGTAGGTACCTATGTGCGTATTATTGTAATATATTATATTTATATAAGTACCGATAGTCATGTGTGAAACAAAAAAACACTTGAAAGGAGTAGAGAAGATTTTTTCTAGAAGAGCGTGTACAATTTTGATTCCGGGATTTTTCGAAATTATTTTTATATATTTTTCAAAAATACATAACGAGGAATAATATAACACTTAATAAGTACATTAATTATTTCTAATTATTTTGAAATAATTATTGAATATTATTATTTTTATTTTTATTTTTTTAATATTTTTAGCTTATAATTCATAAATATTAATGTACCTACCTCGGTATTGCTTTTTAATTTTATAAATATATATATGTAAATTTAAACTTTTAAATTATATTATTTTATTCAAAATAATATTATAAAATAAGTATAGGTAGTATTATACATATAAAATATTAGTTCTATATTTTAAGTAAGTATTAAAGTAATAACAATAATAATATTGTTGAGACTAATCAATTATATTATTAAAAAAAAAAAAAACAGTAACATTTTAGTATTTTACTTTAAGCTAAATGATAGTACCTAATAGTGGCTAATATCAAAGATTAATTTTATAAAATAATAAAAGTATAATAAGTCGATCAATGGTGATGGTATAATTGTTATTATTTTTCAACAGTGGTTAGTGACTTCTGAGTTGTTATAAAATTACGGGTAGGTACAGCATGCCAATATTAAAATATAATGTTCAAACATGGATAAGAACATGACTGTATTTAAATTTTTGTTCATTAATGTGGATCCACAACCAGGTATCGACCCCTAGGCCCTTAGAGGTCCATTTCTGTGGTTGTGTATAATGATTACATGTAATCATAATTGGGAAGTTGTTAAATTTTAACAACATATCAACTATTCACAAATATAATTGCATCGTGCACGGTGCGCTTGGAAAGTATTTTTTTTTTTTATAATTTAATCATTAATTAATAATACTACACGCATTACATTTAATCGATAGTTTTTAATTACAAACAAAATGTGTTGTACGCCATAATTTGTTCTATAACATTTTGACTGATTGTACCTATGTATTATACCCATACCCGTAAGAGTCGTGGACCAAAATCACGCGTATAGCACAATGTTATATAATATATATTTTATAGCCGTATATAGACACAACTCTTGTGTCGGAAACGTGGCAGGATACAATTATTTAGACGAGAGATTCGATTTGAGTTATTAAATTTAGCCGAGCAAGACAAAGTGGAGTGGATTGACGTGGAATAACGATGAATAGACGTACCTAGCAAGAGATGGGTACATAAGTTTAGTGTGCAAGCGAGTAATTAAACTTCCTAACGAGCCTATGAACTCGTTAACAGCTAGTGGGCAGCTGTGGTAATCAAGACTCCGATGAGCATTCGACAACGTTCAATTGCACAAACGACAACGGAAAATATTTCCTGTATAGGTAGAACCGACGCACATCGATGTTGGGTCATCGTAAAGGTATATATATATATATATAATGTACAGTACTAAACACATACATAAATACCATCCGTATACCTTTACTTAGTAAGCACCTACTAATACTATTACAGTAGGTATAATAATATTATCGTCAATAATCACGACGACATTATAGGTTATAACTTATGTTAGAGTGTGTGTGTGTGTGTGTGTGTGTGTTTTTTTTGTTGGCGGGGTTGAGGAACTTGAAGCGTCAGCGATGATAACTTATTTTTCTCCTTTTAACAATCAAGGAGGCGTTAGTTATGATAAATAATATATTAAATATATTAGGTATAAGAAACAATCGAAGCAATATTATTGCTCATAGCCTATTTAAGTATTTATAAAAACTCCACTGAATGTTATAATTTACTAAAATATAACGTAGCTAACACCTTAAGTTAGGTAACCTACCTAATGTTAGCAGTTCATCAATTTATTACATTTAAAATTTGGCCCCGCATTACTACACTGAAACCTCAGTTATAACTAGACACCTCTAAAAAAAATGGAAAAGTTCTTAATAGTGAACATTTTTTAATTTCTCGGTTAAAATACACGTCATGTTGTTAGGTAATATATATATATTTAATCCCTCAATAATGGGCACAGGACACTCTTAATAATGGACTTGGACAGGGGACACTGCAAGCTGCAGTTCCCAATTGCGTATACTTTACCTTCCACAAAATTACAAGCAACACTAGATACGAAAGTGCAAGTAAAATTTACAGTTACAAAAGAATAACAGCTATGTATTTAAATAATTAGAAATAATAATTAGGTAATACCACCTTCATTGTATTTATGCATATAAATATATTTATTAAATTGATAAAATACATTTTCTTTTATACTTTTAATTTACATAATACATAATACATAATATTACACAATTACCTATTATGTATCTAAAAAAATACTAAACCTAGTGAATGGTTTTATACTCTAACTGACCACTATATGTATAGAGTTTTCACTGTACCTACTACAATATTAGAATGTTGCACATAACGTACCTATGTAATATATATATGCATACTTTTAAATATTATGTGAAAACATTATTTTTACGAGCCAATACATATTCATAATACCTACATCGACCATTTGAAGTTAGGTATTTTGGATAAGTATTTGAATATATTTTATTTTTAATAAAGTTTCATTAAATTGCCTATGTAACGAATCCCTTAAAATATGTGGTATAATAACGTCAATCAAAGCAATAACGTCCTCTAAATACGTAAGTAAATATTCAGTCTTGCACTATATTGCCACGATATACCTTAATATATTATAATTCATGTTTATGCATACATTAGCGTATTTATACATTTAACCCTCTACCACATCCTATCAAAACAACGCAGTAATAAGATATTGGATTTGGTATACGTGATGACCTCATCCGCGAGGATTGACTGATGGTATCAGCACTTAAAAATCTAGTTTTTATTGTAGGTATTTAAATTTTGTGAACACAACACTAAAAAGAAAAAAACATAATTATTTCAACAAAAAACTACGTTGGTTCGACAATAATCTTGTATTACTATGTTCAGACGAAAAGATATTTAATTGTCAAACCGACATAATATCATATTTAATTCATATAACTTTGAATGTGATGATAGTACCTATAATATATTATTGTATATTTATATCATGTTATTAATAATATTATTGTTTAAATCATGAGTCAGAAATATTTTGATCTAAAGGGTTAAAAATTTTCACACAACATAAAAATATTTCATAACTATGGTAAAAATATTTTCAGAAAAATAATATTGTTGTCGAAATATTTAAAAAAGTTGTGAAAATAATTAGGAAATATTTTAGTTAGGTACCTATATTCATTGGCCAAGATGTTCATATTTTTGAAAACATTTTAGAAAAATATTTAGAAAACATTTTTACAGAAACTTTATAATAATAATAAGTCAACATTTTTATGCAATCATAATATTATAGTACAATATTTTCTTATAATGAGAATAAAATGTTTGTAAAATATTAATAGTTAAATATTCATTATTCAAGCATTTAAAATATTCATAAAATATTATCATTTCCCAAATGCTGGTGTGGGTTTAAATACATTTTTCACGGGGCGCAATAATTGTAATATGCCTTATTTTACAAAAATGTACCTATATAGTTATATCAAATTGAGTTTGTTTTAGTTATAACTATTGGGAACCTATTTAATTAATTTAACAAAGTATCTACAACCAAAGTTTTAATCCACTGTTTCCAGTCACTACTATCTTAGTTTATGGTTTTTATACACAATGTCTATTTTTATACAATTTATAAATTTTACTCGAGGGCTACATAAAATTGCTATGAGGGTTGCGAGTTGCAGACGCCTGCTTTAAATAACCACAATAATCTTGTCACAACTACTTTGAACTTGTTGTTAATAAAAATAATATTACTAGGTATATATATTTTTATACTTTAGAGTAATGGAAAAATAATGTGTACCTACTTATTATAAAATGTATTACATATACCTAATGTTTTAATCTTCAGGATTACTACTATGTAATAGCTAGGCAGACATATAAACACATTAGTAAAACACAAATATTTAATTGAATATATTATTACCATCATTAAAATAACATTATAATCAACATATCTTATTGTACCTTATCGTTTTTTTTTTACCCCACTGTTCATCAATATTAAAAAAAAATGTTTTTAAGAGTTTTGTGGTGATGAAAAAATTGATTTTGATCGAATCAGGATGAGAGTTGACAGCTGAAGATGTTTGTTCCAGAAGGCTGAACTTTATTTATGGTTTCATATAAATGAGGCTTTTAGTCATAATGTGTTTTACTTTGTTTTTGGGTGAACTCTGCATGAAAGACACATTGTAGGTTCTTTGTTATCCATCACAAAACTGCGTGAATGATGTGAATGTGGCCGATACATATATAACCTGGTTATTATACTAGCTACCTCGAGTTTCCTTGATATTTCCTATGTGTCCATTGTGTGACATCTTGTTTAATTTAATTTAACTTTGGGTATTGCAAGTTCAGTTTAACTTGCCAGTTATAGTTATATTTTATTTTGTTATGGAGTACCACAAAATATATGTCAGGTTTGGGTCGTATAGGAAATCGGGAATGGTGAGATGTTATTGCGCTTTTTGCTGCTAGATGTGCTTTTCCGTAGCTTTCGATGCCACGCAATGACACCTTGTTATCCGGCATATTATTGATCAATATTTCTTTGTTGATGTGCCGTATTATATTTAGAATATGTATATTTTAATATCTGAAGGGTAAATAGGTAAAGGTAAATGTTATTTTATGTGTATTTTATTCAATTGTCCATAGCGCTGCAGAGAGCTGAGAGAAAGAAAGAGTGTGTATGTCAGAGAATAATATGATAGTTGTATTCGGAAGGTAATCACAAAGTTCCTGAATTAGATGAACTGCTTTTGGTATAGCAAACGATTCTGCTTTATATTATAAACGGCCGAGCATGTCGAGTTTGAACTTGCAGTGTTCGATGTGTTTTTCGAATTACAGCTGCGCCTACTAATATTGCATTATACTATTATATATGCCGTTATTGTACCGTATAGACAATGCTTGTATGACGGCGAGATAGGAGCTCTACACGTATACCGATAGAGTGGAGAGTAGTCTGCATGCGAACCATCCGTGTCTTTACATTTCGACCGCGTGCAAAATAAAGGACCAAAATTTGTTGGATGATACAGTGTACATTTTATGTATAGGGGAAAGTGAGACGACCTTCCGGCGGGTAGGTTATGTAAGGTAACTTACCTGCGTATATATAGGTAGGTACATATTACGTAGGCATTATACAGAGTGATTCACCAACCAAGCCTGCAACTCCCATTTATTCCCATTTATCTTTGACATTTTTTAATATGCTTAATGACCAATTTTATAATTTCTTCAATTTATTTTGTACTACTCAAGGAGTGTTCTGTGGCTATACAAACTTCTAGATTTCAAATGAGAACACTCACCTTTTACTGTTAATTATTTAAGAGATAATTTTTTTGGACATTTTGATGTACCTGATTTAAAATTCTAGTGGTTTCACATTTATTAAAATGTTTATAGATACTAAGGATAATATAAAATTGGTTTTACAAAAATATAAAGTAAATGTAGGTACCTAATATTAGATCTAGTATTTGTTATACTTGGGCTATTTTTACAGAATATTATTCATGTTGATAGATTAATGTGAATCACTAAAATTTTCAAATCATCTGCTTTATATTCATCATGTCTTATAAGCTAGACTATTATCATTAGTATACAATTTTAAATAACTCGAAAACTACTGGTACGAATTTTGATTAAAATTATTTTGCAGAAAAATTATCTGTCTTACTAACGCATAATATATACGATAATTTAGGTCCAGCTCAGTTCCAATTTTGTGTTGTTAATTTAAATATTAGTGTGGATTGATCTATTATCAAACTCAAATGTCAGAACATTATCTGAGTTCTCTCATTGGTTTTTAAGTGAGTTATGAGTATTTAAAATATTATAATTCTAAAATGTTCAATGTTCATAAATCATTTTAAACAACTACATTATTGAAAGAGGGGTGAGTATCATTGGTGAATCACCCTGTATATATACATATATGTATAACTTCAGTGTAAAACATACAAAACACAACGCTGTTGATATGAACTAGAGGGAACGAAATTATTCGTCAAGTATAAGATAATTAGATCAACTGATATCATTAAAGTGCTTTTATTTAATTTAAAATGGTTACTGTACACAGTTGTATACAGCTAGCGCGCTAATATTATCAACTTTTAATATTATTATTATGTATTTAATTATACATCGTATACGCGTAATATACCGTCACGGTCGTCGCGGGTCGATGAACTGCATTTTAATGTTTTAAAATATTTTTTTCGATACATGTCGAAATTATAAAATCACTTCTTATTATAATGTTATGCTATCTATATTTAATAGATAGGTACTTAAAATATGCGATTTAATTTAATGAAATACGTTAAGTGACGAAATGTACCAATGCAAAATCAATAGTTATATCATCAGTTCAGCAGATTATTGCTATTCAGTATATTTATATTATTATTCAATACAAATTGGTTTACTTGTAGTCTTATTAATTTATCTTGTATAAATAAAATATAATACTATAATATATACAATATATTTAATCCATAATAATATTATTATGGATTAAATATTTAAATATTATCTGAGGGCGCTAATATTATGTTCTTCACGTTCTGACCATAAATGTATAATGATGTAGATATGCTCAATATCATATAATAAATCTTATTTTCATTGTACAAAATATATTTTTTTATAATTTTATTGGGTATTGGATAATTATAAATAATCAATAGCTTTTATCACGATTTTAACCATATAATATTACTATATAGTAATAATATAATTATTAGTTAAAAATAAAATACGTAGAACACAATATTTAAATAAATAGATAAAGTATGGGTGTATTATTAAAATATAATTATAAATTCATTAGATAACTATTTACGTAAACAAAAAACTAAGAAAAAATTGAACTTTGTAAATTGTATTCCGTTTAATGTCTAATAAGAACAATAGTCACAAGAATCACGGGAAATTGGTACACGCCAAGTAAACAAATTTAATTATAAAATATCTTTTTGATTAATATATCCAAAAGTAACCTTACAGTTCAATGAACGTCTAGAAGACGTCAATGAGATTTCTCTGTGCACTATTTTTACAAAACGTATACTATCGTACAAATTGGTAATTACTAATTATTCTGGTATTTATATACGAGATATTTAATTAAATAATAAAAATTGTACAATTTATGTATTATTTATTGGTACAGTCGGTAAAAAACTGCATAATACATTTTTAATTTAAATTGCGCCCAATTAAAGTAAAAAATTGTAAATTGCACCCAATACATTTCAGGTACACATTTCTATGTAGTAAACTTCCTCCAGCAGAGATATGATTTTTATGATTGCCATTTAACATTATCCACAAGACACCAAAGGAGGCTAGCACAGTTAAAATAAATGAATTAATAAAAAAAAGAAAATATTAATTTTTTTTTTTTTTATTAAATAATTTGGGAGAGTATACTAACTAATAAGTTGTTCAAAATATAACCTAACCTATATGGCTAAATCCAGTACTTCCATCCATGTTGTGTTGTGCTGCACTGTTGCACGCAAAACGACTTACTACAATATCACCTACGTAAATTCATTGATATCTCTAATATCATAACGGTTAAAGCAATAAACGTTCAACTTTTGCACCAATAAATGAACAACAGTACTTAAAATGGACAGCGATGAATTCAAGGTCACTTAGTTACTATGGGAGCAATTCATTATACCCATTTTAGAAACCGAGCAATACCGGGTGCAATTGACTATAATATTTTTGGTAGTTGCTCAATGTGGGTGCAATTTACAATCGCCCTAAATTTCAAATGATTCAGAATAATCAAATTGATAATAATATCAAGTAATTATGTTGTGTACAGCTAGAGAGATGTGAGTGCTGTAAATTTACCAGGTAAATTTTTACCGGTAAAAGAACTCACCATAAATTTTAATAATTTTTTTTTCCGGTAAATTATTTTTCACTCGAAAATATGCCCCCCACCTCTAATTAAATGCAATAAAAAACGCCTATCCCGAATTGCAAAGAGATATATTTTATATCAACTGATTATAAATACCAATACAATAATTACTATTATACTTGTTATATTTTATATTTTCTTGACACTGTATATAAGTAATAGTATAAAAGTAAATAAATATAAATGTTTTGACTTTTAAATATAAACAAATAAAGGAAATTATGTAGTAATTTTGATAAATTAATTTTAGTTATTTATTAATTGCATTACGAATAATTAAATATTCATAATATGTGCCGATACAGAACAATAAATCCATTTTTAGTTCTTTATTGTTATTATTAGAAAGAACTAAATTTGTCAAAAATATAGCAATAGTAATAACAATAATATTTACTAATAAAACAGATGGCTCTAAGAAATTTTGTTATTTAAACTTAGATTCTATGGTGTTTATTATTTTTTTTTTTTATAACGTATACAACATTTTTACCAGAAAGATTTCAACATATAGTACTATATCTTTTAGCAAATTGGATCAAGATGGTACTTTAGAGAAGGCATTTTTCGATTTTCTCAATAATTATTTAATGCCAGATGAATAACTACCTACAAATTACAAAAAACCGCCAAAAATGGGATTTTAATTTCTAACGCGTTCTATCACCATAGAAATGAATAAAAAATTATAATATTATAATATTAATTTAACTAACAGGCTATAATAAATAATAACAATATAAAAAATCCAGACGGATAAACCGTCTTTGCTCAGAACCGTTTTTCTTATACAATGATATTATATATTTATATCATTGAATTCAAGTTAAATACAATCCATTATACATTGACCCACTTGTAACCTACTGTACAGCTAAGTGACATCCACTTACCTGTTTTTTCCACTTTATTGGTAAATTTACTGATCTTTAGTCCATCTCTAGTCTATAACCATCGTCGTTTCATATGATTGCAATTCAATAGCGTATCTACCTATGTACATAGATATTCACTAGATATTATATTAACTTGTAGAGCTGAATTCTTGCTGCACCTGTTCTACTTTTAGGTAGCTGTTATGGTATTTGAATTGTTTTATTTTTGGTAATTATATTATGTAATATTACATTACTTAACCATTGTGAATTTCAGCATTTGTGTCGTTTTACCTTAGTAATTTACATAATCAGTCGATTAGTAATAGTTAATAATCTTGGCATTTATATAATACGATAATCTCTTGGGGGAAAAAAATACCTGACTTCCACGCAGAAGGTTTAACAAAATAATCACTGATCATAATAAAATGTATATTATTATATTGTCGTTATAATAAATAGTAGGTAGTTGCTGTATTAACTGCATTAATAATATATTGTTCAAGAAAGTCATAAGAATACATTTAGCTTGTCTTACATAGATCCCCGGTATACATCGTATTAATACGGTTATACAGGTAGTAAAGGTTTGGTTCATTATCCAGTTAATTGACCGATTTATATTAGTTGTCGTCGTATTCTAATTTTATTGCGATCCCCGACGTTCGTGTGTAACGGAGAGGCGATATATTCGACGGTGAACATCGTGACTTAAATACCTATAATGTCGACGGTTAAACGACTCGGGTATTTTCGAAAAACAATATCGTGAGTTCATAATAATATGATTTTTTTTTTTTTTTTTCAAACGGCTATTGTAATATGGGTACTTACCGTTTATATTTAAACGCGCGGTTGATACGGAGGATGGCTCCTATATATTATAGATAATAGGTATAATAAGTAATAATATATATATATATATATACTTGGGTTATAATATGTATTTCTTGACTTCTTGTAGGCAGCTGGTATGAGACCACCGTACGGCAAACGATTTGAACGAGCGTGTAAGTATAGTAGAATTTTCCAACAATAATGAAAAACCTCACGTCCTAGCCGGTGGGTCTTGGCATTTGCAACCGGCAAAATAAATATAAAAAAAAACCACTCGAATAGTACGCGTTTAATTTTATATAGGTAAATACCTGTGTTAAAAACAACGAGCTGAATTCAGAGACGCGTAAAATGATTGTCTGTCGGGTAGCTCCAAACAGTTTTCATAATAATAATAATATAGGTACATATATGTAGGTATTATATGTGTATTATAACAGTGGTAGTATATATTATAATATGGTGTAGATACTTAACAAGCAATAACTAACAAAATGTTCGTAATCATTATTATTAAGTATAGTAATATAAATAATAGACACGCGTCTTTCACTTGTTGCAAGGCTCTGAATACGACACTCCTGCTCTGCAGCATCACAGTGCAGTACGTTTTTGGTGAACCGTATTCGTCGTGTAAGGGTATAGGTATATACCTATATACCTTACTCTGTATTAAAATATAAAAAAATAAAACCAGATTATTAGGTATTGCTCGAAGACCTTGGGGGAATCGTCATCACCGCTCGCTCATACCTACATACAAACGGTGCACTCGTACATATACATATTACTTATATATAATTCCGTGTTCACTAAACACAATAATATATAATGTTATATAAAACATTAAAACGTTTGTTTATTTTTTCTGTTCAATATAAAAACGTGCATTGCACATAATAATAATATATAGGTACACGGGTCAACTCACTATTAGTGACTGCACTTGGTATTTAAATTACAACTCGATTAATTGTACGCTACGTTTGCGTTGTGTATAATATCATAATATTATTATTATTATTATTACTTAAACACTAATTTCACTTGCTACCGGGCAAATCTTTCCTTCTCCGAGTTACCGAGGCCTATGTGCACTTCGTCATTGAATGCTAATGACCAAATGGTTGTTTGTACAACAGTAATACACTGTTTAATTAATTAGTATCATTTGCCCCGACAAATTCCTAAGCAATTGAAGCCATGCATGTTATATATATAAATACTTTACCAACATAAATACTTGTTGTATGATATTATGCTGTGTGTTTAAAAATATACTCGTGCGCAGTAGTGTAACATTAAAGTTTGCCGGCGGCTGTGCAGAGACATATAAATCTTGGAATAATAATAAAAAGCCACAGCCCATTATATGCGTGGCATATAATACTAACGAATTATTATTATTGATCGTTGCGTTCGGATATTGATTTTACATTAGTGTAGCGAAAGGTAGACTACACGCCTCCATAATTTCACAAGTAAAAAACAATGAATTCAATTAAATTACAAAATGTAATGTCATAGCAAAGGCGTGAAAACAAAATTTAAATTTACATATAGTGTCTGTGCACTCTCGTAAAATATTATTATTACTATTAGTTATATTAGTAAATCATTTTGCATTACAAATCCTAAACCTTATTTACAATTATTATCGTATATTTGAAATGTATAGGTGTTAAGTCAGGTACAACTATTATTTATTAATAACATGTATGTTAATGTTAATAATATTCATTGGAGTGTTTGAAAAATAAAACCTATCCGGCGGTCAGAATTTAATGTATATTTCGTTTATATATATTTTATTAAACACAAAATGTGTAATTGTTGTGTTAATATTACAATAATAAATAAAATTTAATAGTGAATAGCGATTTGAAAAAATAAATAAATAGTATTTTCGATTTTTGTATGTGGATACCTAATATTGTCTATGAATTTACGAGTCAATCACTTTATCATTTTAATAGCTTATAAAATTATAACTAAATGTATTTGTGTATATACTTACGTTAAAATTTCATTAAAATTCCATTCAGTATTTTAGTGTCTTCTTTTGAACATTGCAAAGTGTCTGTTTATTTCTTATATGTTATTTCATTATTAATTCTTATCTATTATTTATTTTGACACAGGTCATAGGTACACCTATTTTATGTGTACAACCAACGACAAAATAATACATAACCCTGGAGTGATATTATTTATCAGTATAAACATATTAAATCCATTAAAGTGTTTCATTCGAATATAGTTGGAACGTATTATGAACAGCATACATTATAGTATTATACTCATATAGTCTGATATAGTCATATTCATACATAATTACAATGACATTTTCTGCTTGCAAAAAGGTACCTACCTATCATCAGTTGTACTCGTAAAAATATATCCAATGACATTCTTCTGTAATGTGATAACTTCAATAAAATTCACTGTCACGTAATATTATGAGGTGATAAATTATTAATTAATTATTCAACGACAAAAAAATAAATACATATTTACAATGGATATTATATAGGTATACCTCTATACATATATTATAATATATAATTATTATAAAACTAGTTATAAATATTTAATCGTCTCTTTATGTATAACTTCCCTGCAATATCACACAAAAAATAAGTATTCAAAATGAAACTATATTATTTAAATTAAATTTAGAAACATATTTATACCTGCTAATACTTTTTAACTATAAAGTATTAATGTAGGTACTTACCTATCATAAATTCAAACTAACTAAATGTTAATAGCTTTATAAATACTTGTTCAACATTTTAATATTTGTATTCTTATTATTGCTAAATAATAGAAGCGTCAAAAAAAATAAAAGGTGCTCTGCTGTACAGTAGGTTACAACTGGGTCAGTGTATAATGGATAGTATTAAATTTGAATTCAATGATATAATATCATTGTATAAGAAAAATGATTCTGATCTGAGACGGTATGTCAGTATAGGTATAAGACATATTATATACTAATGACTAATCTATGTTAGAAAAAAAAAATTGTACCTATAATAAATTCCAAATTAATCATATCACAATAGCCATTAGGTATTTATAACTTGTTATACATCAACAACACATGGTGATAGTATAATAGATATATAATAGTATACTTTAGAAGTTTCAATGACCCACTAATAATATTATAATATAATAATATTACAATCACAACAAAATAACTAAAATAGTTATTCTAGGTTTTTTTTTATGTAATTTCGTCCAAATTTGAACTCAAAATGACTAAAAAAATTGAAAACTGAAAATGTCCGTAAACAGCTCAAAAAGAGTCAAAATATTTTCAAAATTGTATGATGTATAGGAAATGTTAATATAAACATTCAGTGAAATTTTCATGTATCTTCAGTTATTCGTTTTTGAATTACAACAAAATAAGGAAATCCATAGTGAATATCCAATATATAGTAAAAATTTGAATTTCAAACGCTCATAAAAATTTAATTTGACTTTCTTATAGACTTTTTTTTTTTGATAAATTTAGATAATCCTATAAGGAATCTTGTATTACATTTTCAAATCTTAGATTTAAAAAGAAAAATTTTTACGAATTCTTAACTCAAAATAATTTGATAATTTTCGTGATTTTTCCATATTCTTTCAAGATTTGAACTTTAAATACTTAAAAAAAAAAAAACTGTAACTAAGGATTTTTAATATTTTTCAAATGTCAATGTAACAATATAGTAAGAGGCTTGTATTAAATTTTCAAGTATTTGTATTCAACAAATACATTTTTATTAATATTCATAAAAAAAAATCTAATAACATTGGATACTGAAAATGTCCCTAAACAGTTCAAAATAAATCACAATATTTTCAAAATGTTATCGTGTATAGAAAATGCAAATATAAGCAACCAGTGAAAATTTCATGTATCTACGGTCATTTATTTTAAAGTTACACCAAAAACCAAATTCAATTTTGTGAAAAATCGATTTTGCGTAAAAATTCCAGTTTTTCCTTAATTTTTCTATTGTTTTTCTTGGCGCTTTTGAAAATTACTGGGAATTTTACATTTTGACCTGCCCAACGCACTAACGATATTCACTTTCCAATCGAACAAGATATTGAATTTGAAAATCGAAGCATTATTTGACTACTTATCGTGTACACAGTCAGAAAAATAAAAAAATAAAAAACACACATCATTGTAAAATCAATACATTCATTGTTCCACTCAGAATCTAAAATAATGTTAATAATAAGAAGAAAAAAAGCCATACTTCAGATAATTCTGTTATGTCTGTGTTTGAGAGATCCGGTGTGACAAAAATTAATTTATATATAAAATAGATTATATTATAACACTCAATAGCTCAAAAATTATCTGAGTTTTGATTTCTGCAGATCTACGAATTGTTTTCAAAAACTTGACACTTTGTACCTTATTAGATATAATAACGTCATGTTAATTATAATTTATATTTTATAGTTTATTAATACAAATAATATGTAAAACTTCATTCACATTCTCTCGCTATAAAACTTCGGTCTTTGAACTTATATTTTATATTATTAAAACTAAAATGAGATGAGATTATCGTTTTCGATCTAATGCTAATGCGAACAATTAAAAACGAATAAATAAAAATTAATTATTATAATATTATATATATAGCTGTTATAGGTACCTACGGATACGATGGTATGCCGGACGCTGGTAAATACCTACTCGGTTGGGAAAGAACCTCGCAATATTTTTTTAGGAACTAACCAATTTGAATTTTTTTTTTTACCGATTTGCTCGAAGATAATTACTGACGAAATGGATAAAATTATTTATATAATTATTCGTTACCCACTAATTTCAGAATATTAAATTTCACAACACCGGCAGACGATACGATCTCGAACAGAAAAATAAATATTCTTATTGGTATGGTACAACGTAGTTACCGATGTATTATACGTATATTATAATGTATACCTACCTATCGAACATGGAGCGGATCATAATATTATATTGTTATTCTTCGTCGAACTGCGATTCGTGCCCACGCACATATTATTCTATAACCGTCACGATAGGATCACGCGTACACAACCTATCCGATAATTATGTTAAAATAACAGACGATTTTAGAGAGACAAAAAAAAATGTAAGTACACAATTCGGTTTATAGATGAAACGTACGATTAGTAGCCATGACGGCAGTAGAGGGGCCTTATCGTTGTAGGTATCCTATATATAATGTATTATCGACAATAATATAATATATAATATAAAAAAAATAACATAATACCTATATTATATAGACGTTCGATCGGGTAAATATTGCAATGTTATAGATATTTAGATATATTCTGGAGCCTGCCGTCTTCAACAACTGTCACTTATAATCATTACACTGTAATATTTTGAACCCAACGAGGTATTGATTGATTACAGATATTAGAGCGGACCAGCTGAATATCGATTAATTTGACTGTATGTACAATAGACCCACATCGCCGGCCTAAATAGCAAAGGGCGTACTGAATTAGGCCAGGCGAAATGTTTGAAACGTTTTATTTTCCTCTCCTGTACAATTTACCATTTTGGACTTTCAGACGATTTAGGCCAACGACGCATGCAGAACTTTACCACAGCAAACCTCCCAAATTATAGGTAAGTACTTCGTTGATCATTCTACATTTTGAAATATTGTAGAAGTGTAAGACATGCTCATTGATTCGCAGTTCAATAATAAAATTACAGAGATTTTAGCTGAAACGAGTCAAGCCTAAATTAATTTTAAATAACATATAATTTCAGTCTTAGATTTAATAAATACAAATCGCAAAAGTATGAGAACTTACTTTATTTAAATAAAAGAATTAAAAATATTTTCCGCATATTACAAGAAAATACTACATTGATATATTATATTTTTTTTTTATCACGCTTTCATATTCAATCATTTAAAATACAAATAAACACGTGAAATGTACTAATTTTTAATATTATATAGGAATACAAATTGGAAAAACTGGCATTGATATAATATAGGTAAAACATAATAATATTATTGCATTGCATTGCATATGTGGGTACGCTCTTGAACATTAGTTTTTCTTTTTCCACCATACACACACCCGGCTTTATGGTTACCCACTCGAATAATATCAGGGTGGCAATTGCACCACCAGTCCTACACACGCCCACCACGAATGCCTCCTTTTAGTCAAGACACGTAAAGTTTATGCTTTATAACGCGTAATGAGTCGTGTAACCATATATTATTATTGTACAACTAAACGGCATGTGTGACAAAGAAGACACACTAAATTCTATACGCACTATATTATAATATATGCGTCGTATTGTACTCTCATACATCGGACTATCGGACGGTGACGACTTGCTAGCGAACATTTCGGAAAAAAAAAGACATCAGTAAAAGAATTTTATCTGAAGAATTTACGTTGTAGGTACTGCTCGGGAGAACAGTGACGGGTGGAATGACTCAGTGCTGGAGGCCTGGAGTTGTTGGACCGAAAAAAAAAATTATTCTGTTCTCTGACTTTTTGGCTTACTGCGCCCATTATGCATTATGAAAGAAATTGCTCAGTTCACATACAGGTTGTACAATATAATATACAAAATGATAAGAGTTTCGATTATATTATAGTGAAGTCGGAAGTTACTCGATTATATAGTTACTCTTAGATTACTATTTGGGGTAACCCACACATAATTTTAATATTTTCTAAATACAGTTAAATATTTTCAAGAAAATATAGTTGTCAAAATGTTTAAAAAAAGTTCCGTAAATAATTATGAAATATTTTAGTTATATTTTTTGGCCAATTAGTTCACAAGTTCACTGCAGCTATAGATATAATAAGACATTATCTGTTTCCGTAAGTCTAGTTTTTACGATATTTAATGCTGGTTATGATCATTAATGATAAATAATTGTATTGTAATAATTGTAACTACCTATTTTACATGATTATACATGATGCTCATAAAATATGCTTAAGAATTAAAATATCTTTAAAACCGACGTACAAAGCACATTTTATAAATTATTATATATCATTAATGTTCTTACCTTACAATTTGACATAATTAATCGATTTTATTCAACTCTAATATTAAGACCAACAGCACAAAAATGATTTTGCTGTAGGTACGTTAATTTGGTTAATGCTGTCTAGGTAGGCATAATATAATTATTTCTTTATTTTTATGTTTGTAAGACGACGAAGACTACTCACGAGTGTGTGAAGTCCTCCTAATTGTTGTTCAGTATTCAAATATTGTCACGCGCCATTGCTATGTGTAGCCCACGAGACTTTTCTCCGATCTCGTCTGTCGGATGAGAAATGTTGGCAAAAAAATGCCACTATAGAAATATCGAAATTGTGACGTCACACATTATGCTTAGCGACAATTTATTTAATGTTCCCAGCGTCGTCCGGACTAGGCGTTCTACGTCAAGACAAAATAATGCACATCAAATGATTCTCAAAAGTCTGATAAAATAGATAGTTTACGCAAATTATTAGTAAATGTGCTGTATCCCTTCTTATACCGTTTGACCGCGATATAAGTATTTGGTTTTTCTTTTCTGAACCAGGTTTTTTAAACGAATTCGAGTCGGCGAACATGACGAACGTGGTAACACTTAGGTACTTTCAGTTGCCAAAGTAATACCATTATTATCTAGTTTTGGAATAATCTCGCATTCTCGAGGATATAAGTAGATATCAGAGCGTTTTCACCCACAATTCGAACACGATACTATCGTTATTATTATTTCAACTCGAACGATGCTACCCAGACGGGTGTGGGTACCTCGTTATAACAACGACCACAACAATAACAACAACAACAACAACGACGACGACGACGATATTATAATGTAGCCGTCGTGGAGATGGCGCGTCGGTCGTGGCCCGTCAGGCTGCGCCGGTATCGCCACCGCCGAGTATCGTCGTCGTGCCGTGGGGTGCCGGGTGAAGCGTCGGCGGCGGTGTGGGTCGAGGGGTTGGTGCGGGGGGAGAGGGGACGCCGCCGCCGCGTTGGGCACGCGGCGTTGCCGGACCGTTGCGCGTGCGGCGTTCACCGCGAGAACGTTTTCGCCGTCGACACTCGTCGTCAGTATCGTATCGTCGGCCGTACCGTTTGTGCGTCTGTGCCTGTGCTTTACATTCGCGCGTCCGTCCGCCGTCGTACCGTCGTCGTCGGTTTTTAAGTCGATTTTTGTTTTGTTTTTGTAGAATTTTGTGGCTCTCAAAAAGTTAAAAAAAAAAAAAAATACGCTCTTTTTTAACGTAATATTATAATATCAACTGTCCGCGGGTTCCGTTCGATAGTTTTTAGCCCCGCAGAACCACTGTCGCTGGGACGAGAAACGCGCCCGCACGACATCGTTTTTTCCACATTTCGGGAAACACTATGCTCCGACCGTGGGCCAACGCCGCAGCCGCGCACGACCGACGTGACCAGGTCGCGGCCGCCGCCGTTCCAACGCGCTGTTAACGACACTCGCGTGCTCGTGTAATAATTCCGTCCGCGGCGGACACGCTCAGGGGATAATCGGCCGAGGAGTATACCTCTCGGGCCCGGCGTGTCTAGTCGTCGTCTTAACGAGAGCACTTTTTTTTTTGCGTTTTCCGCGATATAATATCGGCCCGAGCCGACCGACCACCGCAGTCGCATCACCACCGCCGCCTAACCTAACCATGGTTCTGTTCGACAACCTGTTCGGGTTCCCCGGGCTACCGGGCTGCCTTCGATTCTTCTCGCCACCGTCCGCGGCCGCCGGGCGACGGCCCACGTCAGCGACTATGCGCGGCGTGTCGTGCACCAAGATCACGTCGTGCCTCACGCTGGTCCTGCTCATATGCTTCGAGACGGTCCTGCTGTCCACCGTCAGCGATTGCACCAAGTCATTCACAGTGCACTGGAACACGTCGAATTCAATGTGAGTACCGACCGAGGCTAAAACCACCCCCATCCTAACACGACTCCGTCAGCCAGTAAACTTCTCCAAGCCTTGCCCCCTCTACCCCACACACACACACAAATCATCCCCCGGCGGCAAAATAGACCGCACCGAACGCGCGTGTACCCCAGTATATATATAATATACGTATGTATTGACTTTGGACAAAAACACTGATGTATTTATTTAGGTGTATTTTTGCACTGGGTACACTGTAGTTGTTTCGGGCCGTCGGTTCAAAATAATATGTTAAAATATAATATTACTTTACTCTTTTTACCATTATTGTATTATAATAATATTGCCTTTTTTATTGTTTATATTAATGCCTAATTGAAATTTGTGTCGCTTATTGTGTTATTATATTATTATTATTCTATATGTCGAGGCGATTTTGTATTGTTTCGTCGCGTTTTCTCGTGAGAAACACAAAATTAGAAGTATGTGTGTGTTTGTGTGTGTGTACCCATAATATACGGAAAAAAATTATAATTTTTTATCTACCTACCTTTTTTAATGCGTGTGTGTGTGTGGTTCCCCCCGCGGGACGAAAACTCGTTTCGATAATGAGCAGTGACAGACGTGATGGAAATATCCGTGATGAAAGAAACATTGAACTTGACGAGAAGAGAGGAGTAGTAGTGAGCTATGGGTCAGGGCGGTTGGTCCTCTCCTCCCGTCGCTCACGTTCCATCGACGGCGGCGCGTCTAATAGTCCGTGTTTCCTGGATATAAAATATATAATAATACCATCAGTGGCGTTGAAGGGGGCTACGACGATTTTTTATTTTCGTTTGTTTCTGTTTTCGATTTATTTCTGCGTCATATTGGGCACGTCAAATCGGCCGGTAAAATCGTAAAACGTAGGTGTGTGTGTGTGTAGACGCAAGAGCACCGCGAAGGGTACCTATATGTACAGCAATGATAATATATTATTTGATTATATTATTAATTATTGCACTCGGCAAGGGTCGAGGTGACACGAGTATGTATTTCAGTGCCAACGATCGTTCGATCCGACGGGCATTTTACCGTCGTCGAAAAACTTTTTAAATTAACGGGTGGCCCGACGACTTTAACGTCCGTAATTTTCGGCGTCGTCGACGATGGGTAGGACGCTGTGTTAAACTATTAAATAGTTCGACCACTGAATTTTCCAACTCGCCGAGTTATTATTTGAAAAATTTCCCGTTTGCTTCTAATCGATTGTCGCCGGTGCTTAAATACCGAGAAAGTTAGCAAGTCAAAACAGAAATATTTTTTTTCAAATTTTATCTTGGAACCACGAACAGAGACATCCAAAAATTGATTCTTACTTCCATGTAATGTCATACCAAACGAGTCGTTAATCCAAACGTGGTTATCATGGCTCACTATAAAAACTTTACTAGGAAAACAGCATTCTAGTCGTCCTGCCCGTTTTTAAATAGGTATATTTTTTTTTTCTGAACGCACACCACTTGGCTCATGTAATACCTACGTACCTACAAGAATAATATGTAATACTATTTTCTTTGTCGTCGTTCGTCCAAAGCGTGTTGAATGACAGACGTGGTAGCTGTCCAAAGCGACACGATTTTTATTATTATTAAAAAACCGAACCTCTTGAAAATAATATAACAGTAATAATAAATGATAACTTTGCGTTTATTGCTAATTTTATTGTCGACTATCGAGTTATAGGCCAAGATAACGAACTCGATGTAAGTCATCGTTTTGCCAGATGTGTACCTATGAAAAAAAAAAAAAAAAACCGAAATGAAATCTGAGAAATGTTAATACGGTTGTTAGAGTATATATATCGGCCGCCGGACTGTCGTTTGCTTCGCGGCGAATAGGCACACATAATATTCTGTAAGACGGTATAGAAATATATATATATGAGAGTCGGTCAATTTGTCACATTTAAAAAACGTCTCGATAAATCATATTATTATTTTACAATATTTTACAAGACACACAATAATATATGTTAATACACGGTTATCGTGGCCACACACAATAGACACACGTCTGCCACAACACACGAAGACGCGTGTTTTTTTCTTTCTCTTGAGCGGGCTGCTTTTTTGTTTCAGCGATTTTCGTCACATTTTAAGACGCGTTCCCTGCAGCCACTTGTCCCGACGCAATATATTATAATAACATGTGGTGTACACCCTTCGGAGTGCGGGTCGCGGGGGCGGGGATGACAAAAGTGAATGTTTTTTGTTGTTTTTTTTTAAATTTATAAAGAAATAAACTACCTGCCTAGTAAAAACGGATTTTAATATTATTATACACCTATATATATATATATATTTTATTATTATTTTTTTTTCCAACCGATAATAATATTCTCTTCTCGGGGGCCCCGACCGTAACCGGTTTCGATCCGTCCGCGTGTGTCCGAACGGAGGGAGTTTGTCCGAGTGTGTGTGTGTGTGTGTGTGTTAACCTTGGGAATTTGATGAATGTTCATGATTCCTCCGGACGCGCTCTGCAACGCTGTATATAAAGAGTTCTCCCGACTGGCGAGCAGGGGAAACAAACGGAGAGGTTTTTTTTTTCCTTTCCACATTTTTTTCCATTTTTATCTCGTAACCTCTTCTCGTACCCCCGCCCACCCCCGGGCAAGCATAATGGATCGATAGCATTTGATAAGACGACCGTGATTTATACGTCCCATGTTCGGGAAGTTCCGTGAGAAAATTTACCGAAAAAATTGCCACGATTCGTAGCGTATGTGTCTTACAATACATTTGTTCATATACATATAATATGTACCATTTATATACCAATAATATTATATTGAAAATTTATCTCTTGGAAACGTTTTTTTTTTTATTCCCGTTTTCTATCTTTATTATTCATTATTATTATTTTTGTTGTTGAAATACGCCAAACGATTAATGTTTCTATGAACTCAATTGTTCGCCATGCACGAAAATCACAGACTATTTTTCAAATTTATAATTTACACGCCAATAAAGACGATAACGAGCATAATATTATCGCTGATTTCATTGATGCTGTTTTTTTTCCTGTTGATAAAGTTTATGTTTGCTTTATAATCATAAGTGTATTTGCTATCTTAAAATATTGTTCTCTTACGCTGGTTCAAATAGGACAATATAACGCATTGTATTTGAATTAAAAACGAAATTATGACTAATATTGAAAACATAATAATGTATAATGTTTAATATTAACTGTAACTGTCGATTTCATATGAAAAAGGTTCTTTTACAAAATAACAACACTATGAGTGGAGTGAATATTTTCCATTGTGAACGATTGTGAAACAATTAGTATATATTGCATAACAATCATAATTATGTGATTGGTATATACTTTAATTCGCTGCAGATTAAATTATTTATGACATAAACTCCACTAATCCGCTACCTATACGTTAATTAAATTTTAAGAAATTAGTTTTAGAATTTGATGATGACAGTTATACTTTGAGTTTACCCTTTATATTAATTATTATACCTACTTTTACTGCGTACATTATTGTCGCCGTAGTTATTACTTTTTTAAGTTTTTATTTTTCCAATTTAAACATAATTACGTGCACTTACCTTTGTACAATATAAAGTTTTAAACGTCATTGTATTTATTATTTATTCTTTTATAGGTATATGCCGCTCATTGTTGCATGTTTTTTTTTCATTCACGCGCAAACAATATTTATAATCAATTTAAAGTGTTATCAAACAATCTACACCATTTACACTTACTTGTAGTTATAATATGATACATCCTAGTTAAGACGACATGCACACAATCGTCCGTTAATATTGTGTAATGTTACACTTCCAACCACTATATTCTTAGTTAATGCACCGCATCCCGACTTGAACATTAAATAAAAACTTAGTTTCCACTGTTCAAAATTATATGTATATAAAAATTATAAAATAAAACCGACAACTCATATTATATTATATAAGTATAGGCACTATACAATTTGAACTATAGGTATTATATTATAGTATGTCATTCTCCCGCGCTTCTTGCGAGGATTATCAACCAAAGGCCGCCCCGGATAACCGTTCAAATATATATAGTACCCACCTATGCCTTATATATAATACATTATTATTATACTCGTTTGTGATAATATATTGTTATTACCGCGTAAGATAGCAGGTGCATTTTTGTTATTCATCGCGACAAACGTGGTAGGTCCACGGCTGGAGTTCGGTTATTTTGACATTAATCAATGACGTTGGCGATTCGAACAATATACGTCCTACCAGACTACACAATAATATAATATTATCATACCGTCTTGGTCATCGTTTTCCGCATACGCATGTAAAATATGTATCATAATATTATGGTGGTCGTGGAAAAAATTAAATAATAGTATTTTACGCACCACCGCGGGTGAAGGTGGCCGAGTGTCGAGGTGGTCGGCCAGGGGGGGGAGGGGTGTAAAATCGGTACTCATATAAATAATATATAAGCGACCACCCCGCCGACCTCACGGTTTTTAGAGGTAGCCGCTTGTTCGTGTCGCTCTCCGCGGGGACGAAATACTCGAGTCTCGGTCGGGGTGTGCGGGTCGAGATATGGGTGTGCGGAGTGGTGGTAAGGGTAGGTCGGCTGCCGGGGGGCAAAAGTGTCAAACGGACGACGACGACCCCTTTTTCTCCTCTGCCGCACAAGCCGGTACCGACAACGCTTGCGAGAAGCGCCTCCGACCTATGTGACTTTTTGGTTTCGTTTTTTAATTTAATATTATTATTATTTGTATTGCATACACGCGAAATCTTAATGTTGTACGATGGATAATAACTGGATCATCATTCATCACCGTGCGTCGCCTTTGCGAGCGCCACTCCGGAATTGAGCACACTCGGGTACCTGCTATATTATAATGGTAGATACAACAATTTTCGCGGGGTTTCGTGTTGTAATATGTAGGTATATTGTATACCTAGGTGTCGGTAATAGCGTCTCTCGCGAGTCGTAGGTACCACGAGTGCAAGCAAGAGACCGATTCGAAACGAAACGAAAAAAAAAGACGAAAACCGTCCGGAAAAATTCCTCTCGAATACACAACGCGTTTGCCGTCGCTTTTATTTTTTTTTTTTTTAACACATTGCGCCCGGACAAACTCTTTAACGCGAGCACCGTATATTATAGTGAATTATAACGTACATAGTATAATATATTATATTATACTGTATTATGCAATATGGTGTTGCGCGGGTCGACACAATACGCGAGCGCAGAGTTTTTTATCTGAAAATAAAAAATACCTCCGATGTCCACCTATACCATCGTCGGGTTACAATACGCCTATGACATATAACGAATTCTTCGTACTTAAACATTTTTCGAATTTCGTCGTTTAATTTAGGGAATTCGAAACGTCTGTTTGGCCTTTTTTTTAATACGGTTTTAAAATAATACATACATATATTATATTAGGTTAGTACTATAATATGTGGTACTTACGGGTACTCCGGAGAGATCGTTTATTTGATTTTACGACATACCACGACCCACCTATTTAGTAGTACAATATCGTGTAGATAATGGTGAACCCCATTATGACTAATTAAAGTGGAATAGGCCAGCGTAGGTATAATATTTTTGGACCGAAAAGAATTTTCCCAACGTCGCATTGACATTTCCAAGTCTTAATGATGTTATTGTACTTTGTGAGAGAAAACGCGAACGAATATTAAAAGTCACAAACTATAAGGGAAAACGATTTTTTTTTTCTGTATTAATAATAATTATAAGAACGCGTGTTTTGTCAATTTGTTTTTTTTTTTTTTTGTATTACAATGTTTTACTATTTGTATTAAAAAATATAAATAATATTTCATTTTAGAGAACATAATTATATTTAATTTAAAAAAAAAAATCAATGGAACACGTCATTTATTATGCATTTTATATTTATTTTCCGACAGCACAAAGAATTTCTTTTATGCATATTTTCTCTAATAAATGTAAATTATTTTTTAAATTCTCGTTTCCGGCGCCGGATACGTCTTGCAAAATATAATAACTTTGCAAAACAATTCAATTTGTTGAATTTCCTTTATCGTGCTCTCCTAGTCCGTTTGGTAATAATGCATTGAATTACTGAAAGATTAATGGGCAATGAAATAAATAATGATCACAACTACAATCGTCGACGATAAAATATATCCATATTTATAACTTTTGGCTGTAATTTTTCTTTCAGTAACACGCAGAAATTTATATTCAAATTAAACGGGACTGAACATTTTGTATAAGTTAGTATAATAGTAGTAATATGGTATATTATACACCACGATGATAAATAGTATGACCCACTGATACGAGATGAGCTGTCAACAGTAATTAAAATCAACGTTTTTTTTTTCTTTTTATTAATTAGATAATAGCTGAGTGTTATGGAGTGTTTAATATTGGCCTCGGCACATATTGCCGGTCGTATAATATGGCTGTCCACACATTGTACATTTTTCAGATTGTTAATTACTCGAAATAAAATTTAAATGCGATACCATTATGTTTTTTTTTTTTTTATGAACTCGTATCCGAACCACTCGAGTGTTCCTGGCTATTAAAAATACTAAAATAGAGATAAACAAAAAGGGATATATGTGGGCAGTAGAATGAAAAAAAATTAAAATTAATCGTTTATACTAAATATTAACTTTAAAAAAAAAAAAAAAAAAAACGTGTTTACAGACGTTAGTGTAAGACATTAGAAGAAATTATGGACAATGAACAAATCGTCTGGAGACACCTTCACATTAATTTCTGTCTTTGTACCAGTCTCTAACGTGTCCCAAGAATATATTTAGTTTGTTTTTTCTTGTCGTATTTTTTTTTTAATTATCATTATTCTTCGAAATTATTTCCGTTTACAAGTATAGAAACATAATATCGACAATTTCGTTAGTCACTGCTTTATTAGAGTGTATATTGAAGAAAGATTGTTTCCCGTTTTGTGATAAATCGTTTCATTACGTTCCCAATTTTCGATTGGTTAACGACAGTAAAAAAATATAAAATAAAAAAAGTTTTACATAATACTCACCTTGACTGATGTACCTACACTTATATTTACCTACTCAACACCGGATCAAAGCAAATAAACTGTTTGAAAACAATCTCTTCCGATAGGTAACAAACATAATGTGTATGTTACACACGATCAATACTTTAAAAAGTGTACCTACGGACATGTTGTCTATGAAAAATATATTTGTTCATTATATATTTTATAGGTTACCTATCGTGCATTTTGTACGTACTTTAATACAATAATAAAATAATAATTGTCATAACATAACCGTTATTAACTGATTAGTACAAATAAATACCGTAACGCGTCCATTTTATTATTTCTATAAGTTTTGTATACTGAGTGTATGTTTTATATGAATCATAAAACTATCAATAATGATAAAGTATAAGGAATTTACATTTTAAAATCTTTAATTAATAGATTATTAATAGCTTGTGATTAAAAACGAGACTTTTCAACGGACTACCAACACTTATATATATAGTGTCAATATTGATTGATGTTGGAGCTTATTATTTAAACACGCAAATGAATATAACGTTGACATTTGCAATCCAGTCGTAAAATATAAATAAAAAATTTACTAAATAATTAATATTCATTGACGCTGCTCACATTTAATGCCGTTTAAATAAGTTGTCGAATAATGCTTGATTTATGCGTTGTAATATACGCATATATATTTATTTTTTTTTGTGCGTGTATTATCTTCAATATTTCAAAATTTCTCGAGAAAATCGCTTATCAGACCATCGTTTTCGAATCACGTTCCCAACGAAATCGCATAAACTGCATTGTGAGCGTGTAAAAATATAAAATAAAATTCTACAATATTCAACTCGTCGTCGGGTCTTCCGCCGAACTGCTTTATATACAGGTATATTCAAATATAATACGTATATACAATACTGCAGCCGATGGTGTCAGAAATGAGAAAACATTGAAACGTGCCAGAAATCCGCCGGTATGTAGGTACCTACAACTGCCTTCGCAAATTATACAAATCACGTAGCTCAACTTGTCTCGAGGGGACAACGGGCAGTGTCGAACGTGTATTTTATTTTTCAATCTCGTCGATTGCTGGACGGAAACGTAACGATACGGCGGCGTACGGTTTATAAAAATATTTATTTAACGCCCAGAAACGATAGAATGCCGACGATTGCCGAGTGATATTTTAATATCGCTTTTATTAGAATATGTGTGCAGATTTTTCTAAACGCCGCTTCCGTTTTGCCTACGACTACGATCGTTTTTGACACATTATTTCCGATGCGTAATCGACATCAGCGCGACATTACAATAATAATATATTTAATGACGTCGCTGAATCAACCGTAAATAATTACTGCTCATCCCGCAGCAGTCCCTTGCGACACAAAGGCGTTGCTGTGAAACATTTTTTTTGAATAAGGAGGAGGAGGGTGTATTTTGTACACCAGACGTTAGAGGAGGTATTGGAATGAGAAGAAAATAAATTACCTACGTTTTATGTTGTGATATTTGTGTTTATCATCAATAAATACTTTGGTCTGTCTGTAAATATAATGGATATACTTTTATAAACTATTTTTCGTGGGGGACCTTCAAAATCCCCCAAATAGCGACCTTCCGACGACGATTCGTGCCACGCGTTATGCTTGCCAGTATATAAACGGTCGTAAAAACTACAAATGTCCGGACAAGAGTACAAAAAAACGATTTTTTTCTACGTACCCGATTTTGACTTCTACGACGCACCCCTATTCCGATGTTTCTTTTTGGGCCAGCGTGCACTCATCTCGGTGTACGTACATGGAGGGCGCGATAGTCGTCGTCGTGTATAGTCTTGTAGAGTAGTCACAAGCAGTAGTTTTGTCTTCCTCTCTCACGCGCGCGCCAGACACACACAAACTCTCACGCACGCACGACCGTCTGACCTCGGGTAACCTCTACCCCTGCGCCCCAGCATACCAGCTGCATACCTGTGCCCAGGTTGTGGTATACATATAATCTCTATGTAGCTTAGCCCCACACACCCGGTATATCCACACATGCATGTAGGTACGCCTATATATATATTATGTAATATATGAATAAACTGTTGAGTGTGCGCTACACATACAAACACACTCACACATATTGTATTATATATACTGTTATTATTTCTTTCTATTTATCTACTCTATCTTTTACGAGGACGTCATACGAACAACATTATGGATAGGTACTATGTGTATAATGCTTGTTGTATATATACTTTTTTTTTTATACATAGCTCCCAAGTGTTTGTCGGTGGTGACGGTAGGTGTATACGTATAATCTACTCTCGGCTATAAACAGTCGTTTTGACCATTATAATGTTGTCCATATACATATATAACAATATGGACCACGAGAGGTTTGTTTGATTTAAAATAGTGTGTTGCGGCGCGTCATTCGGTGGCATCATGCAATGCGAGTGGGTATAATAATAATATGATATTACAAATATTATAATCGAAAACGTGTCGCGTATACGAACCATGTTGGTGGTCTCCAAAATAATAATAGTAATAATAATAATATATACACGGGAAAGTGCCCGATTCGGATTATCGGTAGTTTTTTTTTCATCTGTCATGGCGGTGGTGCAGTGACCAGAGGTTTCAAAAGAATCAGAAAAAACGGTCTAGGCAGACATAACGGTTTGTTATGTATAGGTAGGTTCATATTTCGTTTTAGTCGGATTTTGCACCGTTGGCGAAAAATCAACGTCGAATGTGATGGAGGGACACATGAACGGTTTTCTCAGAACCATTCGAAAACGTGGTCATGTCAGAGGTATTAAATTAATGTTTTCCGGTCCCAAATTGTATTCAAAATTTCCAATGCATGACAAATATTAATTGAGAAAATATCGATTTTTTACATTCGCCTTGTCATTCGTACACTTCTACGTTTATGAGGGCGATGAAAAATGTATACTACCATTAAACCATATCCGACTGTCGTTTCATCCACCTATTGTTATGTCCATTGTAGATCGCGAGTAATAATTATTTGTAAAAATATCGTGAAAAAAATATAATATAGTCTTTCAAAGAAAAGTTAATTAATTTTAAATACATATTTATTTTTAAAACATCTTTTGTATGTGGGGTTAGTTTAATTTTATCATTTTATTAATTGTTGACCCCTTTGTAAGTGGGATTTTTCGGCTCCTGGGATGTTTTATATCTTGCCGTAATCCTCTTGGAGGGAGTTACGCCCTAATATTTCCGTCACGGCGAGTTTCTCACGGAATGGTTGCATTATTATTATTAATTGGACGTCATAAAAATATAATATATATACCTATTATACTATAAAAATTTTTTTTTTTTGAAAACATTTTATCGCCGGGGATCAAGATTAATTATTACCATCTCATTCCATAATCGCCATTATAGCTTAATACCTAGGGTACAGCATTTTTTATTTTTTAATAAAAAAAAGAAAATATAATAATATCTATATTTTTAATTAGTGATTAAAGCGAGTATATAAAAACTTTTTTAAAAAAAATAATATATTCATGTATATAAACATAAATTGTCCACAATATACTCGAAAATGTATGCCCATCTCAACATATTTTCCGACTGTTCATAGTTAATTTATATTGATCATTTTAAACAAATAATAATTAAACCTAATATAAAATATATAATATAACTACCTACACAATTATTATAAGAGCTGGGCCTATGTCACGATTGAAAAATCAAATCACAAACAACTTAAAAACATTTCTGATGCGTGTGTTCTATCAGTTAGGTACACTAAATTCCATTCATTATATAGCATTATAGCCTATATATATAGGTATGCGCAAGTCTACTCGATCAACTTTGGACGATTTTTTTTTTGTTTAAAACCGGATATTTTTTCCATGGCATGACTCATGGCAGATCGACATTATCTCAGTTAATGATTTTTAATGACTGAAGAATTATTTTCTCTTAAATTACGATATTTTTTAAACGTCGTACACTCATTACAGGTTATGTACTATGTAGGTATACCAATAATATAGGATATGATATATAGTACGTCATACTCGTTGTCATGGGCACTATATAATTGACGTAATACAATTAGTTTCAAAATAAGTGTCACGAAAACTAGAGCTAATGCCTTAAGAAAACTTAACGTTCCCGAGTATTGTCGTTCCTTCAAAGATATTGTATTTAGTCATAAATGCCTAGGGTGGTCGTAGCCGATGCAATAAAATTGAATTAAATTGAATTTTTATCCGTCGACTCTGTCTGGGTTGGTTTTTAAAATAAATTAATTCCATTGACCCGCTTGGCATGGCTTTGAAAATGTCCGGGTCGTCATCCTGGTAGGTACTCATCAAAATGTAAACTTCGTTAGGTAAATATACTTTAGCCGGAACTTAAAACGCCCGACGATATTTAACCACAATTCGAACGTTTTAATACGCAGTTAATTACGTTTTATACGGCGGCCGCATGACTTTTATACGCCGTCGCATTTAACGGATTGCGTCCATTAATGTGATTACTCGCGAGAAAACCCTTACAATCTTTTACCGACAATAGTTGTTTTGGAAATTGAAATGAGAAGAGCTTTCGGGGCCACCTGTAAGCCGAATAAAATAAAAGCACACGATAGAATTTCAGATTGTCCTCAGTCGTTTTCTGTGCAGCTCTCATCGACGACGCTATGGGTCAGTAAAAATACAAGAAAAGGGTATACCAATATATTAAACGAGGACTGGTGGTGGCATTCCATCGGAATTAATCGTTTGTCTTTTTTAGCATTTTTCTTATTTTGATACATGAAACACCAAAAAAACGTTTATCTACAACTTATACAAATAATATGCACTTTATGTATAGCTTATACGAAATACATCATTAAATACAATTACATCTGACAACAGGTAGGTCGGTAGGCTGACGCGTATACCTATACAAAATGATCTTCGGATATCCGGCCGTTTACCACCGGATCTCGTATCTTGTGTCTATTCTTTTTTTTTTCACGGGATTTTGTGTTTCTGACAAGTCACGGGTTTGGTTTATTTTTCGAGGCGTTGATGCATTTCGGTCGGAAGCCTTTAATTAGCCGCGAGATGGGGCGGGGGAATTGGAGGGGTTGAGAAACTTGTGATGAAAATGAAAAATTAAACTTTACTAAAAATAAAACCACGGTAATAATTATAACAGGCCTGCTGCTGCTGATATGCTCCTATCTCGCCTCCGTAGCGTGCCGAGTTTAATATTTAGCTAATCGACCGTTTAAACGTCATACTTCCGCTCTGTTTGTTATTATTGTAATATAGTTGTACACAATAAAGCGGTGTGCAACAACAATGTTTAACCTTTAACGATCGGTCTCATTTTGTCGTCCGGCGCGCTCGTGGACAGCGAAGATGGATTCAGGGACCCTGAAGCGCCATTAACGAGGGCGATAAACATTGTGCGTACAACGGAGTCACGTACACTGGACGTGGAAATATACATTAATATAATATCTGCAGGTGTAATAATAATAATGACGTCGGGCAAAAAATTTTGAATCGTCGAAAACCGAAAACGACGACGGCTTGCAAGTCGGGTGGCGACGCGTTGTTTGTTTTTGCTGTCGCGATGATCTTGTGAGGAGGGCACAGCGTGCTCGATCAGCCGGGGGGGGGGAGAGCAAAAGGGGAAAAAAATCGAATTATATGAAACATTTTACTCCAGGGGCGAGCTCGAAATTAATTACGTTAAGTGATGTTACATGTGGCGATTTCGCGGAGGGGTGGCACGACGGTGGTGGTTTCGTTATATACGCGAGGCCGTAGGGTGTATTTTATTTCTCAGTATTTACTCTACGGTAATCCCCGGAAAGTTTCGTCAAAAACGCGGAATACATTAAAACGTTAATTTATAATATTTACCTAAAACAAATCTCTGAAAATAAAAACAAACACTGCAACACACATAATACGCGATATATATTATAATACACCGTGTACAGGGTGATTTTTTCAACGACAAGCAATTTCCATATTATAATAACGATGAAGGGATGTGATATACGGATACAACAATAGAGGTACGTGTTACGATTGTTTGTATGTGTGTTTTATAGGATTCAAATTTCCGATTTGATTTTCCGTTTTTACCCTCGACAAATAAATAAATATATATGAATTATTATGATAAAAACGTCCACTTTTACAAACAAATCCTGTATCCGGGCAATGCCGCCGTTTTAAAAATGTAAAACTATCAGAGAAATCACTATTACCAATTAAATATTTTTCAATTCATCACGTTGTGCCTCTTCGATCAGTTTAATTTGTAAACCTATATAAATCGTTTCGGAAAACAGTGTGAAATCCGTTGTATTTGTACAAAAAAAAAAAAAAAAATTGCCATATTATTAGTATATAAAAGGTCTAGTTTTTTCTTTATTCAACAAAATGATAAGCCCATCGATGAAGAAAGATTATTCAATATTAAAGTGATAATAATATACACAAAACGAGTTCATTATCTATCTGGGTCCTGCAATTTTAACTCTTTACCAATAGACGTGAAAAGGAATATTTTTATGGATAATGCTAACATCAAGGAATGTATAAATTATGTTTTATTTAGTGAAATAAATCAGTGATTATGTTTATGATTCGGTATTACAAAATCCAATGTAAGAAAAATTTGTATATTTTTCTTTATTTTTAATATTATTTTTATTATCACTTATTTAATAACTATGTAGTTCAATTTAATCATATGTGTGCCCTCACCACCTCAAGCTTAGCTTAAAGGTATAAGTAATTATTGTTATTATTTTCTTTAATACTTTGTATAATTTTGTGTTAATCAAATAATAAAACTCTTCTTAAATTAAAAAAAAAAAACCCGGTTTCGATTATAATATAATATTAATATGTAGTTTGCGTGCATTAAAAAAAAGGCCGTAACACCAATCAACACATAATTAATTCAACTCTCGCTTTTCACATTTTTATATGAACATAGTCGTACTGATACCCGCTCGATAATCTTCTGAGGAAATCGTTTAGTTTGCCAATAACAAACAAGTTCGAGAGCCCGGGGGGCACTCATATTTACGACAGACTATGATGCTTTTGTGTTTTTTCGTTTGTGATGCGTTCGAGAAGTGTAACGTTTACAGATCGGTTGGCATAGCGATAGCAGTACATTATAATATTTCATCATTGTGTACGAGTAAAGGTGTGCATTGTTGTATGGGTAATATGGGTAGGTACGAGAAATTTGTCGCGCGTAAAAAGACGGCGATAACTGCATAACAATAATAACTCACCCGACGGAAACCTCCTGCATCTCTCCCAGGACCGCAGGTGCTCGAAAAACCCCCCACACAATACAAATATAAAACGTTTTGTTCGAAAATTCCGACTCTATTTTTCGCGGTACGAGGGCTGCACAACGCGAGTGCTTCGCGGGGGTGGGGGTCGAAACGAACATAAATCCTAAGATGTGTCCGTCTACCGGTATTGTGTTATCGTCCCGCGGCAGCAGTATAATATAGTGACCTCCATAAACCACCCCCGCGGAGGCGACCGGTAAGGACCTCGCAGTTTTCGTCGGGCCCGTTATACATTATGATATGTTATAGACTATAGCTGCTGCCGTCGCGTATTACACCTTTCAGACCTGGTAACATAATCGTCCCTGCGAACCAGAAAACCGGTTTTAACGGACGGGCTAAATCACATAATAATGTGTTGGTACTTATACACACGCAACGGCCGCGTGTGATAATATTATATTATATCGTCTGCGCGGGTGTCGGCGGCCGCGACGGTGCAGCAGTGTCGTAGACGGGCTCGTTTTTTCTTCTCCCCCATTTCCATTCTTTTCTCCGGCGTTTCGTGTACATAATATAATAATATACCTACTATACACATCATACGACGTGCGCACATAATTTTTATCGTGACGACAACGCGGATGACGATTTTTTCACATATTTTTTTTTCGTCTGACTTTCTCGCACTACACTCACATAATAATATTATACACCTATACACTGCACACTTATCTCACTCAGGTGTGTGCGCTGCACGGCATATGTACCTATAATATGTTATAAAATGTTGTACCTCATTGCAAGCATACCCACATAGAACGCGTAATAATATAATATTATATAGTAGGTATACGGACATAATATTGTATACATTGCACACGCCGGGTATACACGGGCAGGGGTGACATACCTACCATCATAATTATGGCCAGTGCATAATGCACTCGCCGCCGAGCGTATATTATATGCACGAAACTAAGGAGAATTTTTTTTCGCCTTTCCCCGTTTAATATTCTTTTTTTTTCTACCCCGCGAAAAGAGGCGGATCGCGTTTTAGGCGTGGCCAAAAGGCGCGCACCTCGCCGCCGCCTATGCAACCGCCGCCGCCGCCGACCGGAACTGCTGCGTGCAACGAACGCATTACGCGCGCGTATACGCACCGTGATTACCTCGGCGTGCGAGTGTGCGCGAACATCCGCCGCACCGCGCACCGTAATGGGACGGGTGTGAGAGGCGCGCGGCGTACCTCTATATACTCACACACGTCGTCTCTCCACGTTTCCAATTAAAATTATTATAACGCACACGCACGTACACGCACGCACGCGCAGAGAGCCAACACACACTCTCGGGTGTCTCGGTATGTGCACAGCTACCGTGGGTTAGCGCGCGAAGGGCAAGTGCGTCGGGTACAAGTGTCTCCGCCCGCCGCCGCTGCCTCGTCGAACGTTTGACGCGGGTCGCCGAGCCGCGGAGACGTTGCAGGTATGGCGGACGAAGGCAGGGGTGGGTATGGCGTGGAGTGAAAATTTCGCTTTTTTTCTTTGCGTAGGGTTGCCATTTGTTAAAAATTGTGATCAATTGCAATAACTACCTCCCCCTCCCCACGCGCCGCTTGAATTAAAGTCACAACTCGCAAGGCTAACGGTCATTATAACTCACAGTTTGAATTGAATAAGGAATACAAAACGACACGCACCCTCTGGTAGACCCCACCATGCCTACCAACCCTCCCTTCCCTATGTCAGAGGGATAAATAAAAATAAATTTACAATTTTTTATTATTAGTCTAAAATAAACGTTGGCTGCTGTACAACCCACACAGCATAAAAATATTTTCAAGAAATAGCATAGTTGTCAAAATATTAAAAAAAAAAAAATTTAGTTAAATTCTTTGGCCAAGAACTTCATATTTGGAAAATATTTTATAAAAACATTTACAAAACATTTTGATCATTTATTTTCAAAAAACATTTTCATGGAAACTTTATAAAAATATTTAGTCAACATTTTTATTAAATCATATTATACTAGGTACAATATTTTGTTATCACGAGAAGAAAATATTTATACAATATTATTTGTCAAATATTCAAAAAATACTATCATTTCCCAAATGCACTGTATGAAGAAATGTTATTAATGTACTATATTTTGCTTAGGATATAAATTTTTCTCATAAATTAAACTATATAATTTGTTTTTTATTAGGATTAACTTGGGTCTTAGTGCTGCATCTAAGGTGTTGGGTATTTTGAATTCTCCGCGAGTTTCTCTTTGTACCTATACTTGTGACATTCCATCAGTAGGTGTTTTGATCGTTAGTGTTACTCCACAGGTTTCCCATATAAGTGGATCTTATTTGACATAAGAAAACCAATATATTATAGTCTATTTAGTATTTTTTTTTCTTTTCAATTCAAAGTTCTGACAAAAAATTATTGTTATTTTGATGCCAGATGAATGTAATATAATACCAATGGATTTCGATAAATTCATAATATTTTTTTTTAAATAATACTATATAACTTAAGCGATAACAGTTCACAAATATTAATACACACAACTCACTTTTAGAAACCTGTACTGTTTCATGTCCCAGCAGGGATTTAATAGACATATGTACCTTGTGATACTGGTGGGGTCCCGACGAAATTGTGAGGAATATATAGGAACATTTGTGGACGAAGACTGAACAAAGTTTCCGGAAATAAAACCGTCCGACCCAGAAGTCACACGGCAGACCAGAAGCTCGATTAGCTGCTCTGAAGTAAGCACGCAATCGTTATGTCTGTATACGTCTCGTGTTTTCGGTCATCTCACCTGAGTCCGACATTTGTTAATATCATTATTATTATTATTATTATCATCATCATCACACGATTTATAATCGAACTCGCCGCAGCGCCGTTTCCAAACATTGTTGCGGTTACGCTATTATAATATATTATATATTAGTATTATATTGTGCGCGGTAGGATTTTGACAATCCGTCGTAAATCAACACGAAAACTAATTTTGAACGGTTCGAAATCGAAGAGGCGGCCGTGAAATATATACGCTCGTATTATACGATTGTATATATACGTTATAATAAGCGCGGACTGCAAAAAGGTTTTTCGTGTATGCAGCGAGAGAAAACGGGTTGGACACAAAAGTCATTCGATCATATTATTATTATTATTACTATTATAATAAATATATAAATGAATCCGTTTAATTATCGCTCCGGGCCCACACTAACAAGCCATTCTAATCACACCATTTTTTTTTTTTCACGAAATGAAATATATTCAAATGTGGGACGACGCCGCGCCGGTCATTCGTTCCGAACGCGTATCACATCTGCCGTATAACATTAATAATCATAATTTTATTACTATCAAACGTGTATTATACCTACTAAGCGTGCACTGACGGAAGAAACGGGTGTGTAAGACACAAACACGGTGAGAGAGAGAGAGACGGACAGACAGAGCTATGGTGATAGACAGAGAGAATTGCATTCTGCGTACACCACAGCGGTTAGACGAAATTTAATACATTTTGTAGTTTGCTCAGGCTTCTTCTCGTAATTCAATAACTCAATAGGTAGGTAAACATACGACTCAATCAGAGAGGTTTCAATTGGGTCGAGTGTTTACACTTTTACGTACAATTTTTTAAGCTGTACAATCGTTTTCTTTACATATATATATATATCAGTCCGTCGCCGCTTCGACCCGTTTCCGGTCCACGTACCAACGGCGTAGGAAAATGTGTTTGCAGTAGGCACAGCCATCATGATCACATTATTATTATTATTCTCATCATTACGATCGTTTATTATGGTAATCGATGTTACTTTTTTGACAAATATTTCGATCGGGGGAACTCAGTGGGTAAAATATACTTTTGTATATACCTTGTTCTCATTGTGTTGTAATGGTTTTGTATCCGTCTATATACTCTGCAGCCGTTTGTATACAGCATTCCAGGAGTAGCAGCTGGTCATAACGTGTACGACAACCAATTCCCTTTTAACAATATTCCATTCGTTAAATTGCGTCCAACGCACTTCGTTGGAATTGAAATATGTTTTTGAAGAAAAATGCTCGGCGGTATTTAATTTATACAATTGATTTTTTTCTCTCTTACGTTGTAGTCGTGTTTCTATATAATAATATAATGTTATACTTTATTATATAGGTAAAACCGATGACGGTGATAAACGAGCTTTAAATTTCGTATTTTATTATAGTTTTTTTTTTTTTTTTTTATTATCGCCAGGTCGCGATGCAACGACGACGAGCGTATAATATATACCATCATACCTGATATATATACCTATATATACTATATGATGCGCACGGTTGTGTGAATACACGAAAAAAAAAATTAATACGACCGTGTACGCTGTGGTCTGTGGAATCCAGACCGATATAATAACCGATTCGTAATGAAGGTGTCCGTTCCCCTGTCATCTGTTTGCCCAGATAGTTTCCCGCGATCAAATCGTCTCATCGCGTACATAATACGGTGTTTACGGCGATCGCGTACAGATATATCCCATAATTTACGTCGTCGTCGTCGCAGTTCGTACACACACACAAACACACGTGGGACGTATAATTATTTTCTTTCCTACAATAATAATAATTCCTGCTAGACACAACGATATTTTCTTTTTGAAAACACGATCCGAGCGTATGATAATAATTAACGGTTACCTGCCCAGATTTGTTATTTTTTTCGACGGAATTCATATCGCGAGACGAGCCGAAGAAACACATCAGCTCTCGTTGTCCGCCCGCCGTCACAACCCATTGTGTCGAATCACACACATCATTTATACGATATAGTACTATATAATATGAGTCGTACAACTTATAATAATATTATATTATGTACACGCGTGTTATAATATTATGTGGGCTCGATATTTCTGGGCCTTTTCCGTTTAGTGTCTGTGCGGACAGACGGGCTGACAGACGGACGGACGGATATCGGCGGCATACCACATCGTATTTACGACTGTGTATAGCCAACCCTGAGACGACTCTGATGGGTGCGGTAGAAGTTATGTGGGTGCGGGGGAATAATGGTGGGGCGGGGGTGGTGGACGGTTTTTTGATCGATCACCATTACACTCGTTATTTCATATTATTATATGTGCGTATAATAATGATAATAATTCCACGACGATATTATAATGCATCTGTTATACTTCAAACGCGATAGAGAGGAGAAGAAGGGGTAGATCGAATTAGTCAACGTTATACCTATGTGTATAGGTTATTATATAAACTGCTGTTTGTATATAGGTACCTTCCATATATATTATTATTATTATTATTATTATACATAGCAACAGGCTTCGTCCTCGCTGCTATATATTATAGTTATAGCTGTTCGTTAATGAATTATTATTTATTATTATATAATACACGTGTACTAGGTACCCGCCCCGGAGAGAAGGCATATTTATGTTTAATAGAGTTCGTATATAGGTTCACTATACCTACTTGTATTTTACGCGATATATTTTAATCATTTCTTATCTCGTCACTCTAAAGTGTTGTCGAACGTAAACTGGTTAATAATATTAATAATATAGGATTGTGTGGGAGGAGGGGGTGGCACCTACCACGTGAACAAGACGTATTATGTTATAGCAAGTGTATGTTTTACCGATAGGTATTTTCTAACGCGGTGTACGAATTTTCTCTTTTTACGACGGTTTACAAATGGCGTGATCTGTACCAGTATAATAACGGCCCCGCGATTACGTCCCAGCCGATACGGTCGGTGCGGGAAGAAAAAAAAATAATATACATAATAATTGAAATAAAACGAGTGCCGCACGTATACACTGCACACGCACACACACTAAATAATATAATATGTATAAAGGCACCGTACAACGACTGCTGAGCATAAAACACGACGGTCGCGGCTGGTGTCGGCAGTTGATTGGCGTGTTCAACACCATTAAACGGGGCCAAAACAACCGTGTACAGATATTGTTATATTATTAAGTCTAACCCACCCAAATAATATATTATAAAAAACAAAACAAAATAAATCCGCAACGCGTTATAACGGCGAGCGTATATATAGTAGGTCCATATATATACCTATATAGGTACATGCGAGCACGTATTATTATGTAATACAGGTACGGTGTATGCTATACATCGGCGCCCTTAATGGAAAACGGCATGTACTTTTGGCAACGAGGGGAGGTTACCGTGGGGTAGCCCGGTACTCTCCATCCACCCCCCGCCGACGATTCCGCCGGTATCTAGATTAGAGTTAAAACTCTGCTCGGCGATAATCGTATAATAATAATTATATATACGTCCGACTTCGTATATAACGGTGCTCTGGCCATTATCGGATTAACATCAGCAAACAAAGAGTGGAAATTGTTAAAAACAAGTTGTGCGTTATATTTTGTGCACACGCACACGGACACACATACCCATACCGTCGGACGACGACCATATTATATATTATATATAGGTACCTACACGTGTATATATATATATATATATATATATAGGGGAAACGGGCGAGTATATAATAAGTGTACAGCGTGAGTGAATAATATACAGTCGGCTGATTGAAAATTTGAATAATTTGCCGCTTACGTATACCCATATATATGTTATAAACATTTTGAGCGTGCGTTGCTCGTGTCCAGAAACGCCCGTGAACTTTTGTAAGGGTATACGAATATATAATATATGTGTTTATATATATATTTAGGTGCCTGTTTATTATAATTATCGTTTTCGACTGTGATGAAAGGGTTGATAATGGACTTTTGGCATTTTCACGATAGATTGAAAAGGTTAATTGTTATGGCGCGCGACGCACAGGTATATATATATACGCACGTCCGATTTGTGAATGTCATACCGTCGTGGCCGCATAATATGTAGAACATAATATTAATACAGTTGAGTCCCGTGGACCCGAACTTACTGCTAATTCAGTCCGACAAATAACGTGATTGAGTTAAAAAATAAAAAAAATACACAACATATCATACAAATTATGGTAGCTATCAATCGTTAATCAAAATTGGACTCATAAGGATAATACATTATCAAACGGAATTCTGCAGCCTTAAATATAGTTCCAGAACTCAGACCAAAGTATACTAAACATGTGTAACTCTTATCCATAACTTGCTTTTGCGCACCATGCATGATAAATGTAAATTATTAAACGTGGAAAATATTATTATAACGCGCTTCTACAAAATATTTAATATTATATCAATAAATCGATTCCTGCAATGATTCCATATGTTTAAGACGTATATATATATAATATTATCTCGATTGGTTGTTGTAAATTACATTATTATACATATATATATGTATTATAGCAGCTGTGCGTTCCGGCGGAAGTCATTGAGATCGATGCGGCGTAATATACGTATGAAATGTGTGAATAAGACTTGCGGAAATCGAATCGTTCCTCTTAAGTTTTTCGGTATCAGCGAATCGCATTCGTGTGTGCGGAAGACCCGCAAGTAATTTTCCGGGTTGATGAGTTTACTTGAAATACAATATCTATCACTTTAACGCTTCCTCTCTAACGTTCTACTGTACAAACAAAATTAACCACATTCGGTCTACCGTTGATGTATAGTATTAACGATACGAATCCGTGGAAATGATGTATGGAAAAAAAAATTCACCGTGGGTTATTAAAAAACTGCGTATTACGCGATGGATGGAAACGTGACGTATGTATGGATGTATTTCGCTTTAAACGCGACGTACGAACGAAATTCGCATTAATATAATATTATTATCATCATAATATATGTAATTATTATATCCGATGTGCACTACGAATCAGGACGGTGGAAGGAGATGGGTGGCGGGCACGCAAGCGGTCGTCACAAACAGCGTTCGTTTTTGTTTCGTCGTATAATTATTATAGTCTTATGATTATTGTACAGACCGCGTGGTAATTCGCCATAAATATTCCAACACGATCGACGGTCGACGGGTGTAGTTGGTGGGATAAAAAAAATACGTTCATCGATCGAAAAGTTTGAAAAAAAAAATGTATTTACCTACCTACCTATATACGTCTGTATTTACTTATACTAGCGTCCGGATGAAAACGAAAAGAATTTACGATTCATGACGTCGAGTGTGTAATATAATAATACGACTGTATACATCCGAAGAAGAAGCACATGAAACGGACCACTACAGGTGGAGGTAGTGTAGAAGGAAAAGACTGAGAAGAAGGAGAAGGAGAAGCAGGAGAACTATACCTCCTAATCGTCGTCGTCGCATATACATAATAATAATATGAGATACGTTACGGCCGTGTGGTGGTGTGTATAATGTGCGCGGCGGTGTCATCGAACCGAAGCGGCTGCGGCGGCGAGCGAGACGGAGCGAGCGGGTCGAGCGGCCGACCGAGTGAGACGGTCGGCGACGGACCGGTTTTGCGCCGAGACGAGTGGCCGTGTGCGCGCGCCGGTGCCCGGCCGAAGAGACTGCGCGCGTGCGCGGCCTGAAAACAATATTATGCTAACCTATATCTGCGTGTTTGTACCGACGCGTAAGGCACAACGGATTTAGGTCCAGCCGACGTGATTGCGCGTCCTCGGAGACACGAAGAAAACCGATCGGACGGCGTTAAAAGACGGCTAGAAAAATCGAAGAGGATCTCAATCGAAATCGGCGAGGGGGTATATGAATGGTACACAATATTATGTGTTAACATTTGTATTCTATGACTATAAGGTTATCGTACTCACTCGTCGACTCATTTTATAGTCGCTATTGTGTACCATTGTAGACATGGACCTGATAATGCGTTCTGGCAGCTGGTAACAACGATCGGTATTCGGTATCGAATGTAATAGATATTATTTTCAAACAATATTTTCTAAGAACAAGCCATTTTGGGAGTGAACATTTTGAGTAGGAAAGTGTTCTTGTACACCACTACTCCACCACTTTTTTGACGTCTAAGTTGCTATTCCATGCAGTTGTTGGTTTGTGTCGACAGTCGAATCGATCGAATATAATATTTTAGTGAACGCAATAAAATAATATTATGCCGGAAATAAAATTGTTTTATTACATTTTTATCAAAATTATTTATTACATTTTTTTTTTTAAATGCATTCGTTATCGATAATCTGCTACTTCCTGATTCTGATCACTTTCCCTCTTGTGTGCATACCTAGATGTACAAGTATAAAATATAAACGAGCTTTTGCACTGATCAAGATCCGATATAGTTTTATTTCTGGTGTCGGTTCGAATCCTATATGTGGGTACTCTAAACTGCTGGACGAATAAATCCGAGTAAATATATAACAATCTACATACACGAGCCCGCATTTTCGTTATTTGTCAATGAGCTGTTATTGTTTCGCTGTAATATACGCTAAATAAAAAATGCATATAGGTACCGTATAATATTTGAATCACTATTGAATACCGAAAACCGGTAGATGAATGTGGTAAAAGTGTTATTAGTTCGGTATGTCACTTCAATAATATGATAATATGCGCTAATGTTGTTATTATTATTATAATTTCGATCTAATATATGTACGATCTCATATCCTTGCGCACAATAACTGTATATACCTATGTGCTACAAAAGATACAAATGCACACTCTGGAGGACCCATTATTAGATACGTTTGCGTTTCAACGGTCGGCGTTTAGAAAACAGTACCGCTGTGTTATTGTTTCTCGACGACGACGACGACGACGGCGATGGATTCGATTTATCTGCGCGCAATCCTTGAAACGGTTTGTTTTAAATTTCACGAATTCCTCGCCGTGTAGGTAGGTAGGTTGTTATTTCTCAACTCTGTAGCGCGTTCGTGCGTATTCAGAATATAAGTCTATCGATACTCCCGATCTGTATATATATAATACTCACATACATATAAAACATATATAAAATACGTAAACAGTTAAACGAAACGACAAAAAAATAAATAAATTCTCACATTTTTTCAATTCATGCGTAATCACCTTGACATTTTTTTTAGACGACATTAGATATTATATTATATCGATTTGAAGCTTACGCCTATACAAATGCAATAGGTCTGAAGATGTTATCATGTGTATCTACCTATACATAAGAGTGTATGTGTATGTTATTCCGCAGAGACTAGTTCTTCTTAGAGGTCGTGTATACATATGGAAAGAACGAAGGGAAAAAAGAGTCCATATCTGACCTATCTGTAGGTTTTACATCTAAAAGGAACTCCGTCTGGAAAACTTACAACTCTACGCGTCCTTGTCCATAATTATCACGACAATTTATTTGAACTTTGATCCCCAGTAAAATATTTCCTGTTAATTTTTTTGTTTTTTTAAAGTTGGACACTTAAAATATGTATACATATTGTATAAAATATACTTTAGCACAAAACCGAAACAACAATACGACCAAGTCCCCTAGGACACGCCAAAAGTTTTATTTCTTCGAGTTCCATTATTTCGTCGGTCTATTCTTTAAAACGTGTATTATATATATATATATAACAATATCACCTTTCGGACAACTCCGCGTTACGAGTCATGAAACGCATTTCTATTGCGTGGAAAATAAATTGAGTGTAACTACCTGTGTACCTATATATACCACACACACACACACACACACACACACACACACACACACACATATTGCAGCAACGATGATACTATATTATTATAATTGAGCGAAGACTGCACGGCGACATCGTCCCGGGACGATACAGCGTAACGGCCATATGTGTTATTTTAAAACGCGAGCAGTTTTTATAATGTGATTCGTTAACATATTTTACAATACTCTCTATATAATATACGTATATAATATATATTTATATATATACCTTTATTATATAACATAAATAACATTCAGTATAGACACGGGGTATAGACGCTTCATTCATTCCTGTAATAATATTATGTAGTATGCGCGTATAATATAAACTACTTACATACCTGCCTACGTCACAAATATAAGTATAAATACCAGCGTATACCACCACGGTACACATGTGAACTCAAACACGTATGAATTTAAGTTTAACGGCAATACAATTACTGGAATAAATATTATTGCAATCGGAATCCTACACTGTTGTCGTCGCCCCATGTCGCGGATAAAGCGCGAGTGAGCAGATTTTTATATTTATAGGTGTTAGGTACGCTATACATGGTGATACACCCAATTTTTACTTTAAAATGAATCAATTCATTGTTTTTCCTCAAAATTTTAAGTACACTCAAACTTTTGGGATTCAAACCGCGTCTGAATATTTTTAATTCGATCCGTGTGCTCACACGAGTAGGTACCCCTAACCTCTCATCTTTCACTCAAAGCATGTAGTATAATCGGGGGTTTGTATACCGCGTGTATAAACTGTTGGATATAATATATATACGGGAGCAGGTTTGGACGTCATTTGTTCTCCAACACGAGGTACTTTTAAAATCAGACTTTTTTCCGTTCCGAAAATTCAGGGGGAAACTATTACTCTCTCGTGGGATACAATTAAGAAGAAAAAATGCCAAGTAGGTGCATCGGGCTGGGCCAGCTCACGGATTACTTACTTCTGTCGGAAGATAACTCGGCGCGGAGGCCACGACGGTAATAAACTCGGTCTTACGTAATTCGTGTTGCTAATAAAAAAAAAAATTATAATAATAATGAAATATAACGACATGATAGTTGTGCCGTGTTCCGGTCGGTCCGCTGCCTTTTTGGTTTGCGAATCATCGGTACATTATAATAATATATTATGTTTGTCAGTTTTTTTTTTACGTCCTCAGTATAAACGTCACATAAATAAATCAAAATTACTACCTAATTATGTCGTCTATACATACTATGAGTATGGGTTCTATTTAGTCGTATCCGTTGCAAATAGGATATCCCATAATATATAGGATTGAGTACAACTGACAGGGGAGAAAAAAATTCTGATTATAAAGCGGGATATTCATGTACGTTTTCATTAACGCTATTATTTTGTGAATTTCCAAACTGATTTCATTTACTGCGCAGATATTCTGAAATTAAATTAAACAGTTTTGAAAATATAATACTATTTACCATATTAATAATGGTGTATTAATTGAATTAACCAATTTTTTAATGAAAGATAAAATTTTATAATCTGCATTCAATTTTCGGATATCTGCAGAATATTTCTCAGAATTAATGCACGTGTACGACCTCGATGTACATACGGTAATAATAATACTTATGATGATAATAATAATAATAATAATATAGTCAGTGCCTTCTGCAGCCGTTTAAATATTTGTTATACTCGCGGTCGTTTATTCAAAAACTTTGTAACCGACTTACGACGAAGTTTCGCCGCGCGCAAACCCATCCGGAGTCTTCGTCGTCGTCGTTCGTACGTAGGTAAAAATACCACCTACCTGTCCTACCTGTAGTTATATATCCACACAATATGATAACTACACTGCAATAATACCACTATTACACGATAATATATTACCGGTGATATGGTATATAAAGTACGGTACTAAACCGTATTTACAACACGCAGTGACGACTACTGACGACTGTGCAAGCCGATGCTTGTCCCGTCCCGCGACTCGACGTACCAGCACTGTACCTCTATACATAAAGTTTTGTACACTGTACAGATAGGAATTTCAAATTCTTGTCGCCTCGTGTCATTCTGTTGTGGCTGCTGCTCCTGCTCCTGGAGGTACAAGCCACACACACGTCCTTTGACGTGGCCGTTTTCTTACGACTCTCGCACGCTGCACAATATAATAATATTGTAATAAAATATTGTACTCGCTTCTCAATAGTATTTACATTTACGTAACACTCGGTACTGAATTTAAGGGGAGGTGGTGGGGGAAAATTTGGCCCCAGTCCTCCACAAAAGTATGCTTGTGTGGTTGGCTATGTAATATGTATAATTTAAGTATAAAAGCACATACATTTCAGCAATGTGGTAACACCCGTCTATCTGTAAAATATTGTCGCCCCCTCCGCAATCCCTTGGAACTTGAGAAAAATCGACGCCGGCCCAGGGGCGTCCACAAACCTAAATCCTCGGGCCTGATATAATAATATACTTTACATCATACTAGGATATGGCACGTTATTCGTTGTTGCAGACTGTAGGGATTTAATCATGCCAGCCGCCCCATCATCACCACTTTGGGTTTGTGGAAAAGTTTCAAATCGTCGAAAACTACCTCGCCTACATAATAATAATACACGCGAACGCTCATATTAACGTTTTCCGCTGCGGCGTGTGCGCTAGCTGCCGAGCACATAATATATATATATAAAAGTACTCGCCGCACATACCGCGGCAGTATATTATTATAATTATAATAGACGGCGACCGGACAAACCAGTACGCGACCGGGCAATAAAATAACGTGTAAATTAAACTGTTGCGATACGACGAGTAAGAAATGGGGAAAAAACACACACACACACAACTACGCTGCTAATGATATACCACGTACCTGCCTAAAACGGTGTGTGTAGTACCTACGGTTCTTTGAGGAAACTTATGGACGATAATATGACTCAATTTGTGCGCATACGACTTGTAGCTGTTTATTGCGAGTATTGTGCATTTTATATGCTGCCGAGGACCGGAAATGCGCTAGGCAGAACGACGGACACGATCGCCTCACCCCGTCGTCGGCACTTCGCGGGAATTGTGTTAAATGCAACTGAAACGAAATTGTTTTGAATAAATCCTAAATTCGTTATGCGCACGCGTGACAATTAGCATATAGTTTTCGATGGTATTTTTGTTCAGGTACTTGCACGGATTATTATATCCCGTCCGTACGTATAAATGTATAAAGGCGGTGCACCGGAACAACAATCTAATAACATTTGCTGCGAACGAACTGAGGTCTCTGACAACATTCTCACATGCAGGCGGAACGATATTTTTGACGAGCGCTCGACAATATTAATATAATAATATGCTACAGAACACTGCAAAGGGCTGACGAATTTACCGGATGATTATTTTAACAGTAAACACTCGTAATATCGAAAAGCATGAACGTTTTTGAAAATATTTGTTTTAAATAATTTTAAATCATTGCAGAACAACAAAACAAAATATTATGTTCTACTTCGAAATATGAAATGAACAATGTACATACTTGTAACTTATTTAATATAATATACATATTGTGTATTGTTGTTCAACAAATTAAAAACATGAATTACGTTAACAAAAATATTTTCAAAAACAATTTTCGTGGTAATTAGTGTTCACTGTTAAAAGGATCACCCTAATTATACCAAAATTCGACTCCGGGCTATACAACACAACGATATTGACAGGGCAATGTTTAAAGAGGAGGTGGCAAAGGGGGCTTTTTTCCCTAGAGCGCTTCAGCTTGAAAAAAATGATAGGGCACCCACATAATAGTTAATATTTATTAATAATAGAAATATGTACTCAACTATAGGATAATGCGGGACGGCAATGTTTCTCATTAGTAGTCATTAGTACGTAGAACATAATTAATGTTCATTAAAATAAAAAAACGTTCAGTAAACATATTTTTTTTTATTTCCTCTTCCTGTTAATAACTAATAAGCTTTGGTTTGTTACCCATGTATAATATTATGTACCTATATAAATTATTTACAAAAACAATATGTTATAAAATACTATAATTATAAATTTTCAGTATCAATATAATAATATGTAGTTGACTAATCTGCAGGATGCAGAAATAATGTTCTAAATTCTAACCACATAATATTATGGTTACTTGATAAACCATAAAACTATACAATCTGCAGTACTTATTCAATTCTGTATTCAATTATTATTGATGATAATGACATTAATGACGTATGATTATACTAAAGTATTTTAACCTATACGTCTACATCCATGTATGATAGTTTGGGGGATAATGTTTCAAAGGGATTTTTTTTTTAGTTAAGACTAGAAATCTGTATAATATGGAGCCACCTTTCTTGACTTGTGAGGTTTACCTCTCTTATTATTAACTAGGTTAAACCCATAATACGGATGGAGAGAATAGAGAAGTGGTTGCAACTTTTTGCAAACGGGACTTATATAACTCGGCACTGGCCATTGTATTGTCCGCACTTTATCAAATGTTTCCGATAAACGCACACACACTTATTACGTGCGTACACCGCAACCTAAACATGTTATACATCTGTGCTGGACACTGTAGCCGACATATTGTAGGTATTCTCCGACGTGCGAAATATTATACAGGACTCGTTCGAGCGGCTGTTGTGGATGTGTAGGTGTGTGTGTGTTGCGAGGAGATCGGACCTGAGACTTGAGACGCGATGATCGCATAGAATGTTTTTGACGGATCTTGAAACGTGCAGCGTGGTTACGGGTAACAACCGCGACGTGAACGAACGCCGCTGCAGAGACGGAAAGATGCCACTGAAATAGTGGACAGAATGTTCGACGCAATAACGCCCGAGTCGGTGGCATTTAATGCGTGGTGTACACTGCACCGGATAGAACAATGGAGAAAGACTTACCGGTGGCCAAACGGTCCTAAACGGGCCGCCGCCGAGCTGTTAAACACACTCCGCACACCATACCACCCATATATATATATAAAATATATTATATGGACAACACGTAATAATGTACGGTCGGAGATGCCACACACGCCCATTATAATAACGTAGCGTAACGTACACACTAGTATGCTCATGGTAATAACTGTGTACCTGTAAACGAGTATAATATACCTGTGTCTATATACCTATATATACCCACACTATGGTAACGCGATTTTTCCGAGACTTGGTCGCGTCCGGTCTCGATTTGTCGGCGTCGGTTGTGTGCCCGTACATCCAAGATGTGCACGCCGACGCCGAGTTTTCACGCTATGCTTATTATACGATTCAATAAATACCGAAATATACTAATCAGTAGCAATGTTAGCAATGCACATTTAAATAATAATTCCTCTTATCTTCAAACGCCGGGTATGAATGTGAGAGCGCTTCAGATGTGTGGCGGAAACTATGGTCAAAACAAGGATAGTTTAAACTATATTCATCTGTTAATTAATTATAAGATCACACACAGCATAATAATACTTATCTATATGGTTCATGCATCAGAATTCTGATATGACTATGCTTTGACATATTAATACTTCAAAGCATCGTTGCTCAGCTGTATACAGATAGGTAATAATAAATTACTAAAAATTAGTCTATAATATATTTCAAACATTAGTGGTAATAATATGATAAAAGTATAAGATAAATATTAAGGTCTATCCATAATAAAAATGTCACTCTACGTGCCACTATATTATGTGAGTGTGTGTGTGTGTGTTGTGAGCTACCGCTACCGGTACGGTATATAATACACGTGAGTTTTTCCGTTCATAGACCTCTTGCTCGGAAAGATGCCATTACCTCTGCAACTTGATTTAACCACCCATTGTTGAAGTTTTTAATGTGTGCATCATTTCATATGACGGTCTCTCTAATAGCGGCATTTTCCTACTCGTGTAGGAGATCACGGCCGTGACCAATATTATCGTCATCTGTGGGCACCTACATTTTTTATATGATTTATTATGCTGCTGCACACTGCACTATACAGCGGTACAAACAAAGTCCGATCGGTTTTTATATATTTTATCATATAGATATAATATGATACGATTTTTTAACATCATAATATTATTATCGTTGGTCATACTCATTAGTTATGTATTCTTAATGTTTGTACATATTATTATTAACTATGTTGATATTATATCGTGACGTTTGCGGACGAAACATTTTATAATTCGTAGGTACCTATTTATTATATCGATATCGATATTATTATTATTTTAGTGTCCGCTGTGAGCGATGAACTACATCAGATGATTTCGGGGTGGGTCGAGATAGTATATTATACACTGTACAAACGCGACAACAAAACAAAATACAATGGTATTTTATTTGTTATCAGATATCAATATTTACGGAACGTCACCATTACAGTACGTCGTGTACTCATTATCGTCGCCGTCGTATATATGTTTATTATATCTCGTACACATATACACACAGCAATCCGAATATACCATCGAACAAGAGACGTTTTTATCCGTACCTATCTCTCGTGACCCGACTACCGTTTGGAATTTTGAGGGGCTGGGCGGACATTATTTTATCTCACTCTTTCTGTTTTATTTATTTTTTTTTTTTGTTAAGCTGATGAGTACATGCGATATGTTTTCCCTCATATGTAGGTATATACCACCACCCGAGACCAAACACGTTTCCGATCGGTTGAAATGTAATAATTAACCACCGAAATCATAAAGTGTCTTCTTTATAGTTAACTTAACATAATGTAATATACTACATACGTACCCCTTATCTCCACGTCAACGTCTGGACGACCGCCGACCGGCTTATAGCATGAGAATATAATATACGCGCGAAGGGAGCAAAACCCGAAATAATAATAACAACGTCCTCCAACCGCGATTTCTATCGAAGACCGATTTATGCGAGACGTCGGTAGAATGTGGACGTGCTTATCGAAAATAATATCGTCTTCGTCGTCGTCGTCGTATTATATGAATAGGCAATGAGCGGCGACGACTTGGTCCGGGCCGATGGTCGTATAGTAATTATTGTCTGTTTTTTCGGCTTTCCTGCCCGCCCGTCCTAAGGTCGATTTGACTAATTGTGGCTGTATATTATGCAAATCGAGACTGGGCCGCCACCGACGGATATAATATATTATTATAAAACTTATACACTGTATACGTATTATAATATGTTTATTATAACCGTGTCCGTCCTATCTGGTGGTTTTAATTAAACACAAACGTATTTCGTCGCTCGCCGCTGCCGTCGAATTCTTCTATACAGCGTGATCCTTTTAACAGTGAACACTCATTATCTTGAAGAGTATTAATTAACGTTCTTCAAAATATTTTTCATACATAATTAAAAGTCATTATCTAACAACAAAACATAACATAACCCAAGACTTTGTAGAGTTCCTGTGGTCCTGGCCACTCCGTTTTCCTCATCCATAAATTAACTACTATAGCTATTTCTTGGAAATTCTCAGGAAATTAATATTCTGCCGTCCCAAAGATTAAAAAACTTAGTGGAAAAATAGTAAAACATATCCATTTTTTTTTTTAAATATTTTATTTTGTAAATACTTCAGAGTTCGAATTATGTAAGCAAAATATTTGCAAAAACCTTAGCAATAGGTACTTTTGAAAATAATGAATATTTAATGTCAATATTATAACCCAGCATCTTATGTATTGTATTGTATGTAGGTATAAGTATAATATTATATTATATAACATAACACGACGGTAAACACGTGTAAGAATATTAAGTCACCATCAGATTTCATCCGCTTTCGGTTTCCAGCTGCATATACAACAATATTAATGATAATATTATATGTTAAATAACAATATATTACTTATGTTATAATAGCATCTTGTATTTCGACAGTTGGATTAAATCGGCCCTTGTCCGTCGTATATAACATATTATTATTATAAACTATAAAATAATATATTATATATGACGCGTTACGTCGTTATCGTTATAACGCCATTATTATCGTTAATGTGTTTTTCTCGATATTTTCCCGTTTTGCACTTCGTCTTCCACTGCGTATAATAATAATAATAATATAGATGATAATATATTATGAGTATACGGTCCGCTCACTCGAACGTGCGGTCGTCGCATCCGTTTGGCTTTAAGGGGTGACAAATAAATGACAATGCGATGTACGCCGCTCTGCAGTCGTCTTCGTATATGTGCACTGCAAAGTGTACATAATAATAATATATTATATTATTATTATAATATGGAAGATATTGGCGTAACGTCGGCGTTTTATAATGTACGACGACGACTAGAGACCCCTCGTGAAGTGCCCGGGACCAGCACCCGTGCATTTTTTTTTCCACTCGAGCACGTTCCGCTTCCTTGCTCGTCCCGAAGCGATTTCGGGCCCCCGACCGAGCGTAGGTTATTATATATGGCACACAGACACACACTAGTACACACGCGTTTTACACATGTCTTACTGCACAAATTGGTATGCGATGGATTGTCTCGGAGTTCGTCTACCAACCCCCCTCCCCCCGGCCATCACTCTTCTGCTACATCCCGACCCCAGGATCCTGTGCGGTACAATGAGTCGTCGTTGGCGTTATAACTTATGATACGTCATCATATTATTAAATTATTGTACGGAAAAACAACAAACAACGAAAACACTTGAGGAGGATTCCTTCCCAAAAATTCGCCCACACCCGACTCGAAAATATCGCTTTTGTCTTTCGTGTTATATTAAGTAGGTATGTTAATATTATATATTATTTATATACGTCTATATAGGTTTATACTTAAATATAATACCCATAATATTATAATGTATTATTACTGGCATTATAAGTATACGTATTTATTTGTAACGTGGCCGCGTGAATTGGTGTCTTACATTTACGTCGTACATCCGATATAATGTAATACTGTGTCGGCTTGTCGGTTGCAATAATCGCGTATAATGCATGGTTTGATATATTATTATTTATGATTATTATATTGTCGCCGTACATAATATTATGCGTATGGTGTACCTAAATATTATAACAATAGTATTATTCCTTTCGTCTCCCCCGCAATATTATATTATAATACAACACCACTGCGCGTTACATTATAATATGTTATTATATTTTGTACACCCAAAATACACCTTAAACACAGAGTATTATATGCGTTCAATCATCAGTCGCGTATACGATTCGTTAAAAATACATTACGTCAATATTAGAGACGGACGCGTGGTGAATTTTCATCTCATTGTCGTCCACTTGTGCCGCATAAAATATAAACGACCCCCCCCCCCTCTCACTGGCAACACGTTCACGGGCCAGCCGTTGTTTGGCGTGCTGTGTACAATGTTTTGAATATCGTCAGCGGAAAATATATCATCATCGCTGTGTTGAAAGATAAAAATTCAACAATATACTATTTATCGATAGTATCTAATATAGTATCGCTGCCTTGTGTGTTGACTGAGACACAAGGGTTGGCTGCTGTATGTGCCATCCATACAGATTAGGTCTTAAGAGTGCACGTGTTAAGAAGGTTGGGACGCTGCTCGCCGCTGTTTGCTTGGAGTGGACTTCAATAGCTCTGCCAATCATAATTTTAGGACTTGGGTTGAAATCGATACCTATTTAGCTGCAACTGTATCTATTTTTGTATTCGGTTCCAATATTGGAATCATTCACGGACACCATACCGTCTATTGTGTTATCGTTCAGAAAGTCATACGGTGTATAAACTATACATATTATTATGTAGTAGAATAAGTATAAGGGATATGAGATGATACAGCTTGTTAGCGTGGGGAAGAACCATCATGTAAGGCTTAGTCATCACTTTGGCACGAGTTTAATAAAGGGTTATATGTTGAATTAATTAAATAATAAGGTCCAGGTAGAGGCCATTTTCTCTAGTGTCTTCTGGGAAAATTCCCGAGTTAGAGGCGGTTAGTAGGTTTTGAACGTTTAGATGTGGGTATGACTCTTAACTCAACTTCTAGATTTCGAGTGGTGTAGCTTAGCCATTTCAGGGACTTTATAGGATTGGTAAGATCAGTTTGAAAAACAGGGGAATTTTTTATGCTTATGAGTTAGAGTATTTTATTGATTTGACCTATTCTTGTGTTTTGTGTGCCAATTATTTTAGTGGACACCCAAAGTGAAATACAATACATATTATAGGGTTTAAGCAGGAGATTATATAAGTGTAAATTTTAATTTTGATGGTGTTTCTAGTACCACCCTGAGTAGATAAGCTTGCCTGTTTAGTTTTGATTAGTACATATTGTGGTTTATCCACGTATACAAACGTTTGTCGAAGGTTAGAAGACATAGGCAAGTATATTTCTGTATCACATTCTGGTGGGTATATGATTTTTTTGTTTAAATGTACTGATTTTGCATGGCAATGAGTAAAGGTCTTACCACGTCAGTGGTAGAGCTTAAACGTAAACTTTTTAAATTCAGGGCTTGTGATCGTTATTGAAATATTTATATGCCTATAAAGTAACAAATTAATATCAATAAATCGTACACACAGTATAATATAATCTCAGTAAAGTGCGCCATTGGTGTGGTCTATATTGAAATCGACCAAAAGCTCAATAACTGTGTAGGTATAATGTGTATTATTAATGTGCTCTCCCAAGCGATTATCGAAATCCGAGGCGGACGATTCGTCTACATCGCGGTATAATAAAGGACGAAATCTCGGTTGCCCGTCGACCGGCAGGTTATATTTTCGTGATAATCATCAATCTCGTCGTGTAATAATAATAATAATGTATATTATAATACGCATAGGATTCTCTCGCGTCATCCGCGTCACTGTCGATCCCGTGAAAAAATATATTATTCATCTTAACCGCGGCCGACACTCAAAAAACCGGACACATATTATACGCACAAACTTATAATATACTGCCCCTGCACATCGCGGTTTATGACCGACTATAATATTGGTATTGCAGTGCTGCTGCAGTATATATTATTATGTGAATGTATATGCACGGTCAAATTGTGGTTTATTTCTGTTTCTGTTATTATTTATTTTTTTTTACGACGACCCACCCCGCTTCTCCCCACACTGTAATAATAATCGTTGACTCGTTTTTCGCGCTCTTGTCATCCGACGTCCACCGTATAGGCATATATTGGTATATTTAATAGATCTCTTGCTCACCGTTTACGATTCTAAATCTTTATGTGCCCATAAAATCGTTCCTTCGTCCGCCTCACTCGTCGCCCTTAAATATATATATACCGATCGCCATCGCTTATAATACGATACATGAGTAATATAACGCATTATTTTTTGAGTAATACAAGACGCGGCTCCTCGTTCGAATGGCGTTCGCATACCTAACTATATATACCTATAATATTACTATACATAAATATACTGCTGCAGTTCTACCCGTATTGTCGCCGTACATATTTTTTTTCGAGACCAGCAATATTTTAATTGGCAGTTTTGTACGCGGTCGCCCCCACCCGCGTTTCTCATTTTTCAACTGTCTTTTACGATTTTTATACGCGTTTCGCACCAGCCTTGCCGTCTATAATTTTTTTTAAAGACCGATCGTGCGTGCGCGGTTTTTAACGCGGAATTTTTTCGCGTTTACACGCACTGCACAATATGTACGCGTATTATATTATATACGACATTGGTACGTATACGCAAGCACACGTGTACTGTAAATCGGTCTTGTAAAAATATTTCAAAACCGGTTGTACCGCGTTTTTTCGACGTACAGACCACGAACCCAACTCGGACAACGCACACGCACACACACACACACGCAGAGACTTACATACATTCATACGTACATATATAGCTACTCACCGGTAGTTTCGTCTAGGCAAATTTTTTCCACTCCAACTTCGAGCCAAACAATAATATATAATATGTTATATTTTATTGTGTGTGTATGTGTAATTATGTGTACGTATTAACGGTATGTTATTAGCTCGCAATATGTTCACAGTGATTTCACACGTGTTGTCGGGACGTTATATACCCATACGACTAAATATTCACCGACTCGTGTGTACAATAATATGCTCCGTCCAAGTAGGTAAAATATTATACATAGTAAAATACAATCGGCGTTTCGAGCATTATTATACATATGTAATATACCTATTATATACCATCTAACAATATTGTACATAATATTGTAGATTATATCTACGCGTTTGTTGTTCACCGTTTCTGGCCGACGACCATTACCGAAACAGCAGTGGCGGTGTATAATATCGGCGCGGCGGTGTAGAATAAATCGAATTACGATGCATTTTTTAGAGTGCCAGGGAACACACGGGGAGGAAAAAAGTATCCGTCCCAAGAACGATACAATAGTATAATAAAATGTATATTAAATTATATTTTTTAGAGTTGCGCGCGTGTAACATTAAAATATCGGATGTCGGTCGACTGCGCATGCGCCGACGTTTATACGCGTATATGACGGCGTGTGTATAATATTGTTGTACATACGATTAATGTACGTATAATATAATTTATTATACATTTTATAATATGTATATCGTGTCGCTGTTCCACTGGTGATATCATTACGACGAGAGGAGACCTCGAGCGGGGATCGACCGAAAGGGGTTGGTGCTGCGTCGCGAGGTGCGGTGCTTATCGAATTATATGTCGATAAATTTTTTTAACAAGGGTTGGGCCGTGGCCGGGAGAGAGCTACGTACTGCAATAATACCTTATACATTGATGGGTTAGCGAATTTCGCGGTAGCCCGTGTTACGTGAAATCGTTTTTAGTTTTCCCATTTTATATAATGCAATATAATATTGTATAGGTATAGGTATTACCGCGTGCACGGTATGTGTATAGCGTACGATATACGCTCGCAGACACGGGGTTGGTTTGTTGCAGGGGTTGATGCAGAGGAGTGAGGGTAGGTTAGCTCGTGACGCATAATATACACTCACAAAAACGAGACGAGACGTATATTATGTTATTTTTTCGCCACAGTACAAGTATTTGAAAAGTAAATATACGAAACATATGTAACTCGATGCGTCCATTTACGGTTTATCGATACAAGGAGTGGCAATAGTTTGACGCAGACTACATATTTTAACGATAAACTCGAAGAGATACCTAAATGCACACCGCGAGAGTTCGTAAAATACACCGAAACGTAATATCTACGTGTTGGCCACCACTGGCATATTGTATAATATGTATATATATATATATAGGTATATTACCCACTACCGACTATAGTACTATACCGAGCACCCTGCAGCAGTAACCACGTACGCATATAATAACCGGCGCGCCGCCACCATTATGAAGACCCTCTGCAGCACGGTAGTTTCAGGGCGCCCAATTTAAAGATTAACATCCGTGTCCTTGCCGCATTCATTAGGGGTGAACACAGACAGGGTGGATTGCATATTTCCGAGCGCTAAAACCCTAAGTACCTACCCGAAAATCATAGTCGCTGAATTGTTGGCGCGCGCGAGCCTCGCAGCAATAATTTATGCGCATAAATGTGAACGTTGCCCGGTTAGGTTTTCGGGTAAAATGTGTTGGACCATCGAATTTGCATACACTCACGTCCACGTGACCGCTCTTATACAGTATGGTGCGGCGAATTATAGTCGTGTCGAGGGAATTTTTTCCATTCGCCTCGGTCTAGGAAATAATAATGAAAAAAAAATTAATACGCGCTCCTCTCCTAATGATTAATACATATTTATACGTACCTATACCTTTTTCTGTGGCAGATGCGCTCGCAGGGGTGTTCGAATAACCGGTTGTACAATAGTTTAAACACTATAGCCTCAGTGTGTACTCTCTGCTTATAAAGTATCGGCAGCTGGTGTGCGCGCGCGTTTCACGAGGGTTGTCGACACTAATTTCGAATTATGGTAATGACGTCGGCCGGTGCAGCACAATTGCATTCGTATATTATAAACTCGCACACACACGCCATAATCGTCATCGGCGACAGCGCATAAATTAATTAAGACTCGTCCTCGCGTATAATGTATATACAATATGATATATACTACTGCACGTTTACGATTTTATAACTTCCCCTCTCTGCCGGCACGCGCGCTCAAACTGCCGTTTCGGAATTTAATTTCAAAAGTATTTATATTTTATACGCCCGGCGTTTTTTCTTCTTCCTTTTTTCCAGTAATTTTTACAAAGTAACGGCGGGCTGGGTATTAAAGGAAATTAAAAACTTGCCGAACGGTTCTCCTGCACCTTGTCTATATATATATATATATATATGTGTATATAGTATAATAGGTATTTATAAATATAATCCAAGGTATATACGCTATACATACCTACACCCGCCAGTAAATGACGCTGTCGCGAATAAAACGATTTTGTACCACTTCTCTCTCATTGTCCTAACCTCTCCTTGAAATTATATAAAACACTGTCAAACTTTTTTTGTTGTATTTTATTTTATACATTAAAAAAAATTTCTCCACTTTATTATTAGGTTTTTATTTCGCCTCCCCTATTCTCCAGCACCGCACAACACTAATATAATAATTCATATATTATATATATATATATTTGTATATACATAAAAGAGTTGATAATTAATTTGTCATCTTTTATTCTCTCATTTTCAATTTTTTTTTTTTATTATTATTACTTTTTTTTTTTTGTTATTGAAACTGGTAAATCCATTTACAAAGTTAAAGTTCCATTAATTAGTTTTGCAATATTACATCAAACGGTAGATGTGAAAGCGATGAAAGACTTATATATATAAATATATTATATAATATAATATATATTATATATACTATATAGGCAGTTCCACTTTCAAACTTTAAACAGTGCTCTATTGTACTGTATTTCGTGTGTGTGCGTGTGCGTTTGTACATATAAATATATATATTATACGGGTTTGTATATACTCAGAACAAAAAGCGTTGACAATAAGTTTTGCTAAATAATTATTTACGTAAACGTAAATGGGATGAGATGAATCTCGCGGGCGTCGTTGGCACAACATAATAATATACGATTATCTATATACCTATACGTTTTTGTTATTATCATATTTATCCATATCTGCCACTGATCAATTTTACATCCGCGTTTCCCAACGAAAACGTTATTTTAATCATTTTTTTTTTTTGTCTTTTGATTTACAGGTAAGTTTGGACAATGAACAATTAACTATTAATATCCATACATAAGCTGCAGTCGCTTGTTTGAACGAAAATCACAGACGGAACGACCCGCAAATCGGGGTGCGCACGCGACGGGTAGTGTGTACATGTAATATAATAATAATATTATATTCACAAACGCATTTGGCGCGTAAACGGTGTAAAACTGGACCCGGAGCGAGACTGGAGGCATTAACACCGATTTATTTAGGGTACACCTTGAGAATTGTTCACGAGTGATTATTGACATAATAATAACATAATAGGTAGCATCCGACCGAGCGCAGTTCGACCACTCACTGATACCATACAATAAGGTAAAGTTAAAGCCATTTTTAGTCGTTTGGTTTTAGTCGGCCGAATATTATGACGTTTGTGTAGTGTGAGAGTATGTTTGCTCATGTACTTATGTCCAAATATTATTGTAATAAATAATAATACGCATACAACACATCGCAACATCACATTGTTGTTGTACAAACAAACACGCCATCGAGATAAAGACCACACACGTGAAATTTGCTAAAACCCACTGGCAAGTCCCGAGAAAATAAAATAATATTGTATAACATTTATATTGTGTATGTAATATATTATTATATATTATGAATGTGTATACGACGACAACGTAAATTATGTGCACGGTAATAATTATTATTTGTTGTGCGGTGAGAAATGATTTTGTTACAACATTTTCTATTATATTATATTATTATTTTTTTTTTTAATTGCGTTCAGTTTTGTTTCAATTTTCGCACGGCCCGACCAAACGAGACGGATATCTTTCGAGTAAATTACGCGGAAAATGAACTGGTCGATATGCACACAATATTATTATTATTATTCCGGCGAAGTGTTCTGCAGGCTGAGGGCTTGATTTTTTTCGTTAAACAAATCGATCGAATACTGTACGTCAGCTACATATTAATATTGTATAAAACTAAACGCATTAGTTATTTCAACGCATAATGTGAAAAAAAATTGAATATACACCGCGAGAAACAATCGAAACGCAATTAATTAACAAATCGGAAATCGATTACGAACGTTCGGATTTAACCGAAAACCCTCGTCGGATATTATAGTTTTTCACAAGTTTTCCATTATTCATTTTTTTTTTTTTTTTTATATGGAGAGCTCTAGAGTGATTCGTATACCGTTATAATATATTATAATATTATAATTCAATATCATAAATCTGTTTTTCCCGAATTCGGATTAAATGTCATAACGGTGAATTATTGTGAATCGTTACGGTGAGCGTATTTTTATCATTATTTCTCGTTTGGCCCGGAAAAAAAAATAGCCCGAGCCATTAGTGGGAAAATTGTTGAAATTGTGCGTTGTGTACGTCACAGTATACATCTGTTGAATTGCCATCGGTCGTAATAGAATTATAGACGAGACATGAAAAAATGTCGTACACAATATTTATGGTACGATTGTGTATATGATACGCACACGGAGCGGTTGCCATGTGCACCAGTCGTAGGTTGGTGCTCCGAAGAAATTCCGTTGTTCGTGCGTATAATATTACATATATATATGTGTGTGTTGAGCGTTACAGATATATAACTGACAGATGTAATTAACTACCGTGTAATAACTTTTATTCCAATCTATTTTTTTTTATTTTTTTTAAAGCTTAATTACATAATAATATTATGATTATTGTTAATTATATTATATTGAAAAAAAAACAATTTAAATATTGATAAAAAAAAAGTATTATTACACGCAGTAATTGCATTTGTCAGTTAAATTCTGTTACACCCTGTTTATAATAATATTATGTTCGTGTGCGGGACGTGTGTGTGTGTCAGTGTGTATATGCTTTATATACTTTGTACTACAGTCGTCGCGCACTCGAAAAACTCTCGTTTCCCTTGTGCGTCACACAGACGACAAAGACGACGAAGTCGACGTATATTATATTATCGTTGTTTAGGTGTAATATAATAGTTAATTACCGCCGTGCGGAGTTCGGTTCGGTGGTAAACGCACTCGAGATTTCTCAGAACCACCGCCGCCGAGTAGGAACTCAAAGTAGTAGTGCTCGTCGTAGTCGTCGTCGTTTTGTGACAAATCCGCCACCGTGCAAATAAGCTGCTGCTGCTGATGCCGCCCGCCGCCGTAATAATATTATTATCTCATCTAACCAGTGACAGTGTGCGGCCGGTCTCTGTTATATATTGTGACTTATTATCTTATATATAATATATTGCACACTGCACTCACTTTACGTTTGCGCGCATTGTGTACACCAGTAATGACATGATCTTTATTCACGCGCGACACCGTAGAGGAGTCGACCCTGTAATATTATGATCGCGAACATAATATATTGCGGCAAAAAACCACCCCTAACCGCGACGACGATAATCCTGCAAGTACCAACCATACAGAACTACATAATTATTATATGCCGTATGACTTTCGTAAATATAAACGCGTGCTTTGTTCCGCCGAAACCTGCGGCTATACCGCGGTAACCTGTAAGCGGCGCAGCAGTTGGCCGACGTGCAGCTTTTTTTTTTCAATATCATTCGGACTTTGATGGATCTGTTCTACACAAACTCTATTAAATCGACGACGACGACACTAGTTTCACCAGTGGCAGATCCAGTGTTTAATTTTGGGGAGGCATAGGTGGGGCAAAAGTACAAAAAGCGCACAAATTGGCTAAACACAGCGTGTGGACCACGGAAACTACGGCGATTGGGTGGGTAAATGCACCCAGTGAGTTTCACAATATTTCCAATAATACTCGTGCAATATACGCATAAAATTCAGGTGGTACGCCACTGTCACCGCCGCCGAGGTATTTTATTCGCGACGAAATTCCGGTAAGAACCCGTGGGTGGCCGAGCGGAATAATTTCGCAGTAATCGGTCGGCTTTGATTTCGCCGAGTGGCGCCGTCGCCGAGTACAACACATCACATTATATACATATTATTATTATTATATTGCGAGCATGACGGTGGCGGGGTGCTCTGCAGCTTTCACGTGTGTGTGTCGGTGCGCTTAGTATTTTTTTTTATTTTCGTCGCCCGCGTTCCCGCACGTACGTTTTAATATAGTAGCATTATCGTTATATACCTATGTATATTATCCGCGTCGCATAATAATAATAATAATAAATTAACCGTTCGGCTAGGAAAATCCATTAGAACGATCGCTCCCGTATACGGTCATATTATATTAAATTATACCTATATATATATATATACATAATAATGAGCTGAGTGTGCGAGGTTGCGTAAGCTACATTATATTAAACTGTTTGAGCTAATTAGCAAAATATAAAACGGCCGATGGTGCGTTGAATTAAACTATCAAAAGGGTTCGAGAAGTGGCGCACGAATATTGGGTACCGCTCCGGTCGCCGTCGTCGTCATAATAATAACGTACGTGTACGTACAATACATATACCTAGGTACTGGTTTTCTCCTGACCTTCTGCAGCTCGCCACCGCGTCTCACTCACGGCAGGTCTTTCGTCGACGGGTCGTTACACCGTCCGTCCGTCCATCGGTCGTATAGGCTATACACGTCGCCATAGCCGCCGCCGCCGATATCGGTCTTTCGATCGTATTGTAAGTATAATATGTATATGCGCTTAATAAAAATATATATATGTACGACGACGTGTACACGGTGGATAAGAAGAAGAAGAAAAACAACAACGGCACGGCACGACGTTGCGTTTTTTTCGGACTTGACACCGAAAGAAAAAAATAACAGTGATTACGGCGATAATGCCTCTGCCGCAGCAGTGACTCCCGAGTATTATTTCAATTGATACATCCCGCGCGAGGCCGATACCGATCGCAACGCGAGCTCGGAAAATAATTATTATCGTACGCATATTACGTACAACATATATACATATTACCTATAATATATATATATATTATATCTGGCCAGTCGGGTTATATACGCGACTGTTCGTCTCCGGGTTTCTTCGCCATTATAACAGGTATATATAAGTATACGCGCGTTATGTTATTATATTATTATTATTATAGTGTATCGGCGGCGGTCGGTACCGTTGCCGGCCGCTAATGAAATATCGATTTGACCTCTTAGAATAATAATTGGACATCGCCAAAGGAGAGGGCGAACGATAATAATCGCCGACCGATATCATCGGTATAGTCGTGTGTTCCAAGGAGAAAGAAAAATGACAAGCTTGGCGCTGTATCAAGCTGGCGTGGATCCCGATCGTATATATAAGTGATATTGGATTATAGTGACACCGAAAGACTATTCGTTTTTAAACCGTTGTGACCGGAAAAATGTCGACTAGCCGAGAATATTGATGACGGATATGATTTCCATTCGTTCCTATATTAAGTGTGCATGATAATGTACATCGATTTGGGTAGGTACGTTAAATGTCCCGCGACTACAATATTGATACGACCCAACTATTACTGTGGTGTACACACAACCAACGAAATACCGGCTGCAAAATTGTTTTGAACAATTTACCGTATAGATTGCCAAAGTTCGAATAATATATGCGTTTTAGCTCTCGCAAGAATAATATTGTAGGCGTATCGCCAGAATCGCATCGATCCGATGAGTGATGACTTCCTGCGGCGTCGTGTTAAAAACCTCGATCGCATAAGACCGTGCGACACAATAATAAACATGATATTCTTCAGCGACCACTCGAGTTCCGTTTGACGGACATTTTTGATTTCAAATAGTTTCAATTATAATATTATGATACACTGTGGACAAAAAAACTTACTGTATGTAGGATATCGTTAAGAAGGGTTATACAATAGAATATATCGAATGGATTGGATAAAACGCGTATTGTATAGGAGGCCGCCGTTCGTATCAAAACTATCGACGACGACGCTGAAATGATAAGAATCATATTATTATTATTATTATATAGGAGATTTACTGACGTAGTCGTTCTATCCACGATAGAGGCTACGTTAACATTTTGTTCTGCCTCGGTTCGTAGCACAATTCCATCACACTCCCTCGAGTATTTATACAATATATTATCCTCCCTGAAACAAATTATGTTTTTACCAAACACATCGAACCATCGAAATATTATGAAACATTTTTTAATGCGAATTTTCTGCATTATTTGTGCGCATACAAATACTTGCATAATCGCAACCTAGAACCTCGGCATCCAGTCGGCGGCCCACTTGCCACGTCCGGTGGCTCGCCACCATAGCTTATATTATATATTATTATACCGTGCGGTGTGTCAGAGTGCGGTAAACCGGAAAAAAGTAGCACCGTGGTGGTGGACGGGTTACCGCGGGTGTTTACCTGGTCCGGCCGGACGTGTTCGCGATAAGAGGGTATATTATATTATACAGTCCCGACATCCCGTATGTATGTGTGTGTGTGTGTGTGTTATAATGTATATACTTATTTTTTCCCGCCGATAACATATTTTGTATCCGAAGTGTACCTATATCGTTTCCTCTCCGGCGTCGGCGGCTGCGACGACGGTCGATTCACTTCTCCGGTCGCGTATAATATTAATAATATAATAGCATAGAGTATATAGAAACATTAGACGGAAGTATTATAGTTGTAGCAGGAGCAGGAGTAGCAGCAGTGGCAGCAGTGGCAGCAGTACGCCCACGTAGAGGATAGAAGACATATTATCTGAGCCGAGATCTCCCTGTGCAGGATTTGGCCGCCATCCAATCCGACGGCGCAGCGGCGGTTTAGGAGTGTGTTTATGTACGCGCCCGACGTTATTGCGTGCCCGCGTGTGTGAATCCAATATAGGCGTGATCGAACGGCTATATAGCTGTGCAATTTTTTTTTAAATAAAAACACGAGAACAACGGGTTTTCGAAATTGTCTATATCGCGCGCGCTATATTCAGTAAATTATACTCGTCGGACGCGTCTCTCGGAGTGAAATGATTGTTTTCCGAATGACCGAAACAATATATTATTATTATAATATACCTACCTATACCAGAATATATATATTGGGTGTGTCTTAAATTTCACCATTATTCGTCGGCAATCTATGTCACCAGCGCCTTTGGGCACTCATCACTTGTATATACCTCTCCTCTCGCGACCAGACCTTTGCAGTCGAGGTGGTCGCAGTGTATGTGTATATGTATAGCGTATATAATATTATTAATATAGTACGCGGAGGGAATGAGTGAAGCTTTTGAGCCTCGAGAAAGATTGGGGTGGACGGTGGTGGGGTGACGGGGAATCGCTAACCGTGCGGTATAGAAGTAGTTGCGGTTGCTGTGGTATGGGTGACGTTTTTATTTCCTTTTTATAAAATTTATGAAAAATTCTTATCCGCCACGCATCTGCAGTAAATTCTCGAAGACAACGCGCTTGTGTACATTGCATTTATGTACACACACACATATATATATAGTGTGTATGAAGCCCCTCCGGTTTATATCTGTGAACATGTTTCTGGTCGCCGGCGTGGGTAACTGATTTTTTTCTTTTGCGCGTGCTTTCCCGGACGAAGAGTCTGTCACGCGCACTATACCCGCAACACAGGCATAATATAATATAATACAATATGGGACATCGGTAGGTATATATACCAAGCATGTGTGTGTGTGTGTGTGTGGCGCGAATGAATAATGGATACTTTTTTCCGTCTCTTCATCGGCTGCAGTGGCGATGGACGTCCGGTCGTCGTAGCTATATGTATAAATATGCCTACCCATGTACGTTTTACACATTAATCGTCACTTGAGAGACAACACCACCTATCTAAAATTTTCGTCAAATCGCATTTAATGTATATTCGATGAACGTTCACTATACATAGAGCCAACATGAGCAGAAATTTATTTTTATTGATTTCCTATAAAGTTGCAAAAACAGAGATGATTTTAAATATATTACGTGTATAGTGTTGGTTCTTATAAACGATATTGTTTAATATAAGTTTATAAATATCGTTTATTGTCAATGCTGGGTGGAAGGTGAGCCGTGCTCGAATTGTTTGTGGAGGGGATGGGGACCAGAGAAACAGTGATCCCTCTCTTTTTAAATATTTTGTGAGCAGAGACATAGGTACTAATTATTTGCATTATGTGGGGATGGAACGTTGTTTTTTACAAAATATTTTTTTAATTTAAATTATATATCATTGGTGTCACTGTTTTCTCTTGCATTGTATTATTATCTTAGATTCTCGAATGTCGAGGCACTATTTATCTATACAGTAATAATAATAAAATTACATATTATAATTTCTGCACTGTGATAAAACATAATATTGTATACATTGTATAAACATATAATATTTCAAATCGTCGTACGGATAATGCGATTTCTTCTTTTGTGCGTCATCAGCACAAAGTAAATTTTATAATGGTAAAACCTTCGGCTAAAAATTTCGTTTTTTTTTTCTTTCTTTTGTGTGTATCAACGTCTTATCAGAAGTCTTTGAACTTTTCTACTCGAAGCGAAAAAACTGAGTAATTCGAGTGATGTAATAATACCGAAAGGGGAACGTTACTTTATATACTTGTATATATGAAAAAAGAACTCGTTTCACAAACGCTAGCGCGTCGAGCTTTGTAAATTTCTTTCCTCTTTTTTGATTTTCCAAAGAAATCGTGCGAACGCGTTGAGAAATCCGACTCGTCGTTATGTGTCATACGCGGTGCGTATACCGTGTATATACATTTAAAAACATAATATATTACACGACAGAATATATCTGTATATATTATAATGTGTCCCAAGAAAATCGATTCATCGAGACCTTTTAAATAATCTACAAATATAAGATACATAGATAGATATATTATTTAGACGTATATAGCTGTGGTGTGCATAAGTGTATTATTATCATTGAGTATGTAATATTATATTACAATATATCCTCAATGTTATTATGTACGTATTCGAGTAGGTATATGGTGCCACAGCGCAGGTACGCGCGACCTGTTCGTAATAATTATTACACAAACCACAGTACGTAGGCTCGTCGTGAATGCATACAAAAGCACATTCGTATTGTATTATACATGTATATAATTCGATTACCTAGGTATTATAGTGCCTATACATTATTATATTATACCTAAATACTCCCGTATAATATATTATTATAATGGTGGCCATTTTTATCATTAATATATTATTATATTTTATACATAATATTATATATTATATGGATATGCCGCCGAAGCAGCTTCAGTGGTGCAGAGTGTGTGTAATCGTTTGCGATTGCGAAATCCGGTGAAATCGATTAACGGCACTGATAACGGGCCGAGCGAGAAACGGCGGAATACACGTTAATGCGATTAACATTGCCGATAGTGTCGTGAAATATACGCGAGCCGGCGATTAACAATGAGCACCTACGGGTGACGCGCCACCACACGCACGCGCACTTGCACACACATTAAGGTATATTATGGTATACTATTGTAGGATATAATAATATTGCGGGGGAGACGCGTGGGTCTCGGTCGGCAACGACTGGCAAGTCGAGTAAAAAAAAATACGTCGTGTGCTGGAAAATAAATATTATAATATTATGGGACGTGCTTAATATATTATATTATGCATTTAGAAGAACCTGCAGTGCGGCTGAACCTCTGCTGCTGCGTTTGTTATTGGTCGTTACTACAAGATATTAGATAGTATAAAATACAAACGGCGTAGGTACAAGTGCGCGTCTGTCGTCGGATTGATGTCGTTACGAAACAAATTCTCGTCTCGCTCTTGTGTTATTGTTTGTTATCAGTAGAATGTTATCAACGGTGGCCCAGAGAAATCCGTCTACATTCCACTATATCATAACGTCACACTCGTACCTCATCGACGCTGCACCAGTTGATAGACGACCAGCTTATTATTATCATTATTAGATCGCATACGATGCATTGATTCGATTTACTTTCACCGTATGCCATACCTACGAATAGATCAAATCCAAATAATATAATATTGATAGATCGCGGTCAGACGAGTACGAGTTGACGACGATAAGTTTGTCCGTCTGTGCGGGAATGTTCTTTTTGAACTACCCACTCGAAAGAGTTAGGTGCAAACCCAACATATCGCAGTTTGCTTGTTTGGTGGTCCATTCCTCAAAAATTCTAATACTTCGGAAGATATGATAGAAATCAAACACACAAAGTACATAGACACAAAAATTCTCTCCACATCCGTCGATCATTATTCCTCCTCGTCTCAGTATCACTGCAAGTCGAATTATTTTTTGTTGTACATTATAATTTTCGAAACTAATCAGATGACGGTATTAATATATGGTATATTATATTTTCACAGCAGTTGCTGCCGCGTTTGTAAAATCCTCACGATCATGGACTGTTCGTAAATTATATTATGTATATTATTATATTATACATTATACATATTACCACGCGATTGCCTTTAAATATTTATAAATCCATTACAATTTTCTGCGATTAAATCGCAACATTCGCAAATACATCGTTTCCATGCTTTGACAGCAGCAACGACGCGATGCACCGTACACAATTTATTTCGAAATAACTTGAACGTTCGATCCTTTCTTCGGAACTTACATTTTACATTTATATGGTATTTGAAGTTGTTTCCACGATGTACCATATTGCGGGTAAAGTGACCCTAATGGTATTACAGTTTGCCCAGTCCAGTGGTATCATCATAGTATGTACAATGTAGTAATAAATAATAAATACAATTTATATTATATCATTATATGGTTATCAATAAAACCAGAAGACACGGGTTTTATTAATTTATTAATTTTTATAAGGAGTTTGTACATCATGTTTTAAATGCGTTATTTTTAAACTATATAATCATAATCTTATTCTAATATAAAAATATTGGTATTTAGGCAATGATATAATATTTACACTCATTTTTATCAATAAGTTTTAAATGTTGATTATATTAATAGGTAAGTACTGCTTTATAATTTAAGTTAAAATTATATTTAAAAAATAATTTTACTATTAAAAAGCAACAGTACATAAATAAATATTATTGTCAGTAAATCAAGTAGGTAAGTGTGAATCGTTCCAACATTATATTATTTATTTATTATTAATTTTTTACCGGATGTTTAAGTTGAAAGGTAAGAAATTCCGTACAAAGCATGCATGGATCTTTGGTGTTACGCGTGGGTAGTTATTTATATTTTTATTATGGGATGAATTTACATCGTTGTGTACTTTAGAACCACTGAAAAGTTATTTTAAGATTTAAGCGCCACCGTAGATGTTAACATTTACTAGTTAATAATTAACTTTGAATTTTTTATGTAACGTTTTTATTTAGTATTTTATATTTACATCTGATACATCTTCCATTCCTCTATAATGGCGTTTAATAGCATCACTGCATATTTTGATATTAGTAAGGGAGCTCGAATAACCACAAAAATACTATTAAAATTACTAAATATTAATCAATAAAATATATTTTTGTAAAATAGTACCACCAACAACGATTTTTATTTTAAAAGTTTAGCCTAAAGCTGTTATTAGGTAGTATTTTATGAAAAAAATACATTAAAGTAGATTTTTTAAATAATTTAATACCTACACATATTTTATGCTTATGAATTGAATGTGCATTGTGTACATCCATCATATTATCAGAGTTGATTTATCATTTTTCAATTATAATTTAATAATTTAAGTTTTTTATCATAAATAATTGTACATTATAATTTATAAAATTCCAATGAAAATGCTCACAAACGCAAAACACACATATTTATTTTATTCATTTTTTTTATTTATTTTGTTGATCGATTCAAATATAATTACCATTTCATTTGTTTTTCCCATATAATTTAACCATGTATTGTATTTTATAAAAGAATTCGGATAGCTGATTTTTTAACAAAATTATTATCAAATATTTATTTTTTTTTTCGTGAACTTTTCATCGAGTTTTGTTCCTGGATATTTTCCAACCGACACCAGGCAGCGCCCACATACGTATGAATAAATGTACACTATCATCGATCACGGGTGCCGAGTATTATTATTGTCGTCTATGCCGAACTCGGTCAGCAGCGCCTTTTATGCACATATTGATGTATATGGATGTAGGATAAGTACGCCGAGGGATGAGAATAAAGTTTTAAAAAATATCATATTATTATACTGGATGACCTCCGGGAACACAACGGCGTCTCCCGCTCGTAATAGGATTTTCGGGAAACGATTTCGAGCTTTTTTTCAATGCGACGTAGATATACGATATATTATCGCCGCGTGTGGAAGGTGGTTGGGGGTTGAGGGTTGCAGAGTTTCCACGGACCGTACTTCGAGTGTGGAGGTCGAACGCAATATATTATTATTATAACATAAATGGACGGGGACGACATATTGCCCGTGGGCCATCATAGAAGATACTACCCGACCGCCGCCGTCCATCTGGGGGCGATTTTTGTGATATTGTTATTTGCGGACGCAAATCATCCCCTTTTCATCGAAGCACCCCGTGGCACACGCTTGAGTTTTCGTCGCTGTTGCAGCGTATATAGTTCCTGCACCGTCCGTCGCTCGGGCCTTATACCATATACCATTATATTATATAGGTATACTATTAAAGTATATTCGAGTGTGTGTGTGCAACAACGATACCTATATTATAATATATACACGAGTATTACAGGTTGGTGGCTCACGAAAATCACCATAAATCCTGGGAGTTCCGGTCATTCTATGGTGACATTTTCGACATTATGCTGCCGTTGTGGCAGGACACCACGACGATCTCCTGATTCGTCGGAAAGTTTATAGAAGTGCACGCAGTTTATAGATGCAATATACTACCCGAATAATTCTATCGCTTATCGATGGACGTGACGTTAAATTATTATTATTACCTATTTTTTAGACGTCTTGAATAATTTGTAACGTTCAGGTGCACGTAATATAATATATAATATAATATTCCTGCGAACCGTTACACAATAATGATATCGCAACCTTGAAATAAAACAATTATTGAGATTGTTCCAAGTGGATTTTATGGATTTAACGCATATACTTGCACCGGAGCGCAGCTATATTATACAATAATATAATTATTAATGCTTCATTTTTTGCGATCCGAATAAAATTTCTTTCGCCGAATTAATCAATTTTACGAATCGTAACTTTGACACGAATGTGTTTTCGAAATGAAAGACAAAAATCGTAGCCGTTATAATTCCTTCACATGCACACATATATGTGTAATTTTTTTGTTCTCCCTGCTATGTACTCATGCGCGTACGACCATTGCATCGGCAGCGGACGCATTATTGAGTTCTGTCGACTCGAAACGTACACATAAAAAATATATATATTATTATAGTTAACAACAATGGCCGGTCCCCGAACTAGCTCACGTGTGTGTGTGCGTTATATATACATATATATTGTCTTTTTCTTACGCATATTTATTTTCAATTCGAAAACTGGAACTATAAAAATGATTTCCTACTACCCCGTCCCGTGCACCCCTTGTCCGTAATCTTTCGTCCGAGATTACGTTTTAAGTTTTATTTTTTATTGCTTCCATTACACACGACGTTATCATTGGAAACTGGACGTCCCGCGCGAGTCGTTAAACGTGTCGTCGTCTCGTTGGCGAGTTTTTCATTTTGTCCTCGTTTATTTATTTTTTTTTTTTATGACTGCCGGAAGTTTTCTCGTGGCCAGAGGACACTGCATCGCGCAACTCACACACTCACACGAGGAGTATGTATATAACGATTGTGATCTCGACTTTCACACACGTCTTTGTATTCGAATATACCATATAATATACAATACGACGTATGTCTCGTTCATATACAGCCGGGTAGCTCGGTACAAGCGTAAGGATGAACAGAGAAATACAAATAATTTCTACGTTCGGCGGCGTGTGGTACATTCTGTGTGTAGCAATGTCGGCTGGTCTTCGCGTCGTTCAGCAGCACGAACTAGAATGATACAGATGCATAATAGTTTATATTAATTATTATAATAATATGATTGTAAGGATCGGTATATGTTCATATTATTATAGGTAACGGGTGGGTCTCAATGGATAGCGAACTCGCGTCATTGGAGACGATCTTACGCGTAGTTAATTATGTTTTTTTTATCGCCTTCTTCGCTCGTTTGCTGCTGCATCTGCGATATTTACTGCATTAGCAACAATAACTTCAGCTTAAATTGCAAGGCGCTCTAAATATAAGTAAGCGATAAGACGTCATCAATGTGTATAATATAATATTTTAATTATCGGACTGGTGGGGGGGAGGGGTTGACGCCGTATATTGTAATTTATAATATCCTAATAAATTAAATCATAATCATGGACTTATCAAGTTCTATTATTATGGAATATTTGACAAATAATATTTTATAAATATTTTCTTCTCATGATCACAAAATATTGTACTATGTGATTACAAAACCATGTTCACTTAATATTTTTATAAAGTTTCAGTAAAAATATTTTTTTTTAATATACCTACCTATATAGATTAAGATGTTTAGTAAATGTTTTTTATAAAAATGTTTCAAAAATATGAACTTCTTGGCCAAAGAATATAAATAAAATATTTCATAATTATTAAAGCAACTTTTTAAAATATTTTGATAAACTATATATTATTTCCCAGAAAATATTTTTATTTTATAGTCAGGAAATATTGTTATACTCTGTGGGAACTTTCGCTGATAGAATAGAAGGGACCTGTTATCACATTTTCTAAAATCATCGAATAAATGATAATAATTTATTATTATTTAAAAACCATAAATTATGAAAACTGCTGCCTTAAGCAACCGCAGGTGAACGTGGTTGGTATAATCTATACCACAAAATAATTAAATTTTATTTATTGCGATTTTAAACTTAGTTTCACAAGCAATTTCGATTAAACATCTGTTACAATTTTATAATGAATTTAACATTTAGGTAGGTAGCAGAAATAAATTACATTAGTTACTAATATTTACTGTAAATATTGTTATATAAAAATAAATATAGACATAAGTACATTTTACATTAAATCTCTTCGTGGCTAATTTATACATTAGAAATATCGAAAAGAAATTAATAATAGTAGGTATTAAGAAATTACTATGGAACAATATATAAGAACTAAAAAAGTTATACGTTTCTGGGTTGTAAAATAGTATGTTTTAAATTGCATTATTTTTATTAGTTTGTCCAAAACATGTGTTGAGTTCAGACTTTTAGGTCAGAAACAAAAACCACTAAGGAACTTGTTTGCTTCTGACTACGATTTTTTTTTATTAGGACTAGATTTTTCCAGTTTTTTATTCAGATCCAAAAACTATAACACATTTTTAACAAACTAGGTAATAAACATTATATGAACAATAAATAAAAAATGAATTAAATATTATTTATGTGTATATTATGTACATTTTTGCAGTATTTATTTAATATTAAGTAACTATTATTATTTATTCAGCTATTTCTTCAATTAGTTTTCAAAAGTCTATTTATACGAGAGTAAATGTTATTGACTAACGTTACATTTGTAAACGATTGTGATACGGTCCGTTCTTTCTGTGATAATAATAATAAATAATAATGTTAAGTATACCTGCCTGCACACACGCTCTCTCGTGTCTCACGATAACCCACCATATCCCAGTGGTCTACCAATAATCTACCGTCCGGCCACCTATTATCGTCGACTGGATAAAAACCGTATGGCCACCGATACAATAACGCGTAATCTAATCGAATCGTGGTTTACCGGTAAAATCCTTAAACTCTGATGGCGGGGTCACGCGAAATGTAATTACGACAAAAATACCGTTTTCCGGAAAAACAATATTCCCGAAGTGCTTTCCACCGCGCCGTTTTCCGCGGAAACCCAGACCGAGCGAATACACGCTCACTGCGACTCCTCTTTCGATGTCTATCATAATAATATATCATATAAGTCTTGTCTCGAATGTCTTTCGGAAAAGCTTCGCCCGCCCCCTACCACCGGCCATCCTGCACATCCACCTGTATACCTATCTACGCGGTGTGCTGCGGTGTATGGAAAGGATATTTTTACGTATACAACGTATACTATATATATGTTAAACGGAGGTAGGTATAGGCACGTCTAATCCCACGGGTTGTTGTTTGCTGCTGCGGTATACATGATTTATCTCCGGGTCCGGCGTGTGTATTCATTCACATATAGATATATATGTGTATACATATATTTATGTATAATATATGAAATGCAACCGCCGCCGCCACCGCCGCCACCGACTTTTACCGATCCCGAAAACCGATAACGTACAAACAGAGACAGACACAAACGCGCACATGGGTTAGGTTAACGCACACACAGAGTGTGTGTGAGTGAGAGAGAGAGAGAGAGAAAGGGAGTGAGGACGAGTGAGAGAGAGAATGACCGTTTCTGTGGCCCCCGAAGGCTCATTACGTGTAAACGGCCAGACGGGCTCGGGGTAATCGTATATCACGTGTATAATAATATTATAACACGCGTATAATATACATATATAACCACCACTACCGTGGTATATTATAATATTATGTTTAATATAATACGCCGCTCAGGACGGGTCGACGAGTGGCGCGGTGGCAGGACTATATATCCTTAATTTTCTGGGCGCACGCATTCCGGCGGCCGCGGGTCAATTAAAAACCGAAATTCTCTTTGTGACGTTTCTCACGGCACGCACCTAACTTAATATTGGGTCGCTAATTAAATATTAATGGTATGACAAGCGTATACCTTTTTTTTCTATATTTTTTTCTACGCACATTCAACGCGGCCGAGGAATAAATTACTATTTTGAGACACAGAGGCGGTGCGGCGATAAAGTGGCCCATAATATTATTCCTCAACCGAACATTGACGCTCGTTTAATTTTCAGACGGTTTCGAAAACGGGTGTATGGGCCTAAACAGGGGAGTATATATAGCTGCAGTGGTGTATATACATATATTGTATACTAGCGCGCGTCTGACCGCAAACGTATTTAATATTCGTAAATCACGTCAATTATACAGCTTAAGATCGAGACCTTCCCCACGCCCGAACATCCCCACGTGTCCGAAGTTTCGGCTAGGGGTTCGATCGTGCAGCGAATTAGTATGTCGCGGCGTGGATGACGGACGATTAACCATGCATAATATATATTATGCGCGTATAAGGGCATAATATATATTATTATAATTACATTATACCATCCACTACCTGAGACCGAAAAGATAAACAAAAACGGGTCGGTCCGTGCCCTTTACGTGAACCTATCGAATATATTATAATATTATAACGTTCTAAAATCGAACAAACATAATGACTTGAAAATAGACGGCGAATATCGTGGTGCGCATGCATAAATGTACTAACATTTTGTGCGTGAGTGGAAGCTAAAAACCTTTCTCGCGACCGTCGCGCACGCATAGACAACCCGGCTTTCTCGCAAACACACCTGCAAACGGTTTGATAATATTATATACCTAAGTACCATCGGTTTGTTTAAAATTCATAGGCGTTAATATGATTGATTAACTGGGGGGAGACTAGTGATGTAATAATTAACATTAATTAATGTGTACTCGGTATCAACTATAGGAGGTTAAGTTAAGAAATATTTGTAAGCCCCATCAAGCTCCCTGACTTACGCCTATGGTATCGGTATAATAATATATTGTAGGTTTCTTTAAAATTTCAAATTCGCTGACGACCGTAGTTGGTAATGCAAAGACAACACGTAATAAAAGCACCCCTGTTGAAGTATCACCCGGTGTAGCTGTGTATCAATAGGAGCTTATAATACGCGTAACGATGATAACGATAACGGAAAACGACAAGGGCGTCATTTCAGCTTTTGGTAAGGAGGGGAAAAGCATCAAATTTGCTGACTTGGAAAAAAAATCAAGATTATAGGTATATGGTAGTAGATATGTCTGCAGTACTTCAGGTCAAACATTCTAGATTCACACGTTTTATTTTTTTGACGACTTATATATTATTATACTCACTCATATCAACCATCAACAATCAAAACAAATGATAGGTAACTGTATTACAGTACCACACTGTAGAATGCTAGACTTCCGAATGACCTAGTCTACACCAAGTGATGGCAACCTCAAAAATGTGAATTCACCATTTGTAAATCTATATTTTCAACATTAAGCAAGAAAGCGTATAGATCAAAAAACATAAATAAGTAGGTAGGTATAATAATTATGGTATTTAAATAACTAAGATACAATTTTTTCCCCCCATAATCATTAATAAATATTGCCCACTTCATACATTTCTCAGTGCATTCTACCCCCTCCCCCCCTTCACCCCACTCACACACTCACAAATCGACGGCACCGGAGAACAAAATCAGCTAATAATCCGTGGATTTCGGTCAAGTATAGGTACGACATCTCTTGGACCCACCGACTCCTACCCGACATAGCACGATGGCTGACTAAACCGCCAATGGACCTCACTTTCCACCTCACCCAGGTACTCACAGCTCACGGCTGCTTCAGGAGCTACCTCCCTAGATTCAACCGGGCAGACGACAGCTACTGCACCTACTGCATGCACACAGACGACACCGCCGAACACACGCTGTTCGTCTGCCCGAGGTGGGTAGATGAGCGCTCCACTATGGTCAGTCTTCTCCGCCGACCCCCCCCCACGCCGGTGACGTTGAGGAAATTCTCTGCGGCCCCCGCAATGAAGAGTTACCAGACGACCTGGCGGCGCGAAAGAGAATACTCGATCAGGCGAGAACGAACCGCCGGGAATTTACCACCATGGTCGAATCGATCATGGCCGAAAAGGAGGAAGACGAACGGGACGAACAGCGATGAAGGACGGACCGAAGACGCCCTCCGCAGTCGCAACAGCGACACGTCGGAGGTGTCACCGACCACCGCTCCTTCATCCCCACCCCCCTGTGACACCACGGGAGGGTAAGGCGATCACGGCATCGCAGGACGAACGGGCACCCCAGGGCGGCGGACTCCGGTCGGCCCGCCAAGACGGGCACGCACGGGACTCCAAGGGCGGCGGACTCCGGTCGGCCCGCTAAGACCAGGTACAGAACAACCACACCCAAAATGTAGATGAAGTGTATAAACTGTAATGTAAGGGGGGGTAAGTCGGGGAATTGTCCCGTCTACCTCCCCCGTATGTATAAATTTTGATATTTCAATAAACGATGGCGGCGCCGCGGCAGTAATGCGAAAGCAATTCCCGCGGCGCCGTCGGTTAAAACTGAAAAAAAAAAAAAAAAAAAAAAAAAAGGTACGACATCTCTACAACTTGCATTGATAATATATACAAACATGTGTGTATAACTTATACGAGCGTCATGTAATAGGCGAAGGTACATAATATATATCCATATAATGCAATATATTTTACTGCAGTCGCTGCTATATGAAAGTGTCTCTGGGCGTGCGTGTGCTAAGGTCTCCGCCGAATGGCAGTGCGAAGGTGGAGGTGGTGGAGCGGTGTGTTTGCCTCCGACGGATTGCGCGGAGACGAAAAAAAAAAATTAGAAATGGAAAGAACGAAATGATAATAATATAAACGCTGCACGAGATCCGATTTGGCTGCAGTCGCCGTCGATGTATAGAGGTATTTGTGCAGAACCACACGCGGTATAATATATTATTATGGTTTGCAGGAGATATATGAGCGCGAGCACAGATTTGCGCGGCAATCCGTCTTGTAACGACAGCGGAAAAAAGTAAAAAGAAGAAAATGATACAAAAATAAAAAGCAAACGGGGTGCGCGACACCACTCCCGAGCCATTAGTGTTACTGCGTGCACCGTATATAATAATATATTGTTTCGTACATTGTATGTATTGTGTATGTGTGTGTGTGTGTGTATAGGCGTGATATAATGCATTATTATAATATTGTGTTTATTGAGCAATACGCCTACGTGTGATATCGCGGGCGGGCGGCGAGTGAGGTGAGAGAAAATAACAAAATTGTGCGTGACTTTCGACGATAATCTCGTCGGAGAAAAATACGCGCTAGAACCCCCCCCCCCCCCCACCGATATGGTTACGTCGAGTTTCGTGTGTAAAATGTATCTATATATACTTATATTATATTTATTTTACATTATAATAACATGTACAAGGTGATCCTTTCATTAGTAAACACTACGGCCTGTTGTCTGGAAAAGTATTGACGTTTTTCGATATATGTATATGTTTTTACACGGCAACCCACACGGCATATAAATATTTCCTAACTATGGTAAAATTAATATTTTCAGGAAAATAATATAGTTGCCAAAATATTTTATAAAAGTTGCATAGATAAATAAAAATAAATATTTTAGTTATATCCGTTGGCCAAGAAGTTCAATTTTTGAAAATATTAATTTACAAAACATTTTAATCGTATATTTACAAAAAACATTTATACGGAAACTTTATAAAACTATTAAGTCGACATTTTTATGCAATCATATCGGTAGTACAATATTTTCTTATAATGAGAAGAAAATATTTATAAAATATTATTTGACAAATATTCAATATTCAAGCACTTTAAAATATTCACAAAGTATTATCATTTTCCAAATTCTGTATGGGAAATCTTGTACCTATATGTGTTACTTATCGTGTAAATATATATTTTTTTGAATTAACTACATAACATTTTTTGATTCTTATTCCAAAGTCAAGTATTTAATTAAATTTATAGAAAACAATAATTATTATCGGACAATTAGTATAGGTATTACAGTAAATGGTTAACAACAGGTTAACTGCAGTACCTGTTTAAAGTTTAAATTAGCAAAGAAAAGTGCACTTTACCAACTTTAAATACTTAACTAATTAACTACTCTTTGAAAAATCCGGTCACTATGTAATAAGATATTCATAACAATGTTCGGCTTCGAATATAAAATATAAAATGTAAGCAGTCATTGAAACAAGGAGGACATGAGCAAATTGTAACGCTATAAAAAGTAATATTTTTTACTCTCTCTAAACCATGTAAAAAATATATTTTCAAAGACCGTCAATACTTTTGGAGGAAATCGACTGTTTTCCTTTAAGAGGATCACCCTGTATAATATTTGGGCACGTGTGCATCGCAGTTGTCGTCGTCGTCGTCGTTGTTATTATTATTATTATTCGCGGAAAGGCAATAAACCCAGGACGACTGTCGTCGTGCTCGCGTTCTCGCTCCCTTCCAAAGACGTTATGTACATGGCATTTTAACGAGACCTCCGAGTCGTCCTCCCGTCACCGTACAGTCATAGTACTCAGTGTCATCCGGCCGAGCGAACGTCGCGATTCTAAAAATTTTCTTAAAACATAATGGCATTATATATTCGCAAAGGGTATATTATTATTATTATTATGTTTTTTTTATTTTCAAACCAAGAGATATGAGATTTCGGTCATCTCGACGTCGTCGTCCTCGCATCCTGCCCGCAACGCACATCAATAAAATGTACAAAATACCCTCGGTTTTCAAAATAGTTTTATCGCAGCAAAAAAATATACGGTCGTAGTATAATAGTAGTTATTATACTCTACATATTATAATATTACATTATTATTATAATATTATGCATATCATAATAAACTAAGTAGGTACTTATTATGTAGAGAAATATGCACCGCACTCGACTGTTTACGATTTTTCTATACACGTCTATTATACGATAAACTGCTCGCGTCGTTCGAAATACGCTTTCGTTATTGTCGCTTTCGCGAGACATAATTATGCATAATATATTGTATATTATAATATTATATATATAGGTGCACGGGTAGGTATATGAAGCCGCGTGGGCGTGCAATTAAAACGTCGTCGTCGTCTACGTCGCACTCACCGGCAACAATAATATAACATAACGCGATAGGTATGCAATCGATATCTCTGCCGATACGCATATATTAATATAATATAATACATATAGGTGTATTATCAGTGTACAATTTATTGTGTGCCTGTATTATATAGGTATAGAATTATTTGCAACGTATATCACATGTATATTTACGCAATCACGAACGCGTATAAAAGTCGTCGTATCTCTCTATATTATAATATTTTCCTGCGAGCCGTATTTTTTCGTTCACCGTGTGCACAGCTCGATGCGATTTGTCTCGCGCAATATTATAATATTATACTGATAACATCTAATCGTTAAAAACGAACGAGGCTTTGCCACCGCCGCCGCCGCTGCGTGTGATGCCCGTTCGATAATTCGCGGTTGTCCCCTATAGCGTACAATTTAATAATGTATATATATTATGTGTGTACTGCAGACAAATCGGGTTACCAGCCTAGTGTGCGTGTCACGGTATATACATATATATATATATAGGTACACGTGCGTCTTACACGGGGAAAAATTCAATTTCAGACTCGATTTGATTTTTTTGATTTTTATTATTATTATTATTATTTTTTTTTGTACCATCGAACGGAGTCGCTAGAGGGAGAGTCGTATGCCGTATACACGCACACTTATAGCTTTTTTCATTTATACATGTGTGTATAGTTTAAACTTTCAGTGCCTTTGTGAGGGTTTACCGTGCAGGTCGACGACGACTGCCACTGCGGTGTGTCAGGTTATCCCCTTGGCTTCTCAAAAAAGTAATAGAAAAAAGTGAATTTGATTGCATATAATAACAATACTATTGCGGTAGTAATATATACGCGTGCGCGACCGTCCTCAAACTTTGAACGTTGTTATATATATATATATCACGATACGTCTTATTATATGAGATTATATTATATGAAATAGTTCGAAAAACAGTTCACTGCCTCTACTCTACGAAATGTACATCCCCGTCTCCGCTTTACCACAAAACCTGGAGACGCTCCTATGTCCTCAGAATTGTATTGACCCCTCGACAGTCGACCAGTCCCCAAGACTTACCGTTACGGATGTGTTTTGGATGACTATATATATGTAGGTTAGCTAACCTGTGGCGATTGAGGTTGTCATTGCGTTATGTGGGCGTATCGCATACGATTTCTTATATAATGTATATTGTCTGAGCTGGCGACCACTGCTGGTGTAAAGGTTGCGTCTGGCGAATTTTTACTCTTCGCGTCAACGTTTATATTATTATATAGTGTATAAGGACGGTGCAGCCCCCGTCGAGCAAAAGTTTAATAATATAGCATAGTATAGCTTGAAAAGTCTGCCACGGTGTTTTAATTGAAAATGCGCGTACTTGCTGCTGCGGCGAGCGTGGGTTGTACGTATATATATATATATATATCAGTACTTATATTGTATTGTATTCATATGCGCGTCAAGACGCGGTTATTATAAACTAAACATTGTGTGCTGTGAAAGGGGTGGTGGTTTTCATGGTAGGTATAAGAGTGGTGGTACGAAGTTAGTTAGAAAATATAAAGGAGAGGGTGAGTGACAATGCAGTTGCGCGATCAATCCCCGGTTTAATACGGGCGTTGGTGTTATCATCATATCCCACCACGCCTACAGAGGACAATCGAAAAAAAAATGTGCTAGGTATCAATCAATCACTTTGGTTAAAAAAAAAAATGCCGTATATCATGAAAAAACAGAGACAACGCTGGCAGGACTGTTAATCATTATTCTGGCGATTCAATTGCGAAAAATCAAATGAAAAAGACAGCGATGACAGTGTGCAAACGGACTTTCTACCTAAAAGTACGAATAAGGTCATCTAAATTTTTCCATTAATAATACTAATCCGTAACCACAGCTTCGAAATTCTCAAATTTACCATCGTATTTAGGGGTTGGTTATTTTTTCCACCACGGGGCTTTTACCCCATCGCGCATGGTAGAAATATGATATTCAAACTGATCAGGCAATATTGTGTCAACTATTTAAAAGGGCCTTTAAGACGGAAACATTGCGACAACTACACTACGTAACGCTTAGACGAGACATAATGATAAAATAATGCAGCGAATTCTCATCACATAATAGTCGTTTATTTTCGGATGTCATCGGATTTTCGAACAGTTTTCTCGGGGAAGCTACGCGATGCGCCACGTACATAAATAATAAAACTAACAATAATATGTGCATTATGTACTTGCCACACGCGGTCGTCGTGTCTTTCGGTTTTCGGTTTTCCTTTCAATTTATTTTTTTTTTTATGGTTTTCTGTCCTCCTGTTTCCCGCCGCCACCGCCGCACGTATAATTAAACTGTCATTTTTATTCCGAAACGGAGGTGTGTTTCACGTCGTCTTGTCATTCAAACGGCGTGACGTGTCTATACGGTGGACAGAATATTACACAGAAATAACGTCGTCATCCGTGGAGGTGGTGGTGGTGGTGGTCGTCGTAAAAAAAAGAATATTATTTTTTTGGAATGAAATCGTCTGTACACACGTGTTTGTCGGAAGATAATAATAATGTCGTCACACACACATACACACACACACACACACACACACACACACACGTCGACGTTTATCGATAGTTTGGTGTTTCGAGAGCGGTGCACAATAAAAATCCTGATGCGCAAACATAACGCTGGAAGAGGGAAAGACCGAGCACGCGACCGCCGCCGGGCTGCTGAAATCGTTTGATACGCAAAAATAAAAAAATATCTGGCAAAATAAATAAAACATACAACCGACTGCGCGAGTAGGTACGAAACGATACAGAGATCGGCTCAAACGGTTTTAATTAAAAATTTAATATAAAATATACATAATATTGCCTATGATGTTTTCAGACTGTATGTATTTGTTTTCGTTTTTCGTCTGGCTGAACGAATGAAATTATAATAATATTGTGGTGTATATATTATTAATTTATAGTTATAATAATATTATATTTATCATGAATAATTACGTTTTGATATTTAAATAATTCGCGGGACACGTGTATAGTATAGCTATACATACATTCGCTCGTTGCGTGTATAATAATAATAATAATATGATATGAAATAATAATAATTATAATTTGAAACATTGCACATCGGTATGAACCATTGTATAGTAATATTATATTTTATAATATTATTATGTTTATTGTGTGATACATATTTCCGTCGAGCGAATTCCTTAAATAATATTCACCGTGAAAATTAGCATTGGAATTACGGTGGGTTGTTAAAAATAATAACACAAAAAACTCTTATTAAATTCCTTTTTATGTATTAAAAGATTGTACAAATACATATTATGCGCATATACATATATATACCTATATTATATATACCAGATACCTGCTATGTATATGATATAGTCGATTCTGAATTCCACAGCTCGGAAACGCGTACCACTCATAATAATAATATTAATAATAATATGTAATGTTATAACTGGAATGGTCGGCGCGCGACTACAAAAAAGTGATTAAAAATACGTTCGGGTTCTTCATTCGGACGTTTTCATTAAATCCCGCGTCACATCACCGCCGTCTTTGTCCGTGTCCTTGTATAATATTATATTATATATATCTGTTGCGGGGCAATAAGGCGTGGTGTGTGTGTGTGTAGAGAGAAGCACGCCGAAATCTTGACGTTTCGACCAGTTGTAATATTATGGTATATACTATATAGAAAGCGATAGGGAGAGAAAAAACTACACTCCGCGGGATTTTTCCGTTATTAAATTAACGAGTGAAGTTAACAAGACGTGATAGATCGTTATATGTTAAACGTTAAAAAAAAAAATACACACACACACACAATAATATAATATAATATATAATACATATAAACTAACGAGTTGAAAGCTTATGATGATTTTTTTTTTCTCATCTTTTATGGTAACTCGTTAATGTCTTTGGATTTATTCCAGCTGTAATTTTTTACGGCGACCACGACGAATCGCGTAAACACACACACACCGATGGTCGTTTCGTACACGTATAATAGCGTTGCGTTCGAACAACACGTGTATAATATAAATATATATATATACATAGGTTCATACATATATACACATAGGTACATACATATATACATATAGGTACATACGTGTATATATCGTTGTCGCGTGCTTGCGCATGTATATGACTCGTGTTTAGAGAAAATTGCACGAAATTTATAATCCGTTCGTCCGAAACGTCACGCGCGTGTATAATATCTATCGTCCGCCGAGAATAAATTGTGTGTCCGTGTACCTTTACAATCATATTATAATGTATAAGTAATTTAATATTATATTATAATCGGAAATTGCAAACATCGACCGATATCATAAGATATAATACTGTGTGTACATTCTATAGAGATAACTGCATTATCAATACCTACGCGATATTCTGTATATATATATATATTAATGAGAAATGATGACACTTTACGCCGTCGCCGCCGGGACGCTGCGCCAGGCCTGGTCGCCAGAAATCGATTGGCGGGGACGGGTTTTCGCGGTGAAAAATGCTCGTACGAAATTTGACACTCGTTTCGTCTTCGGCAGACCACTTCTGTAAGTATACGTTATATTATGTCGTGTACTGCAGACGGTGTTTATACTCGTAGGAATGCGGCTGGGACATGGGTGGGTCAGTGGTGCGGGTGGCGGTTGATTGATGTTCGGGTCCGGCCGCGGTGATCGATCGACGACGGCCACGACTGTATATTATTATAAATATATATATATATATTATGGCGAGGAAATTGTTTACCACGAAAGGGATGGAGGGAGGGCGTCATGGCCGCGTACAGCGTTTAAAAGAAATTCTCGTCGTCGCCGGCGGTGGAGGTGGCGATCCGGGTGTATATATATGTGTGAGTGTGATGCACCCTTAAATTAGTCGGGTGTATATAATATCTCCGCCGCTGCCACCGTCCGAGGGTGTTATTTATGTATGCATAAAATGAACTAGCTTCTCTTTTTTTTTTTCCTCGGCGCGTTTGTTAATTAATTTATCCCTTCGCCAAACGGAGAGATATGAAAATTAAACCTACCGACCGAAAGCCCCGCTCGCCCCCTGCTGGAGTCGCCGAGGCGGTCGGCGTTGACAAATCCGGCCATGTTAAACGCGCGTTTCGCACTTGTACTGCAGCTGTGGCGTATGTGCAGCTATATTATATTATATACGTAGGTAATCCGTTTTATATGGTATTATATTATTATAATATTGTATATATATATATATATATAGAGAGAGAGACTACGACCGCGTAGAAATACATATTATACTAATATAGTGACTTCCGGCAAACGACCGAGAAAAGAGCATTGGTGATGACTTTTGAATATAATATATAAAAGTATACCTACCCCCAAGTTGATATTATAATAGGCTCACTCTATAATATGTTATGACGTACACGATGTATAATGATGTAAACCGCTATTTGGTTTGTTGGAGTTTTCGGCAGGTAGGTACTGTGTGTTATGCATAAACGCGTGGATAAACATTATATCCAAATTCTGGTTATTTTTCTTAGTTGGCGTACACGCTCTTTTTTTGTTACATACGTTTCACATTTGACAGGTAAATATTGTTAACGTCTAATATCGTTACCTACGTGACGGTTTATTTCATTTCGTTTTATTATACCAAGCTAGGGGATACCTCAAGGCCACCACTGCCTTCGCTGCCATACCGATGTCGTGTCCTTGTTTTGAGTTTTGACCCGAAACACCGTCAAAAATTACACTACGAAATGTAAAAAATCAATTCGAGCGTTTCCGCGCGAGCACCGCCGCCGCCGCCGTGTGTGTGTGCGAGTGAGTGCGTTCGCGTGTAAAAGGGCTTTGTCCGCGTGTGTATATGTATATAAATTATATCCATAATATGTATATAATTTATATATATTATCACAGTATCATACGGGAAAAAGCGAACTCGTACATTAAAAATAAAGAGCGTTGGCAGCCCAAAAAATAACACGTTCGCTTGCCATTTATTTATTCCGTCTCTTAAGCGTGTGTCTCGGACAACACGTTTGGCGTTAATATAATGTCGTCCTCGCAGATGTGCGGAATGATTAAAATCGCAATATCACCGTACGTATACCTATTTAATATATACACGTATATACGCCGGGTACCTTCACGCGTACACGCCATGTATATATATTTATCGCGAATCGAATTTTCCGGTTTCCCGTCGTCGTATTTTCAAACCCATATCGGACAAGACCATAATATATAACCGTCAAGCGCGACGGTGATGGGAGCGGTGTGCGAAGGGATCGTATAATATTATTTTTGTTATTAAAATTACGGCACGTTAAGACACCGAAAACCACTGTTGCAGTAGGTGCCTATATATACAATACACGTCGAGGGGAGAAAAAAATCCACCGAAAAAGAAGTGAAAATATTCCACTTAGCGCACCGGCCATAAACAACGGCGGTAAACCGTTCTCGGATAAAACGAAAAATATAAAAGTCACTCGTGTCGTACCGGTTGAATTCCTCTGTCTTAACACCGGCGTATAATATTTTTATTATTATGTAAAAACACCGATATTATGCTATGGACAGAGACGATGCCGATGCCGCGATAACGCGACAAGTCGCTGCACACAAGCGTATTATTCATACGTATATTATAGTATAATATAAATATATATCATCGTCGTGTAAAAATAAAAATCATAATTTATTTTCCGCGCGCCGCCCCGGAGATTTCAATAGTAGTTCGTTAAACATGCAAAACGGCATTCCCACAAATATACGTATACGGTTATACCTATTATATAATAAGTTTCATTATATTATGATATACTATATACTATGTTACTCGGAAAAATTAACCGTTTTCTTCTTCTTCTTCTTTTCCCGCTGAGCTATAATACACTCACGCCTATATATCTGCTGCCGATCGACGACACACTGCGCGGTGTCGCGCCGTCCTTTGTGTTACACTGCACACATTATCATACCTAGGTACAATAATAATTTTACGCCACTACAATAATAATTGTATATATATAATAGTACGATATTATCGTCGTATTGTTGGCGCCGCTTCCGAGCTCCAAGTCTCATGCCCGCAGCGGTAAGTCGTATAGTGCACTTATTGTCACGCCCGCGTGTGTGTGCCTTAAAGCTGTTCATCGGCAGCTACGACGTAAAAATGTGGTTAATTTGTTTTGGGTTCCTCTTTTGTGGATCGATTACACCTGCCGAGTCGACGACAAATGACAATAATATATAATATTTGTGTACACCTATATTATGCTTGTATAATTCGTGTGCGCACAAAACTGGGACTCAACTGGGCAACATGTACCTATATATACCTCGCACACACTCATGTGTAATTATATTTAATATTATAATGCACGTTACTGATACAATAAGAGCGATTGTGTGTTCCGCCGGAAATGCCGCCGCGTATAATATTATAACAATAATGATGCACACCGCTTACCCCAACCTGCGTATTAAAATAATATAATAATATGCGCTCCGACGTTGAAATCGATTACCATATAGATTATACGCCCCGGCTGACCGTAATATTCTGTTGACGAGTTCTCCTCATGGTTTTGGCGGCTGTGAGGAGAGGTAGGGGGTAGGTAGGAAACACTTTCCCAAACCTTTTGTTTACGGCGTGTATGAGTTTTTTTTTCCATCAAAATCTCTCGTCGGACCGTATTTTTGCAACCATGTGCGTGGTACCAACACCGGTTTATCCGCTCTCGGAGCGATGTCGTCGACTATATACATTGTATATTAATATTATAATATTATAGTCGCGCGTTTTCACTTCTTCGTCCTCCTCGCTCACCTACCGACAAGTGCAGTACACACACACACACAACACAAACAATAACAATGACGTATTATATAGTTGTATAGGCACCTACTTGGTTCTGCAGCCAATGTCGAAAACTCGCTGTCTGTGGTCGTACCCGACCGACTGCAGACGCCACCGAAACTACTTTAGGTGTATTATACACACACGCTGAGCGTATTATATATATAGGCGTTAGTAGTCGCAGTTGTGTTTTTTTCCTCATTTTCATAACATTCGTATTATTATTCCGGTCGGTTTGTATATTATGTATATATATTATATTATACACAGATAATATAGGTAGGTACAATTATAATATTCAAACCGCCGCCGCCGCCCACAACGAAATGAGAAACAGGATTTGTATAATAAAGTATATACATGAATAATTGGACAATTACAACAACAATGGACGAGGCCCGTTTTATTATGTATAAATATATATTTTATGTACTGTCCTGTCATAAATTCAAAGAATCCACTTTAATTTGTATATGAACGCTTTTAAAATATATGTCTAAAAAATGTTAAAAAGGGAAAATCGAAAATTTGCATACGGGCTGTTTGTATATAAAACTACTACAGTGCTCTGCTCTGCACTTCACTGCACTGTGCGTACACACACACACACACGTCTGCGATAATAATATAGAATTCAACAATTAAACGCCGGTGGAGAAAAAAACCGTGTGTACGATGGTTTGGCAACAAAAGAATTTACGGACGGCGTAGTTGAGAATAAATGAAGAGACAAAAGAGGGGCAGTGTTGTGTTATTGTGTATTAGTGCGTTGAAATATATTTGTTTTTTAAAAAAAAATTAGAAAAAAAAACGTTTATAGGTATACATAAATTGTTATTATTGTATTGTGGTCCTAAGGCTGTGACGAGAATAACATAATATTATCATAGGTATACACGTGACGACGATAATAATATGGGTACTAATCGTTTGCACAAATGCACGTATAAAATATCCTATAGGTTGGACTGCAGACTGAGGTATCTCTGCAATTTCGATAAAAGAAAACTATAGATCTGGTGGATTAGTCGAACGGTGGGGAGAGGTGTGACCAAAGGTTCTCGAGAGCCCACGCAATTTTCTATGTGATATCACCGTTTTGCAGATGGTTATCATTTTCGTATTGGTATACGACGTTTGCCATACAATATATAGGTACGTGATATGATAATGTTGTCCTGACGACCTGACCTAACCTGCGATGCTATCGCCATCGTGTACTGCAGTATAGGTAATATATTATATTATTATATAGTAATTATATATTATACACACTGGGCGTGCGCCTCGTGTTATTATGTCCATATTACAATATGTATGGGCGTACATATATATATAACATAATGAGTGATGACATATAATCCATATTGACGACGCCTATATGAAGTTAATTTTACCCACGACAAGTGTCATTGCTAATTTTATGGGTGGTTAGATAATCCGATAGTTTAAATATAGTATAAATTGGTAGTACCTATCCAATATACAGGTATATATAGTCTATATATTGTATGTTATACCCACGTTAAAGTGGTGGAAAGTGCGGAATGGTAAATGTCGATCTTGGGTGATTTGTAATTTGTGTTTCTGATTACTTCGGTCCCTCGTGCTGATATATAGATTGGTTTAAGGGAAAATTGGAACTGTATATATTGTATAATATTTGCGACGCGTACCAGAGCTTGTTTATTATAATTTCTGCAGACGACCGAATAATGTGCCGGTCCACACTCCAAGATGTCATGTACTGCAATGATCTACATAATATTTGGATAAATAATGAGCTTTTTCCTCTGTCGGACGACATAATATTTGTACGTCCATTATTTTTGGCAGTCAGTATTACAAATAGTTACTGGTCGTTAGGAAAGGGTGCCGAAACAGAAAAGTTGACCGTTATTTAGCCCGCATAATATAATATACCTACATATATAGATTTCGAGGCTGCGCGTCGTCTTGTAATTGAAACGAAGTAAAAAAATCTTCGATACGGATTTCACACGCCGTTCGTATATACATAATATGCACCGTACACGCCTGAATAGAATATTATGTCACGCGGATGTATCTATATATACAGAAAAAAATCGTTTCGCGTGTTCGCGTTGTCGCCTTATCTCTCAGACACACACTCTGTGGCACACGCACTGTACAGCAGGCAGGCACACATACGTCGATTCGCTCGTGAAAGTCGCTCTCAAATTGGCGGAAAAAAATAAATAATGAAAAACGTGTCGGCCGGGCGCGAGCGTTTCAAAATCGTGCGGGGAAAAAAAATTTCGACCGTCGCTACGTCGCCGTTTTTTAACGCGTCGAACACGATATATACTCAGCTAGTGTGTGCTGCGTCTCGGGTGTGCGAAAATTCTACCTCTCCGACTGCGACGTTCTACATAGGTAATATAAAATTATGCATTTCACACACACGCGCCCTCCGCTTACACGCGACTCCGCGAACGTGCGTGCGTTAGAAAATTACTTTTTATATGAAAATGTGTGCGATACGCAGTCGGGGGTGGGTGGGGGAAAGGGTGGAATTCTGCTCCGTGCGACGACACGGCCGCCGTGCGGTTCAGTAACTGTCGTCTCTCGTTTCTCTCTCTCTCTCTCTCTCTCTTTCTGTCTCCTTATCTGACGTCGGGCTGGAATCAGACGATGAAAGATTTTTGATGGCCAACGCCTATTTCAACAACTCAAAAATGTTGATTGAGGCTTATCGCGAAAAATATTTTCTAACATATTTTGTTGTACCTTGGAAATTGTTGGATATATTATGTCAGGTTGTAGCCTGTAAGTATTTACCTACATTGTGAGTTTTTTATGTATACATTATACGGTGACTATATAGGTATCAATATTATGTTTCTTAATATTCGATTTTCTGTTTTTTACATTGCTCTTCGCTCGCCTTCTTTGGAACCGTTCGAATCTAGTGCCCGCAGACATTGCTTTATATTATATTATAGTGTATACACCGATGAGTATTACGTTTACTGAATTTCAGGTCCAAACCGACGGCCAATCACTCTCTACCTCATTTGGTGGAAATTGATGGATCCTTCTCCACTACTACTGTGCTCGCCAATTCTGGAATAATCGATTTATATACATTATTATATGATTATACGCTCAACCGACGTTTTCGCGGGCTTTAATTTGACATCGATCGTATCGTATCCATTCCGCACTATATACACTCTTTGCGAAGATAATCTCGAGTGCACACACATAAGTCTAACGTCCCGACCGCTGTCGCCATATTATTATACCGCGGGTTTACTCGGATGACAAATCTATCGGCCTGAATGTATTTATAAATTAATATATTATTATATATAGGCTGTATAAATAAATGTTTTCGTTTCTTCGGGCAATTCGATTGGGCGCGTAATGGGTTTACAAAAGACGATTATATTTCAAAGGTAAACTTTGCAGCTCATTTTCTTGAAAAGTTTTTCAAAAATATTTGTTTTAGATGATTTAAAGTCATTAAAAAACACTATTTTTTAAATAAAAATTAAATTTTTTATTTTTTTGAATGACACCAGTGGTAGGTAAACATTTTAATTTCCGAAGCAGAATATTTATACGACAATTTCAATATATATTATAAAAAGTGATTCGGCGGTCATCGCGTACAGTACAAACTACAAAGTATGAACTAAGCGGACGATTATGTATTGTAATTGTTGTTGTTGCACTCGCCGTGCGCCATTATACCGTCGTTATATAGCAACATTGTGAATTATCATCATGAACAGACGAACAGTGTTGCAGCATGGCGTTGGTGTGAACCTGTCGTTATGTACGCCCGAAGATCATATAATATAATATTTCACGTGTACTTTTTCGAACACACTCGCACGCATTTAACGAATCAATTATTCTATAGTTTGTTTGCCGCTCAGGAAAAAAAAGTAATCGGTAGGTACTTGTAATATATGTGTAATAATATATTATATACCTCGTGTACGCATACCGCGGGGGCGGAGAAGTACGCGTCAACGTCAATAATGATTTTATTTCGGATTTTTTTCCACACCGAACTTAAAACAATATACTAATGACGATTCACATAAATCGTCAAAAGATTGGTAATAATATAATATTAATTAAATGGACATTTTATTTTTATATATTTTTCACTTGCAACGTGTTAAGGTTTAATTAAACTCGACCGTCAGCCAACCGAGCGCATATTTCTAGCGACAATAATAATAATTAATATATAATATATTATTATTATTATTATTATTTATGTATAATATTCTATGAGCTCGGATCCTTTGTTTTTTTTATCCCGCTCCCGCGATTGTCGACTACAGAAACAAAAAAAAACGCGTTTGGAGTGGTGTCGACCGCGTTCGACGTGGCCGTCGTCACACACACGCACAATAGGGTATTCGACGCCCTTGCAAAGCGGGAAAAATGAAAAAAATAAAAAAATACTTAACAATATCACGACAATACCTCATGACATCATCCTACAAACGCTCGTGCGATGTGTGTGTGTGTATATATTATATTATAATATTATACATATATATATATATATAATATCCGCTTGTGTGCGGCTAGAGCTCTATGATCGCAAAACGTGTGGACACAACTGCAGCTTCGTCGTCGTGTTCGGCGACAATCCGAATAATATTATTATTATATTATTGTTTCCCCCCCTCCTCGGACCGCGACTACTACAATACCACACTACAGACTATGATATTATGTGCACATAATACCTGGTATTATAACCGCTATACCTGTTCGTAAACGCTCGACGTGCACATTATTATATTATACCGTTTACCCGGTTATAGGGGTTATGACGTATTGCGCTCACCGTCGGCCGATGATGGATTTTAAAACAATAATATCCGTTAATACGGTACACAAATATCATGATGTAGATACCAGCTATACCGGATATATTCGAGTACCAACATCACACGCGCAATCACGATACGCTTTTTTTCATTATTATAATGGCATAATACTTTGTACAATGGTAAGTCGAAGCATGGGGGTATTGAGTGTAATACGCTGTCGATTGAGGGGAAGGGGTAACAAACGGTATACGAAAAACACCACCGACGAGACACGCGCGTGACGTGTTAAATATATAATATTTTGTAGTGCGTCCCATCGCCTGCGTTCCAAGGGTTTCAGATGGCTCCCGAGTTACGCAATGGCCTACAATACTAATATATAATATTATTAGTCTGCGATGAGTGCGATAATAATATTATATTATACCGAATACCACCTCTCTGTATGATGTTATGTCATGCTCTCATCATAACAATTATTGTTTATATTGTGCACGGTGGGAATATATTATTTAATTTCGGCGTCGTCCGGTGGACCATAATATCGGTACAATATTATTATGATATAGTCTCGAGGGAAGAAGAAAAACGAAATTACTATAAATTATATACCGTGGTTATAATATATACAACGTATAACACAATGATATGACGGAGTTGGTATCTATATTAACATATTACTATATATATGCTATCGGTATAATAATAATAATAATAGGTAATAATAATAATATCGTACGAGGGCAACGAGAATTGTCGTCGTTACTGTCGATGCGCTAAAATTCGCGTTGCTATTATTATTGTTATTTTTATTGACCCGCTGTCGGACGCTGAACAAATATTGTTATAAATTATACCGACCGGTTTTTGGCAGGCCAACCATCCCCCTCCCACCCCAACGAGTATATTATTTTGTTGTCATATCAGCCACATAGTCGAAAATAATATAAAATAGTAATAACATAGAACACATCGAGGGACGTATATATTTTGTCCGAAATAAATAACGATGAATATTACAATAATATGAAGAAATTGATTAAATATATCATACAATATTTAATCAACGGTTGTGATAACGCTCGCGGTTACCTATAGTACACATTAGAAAATTTAATAATATACCTACCTACATTACAACAATATTATTTTTTGTATGTGCTGTATTTATAAACTGCTAAATTCGCTTACCGCTGGGAGCCCCTCTCGCCACTCACGCCCCTTTATCGACTAACCCTTATTTCGGGGTGCGTACTCGCGTATAATACTACCCTATAGTGCGGTGGGCACACGTCGCGTCTACGCCTCCGGCCCCGGGGGTCACTTCGACGACGTGCGCACTTAAAAACTTGGAAACGGAGTTCGTCCGCTCTTCATAAATTAAAAGCAAACATCGCCGGCAAAGTCGAGGTCGAACCTACGCACCCCGCGAACCGTACAGTTTTCGACGGTTTAATCGTATAACATAATATTATATTATTAAACTGTAACAATATTATACGCGTGCAGCACCTTATAAATGTGTTAATACTGTATATACATGGTTATAGCTACCTATGGTATACTCTGGAACGACGGCGTTTCGCTTCAAGAGGCACACATTACACCTGAAGACCTCTGCGTAGAAGTCGGAATGGAAGTGTAACTTATGTATACATCCCTCCCGCGATTATTTTTTATTTCAAAATAACACATATACCAGTCTGTGAGATCGTAATTTTAAATCACAATATAATATTATTGTGTGATGAATTATAATATATAGGTACTTATATTGTTTTCAAATATCATACGATACAAAAACAACAGTTTACCAAAGTTGGTTGTACAAAAAATATAATATACTTATTTCGAGCCACTTTGACCTCTGAACTAAAGTCGTGTGTGAGAGATGAAAATAAAAATCGTTTTATGGAAAAAAAAAAAATAGCAATCGTCGTCGTCCAGTATTATAATTTGTTTTCGTCATCGTAGTACTATATATCATATACGTTATTATACGGTCAATTTCCGCGGACTTCCTATACTTATACCTCCCATTTATACGTATATAATACGAACAGATTCTATACAAAGTATTAAAATAACTGTTCTCGTCGTGCGGTCGCTGCGCATCGATATATAATTCCGTCTATATATATATTTTTTATAACGACCGTTGTCGTCTTACGCGGTTCGTTCGTATAACGTGGAAAGAATATCGTCCACGAGCAATCCGATTATAAAAAATAATATGTATATTGTGTATAATATTATATGTATAATAGAGGTAAAGTTATACGAATGGAATTTATTTATTTATTTATTTTTGCTTTTTTACTTTGGTTTTAATAATGTAGGTATTAGAGTTTGAACGGAAATATTATTATAAAGAAACGACGTTTGTGTTGTTATTCGCTCTATTTACTTCAAAAGCCTTTGTGGCTATTATCAGACGTCGGTATTTAAACGAACGTAATAACAGCAGTAATAATAATAATATTTTACGATTTTTAAGTGAAACGAGAGATACGATGAAATTCTATTTATGAAAATTTTAAATCTTCTTACGCATATATAATATGAGCTTCATTATATACATACAATGATACACACACACATGAGGTATACCGTACCTACAGTTAGACGATATTATCCGAATGTTCCTCGCGTGTAAAATGAAAATGTTTTTTTCCAACATCGGACGTGTGACGTGTGCGCAGTATACGCGGCATACATATTTATGTACAGTGATATTATTTACTGCAGAATAAAATGTCAAATTCTCACATTTCGGTTGTGCTGTCGGCGCGAGGTAGAAACAAAATAAAACACCAGCGAACTGGCGGGAGCTCAAGAAACATATAATAATAATAATAATAATGCATATCCTAAAAGCGTAATAATAATGTATGCGAGAGGTGATATCGTAAGCCCCGAAAAGAAACAAAAGAAGTGCACTAAATTTTCGTCTCGTCTTTCCGCTACATCCGCGTTCCGTCGTCTGCCCGGCGGCGACAAGTAAAGTCCCTCGCGCATACGCTCGACTTTTTTCCTTTTCCGTTTTTTTTGAACATTTTCAACCTCTTCGTCTTGTGCTGCTGCTGCTGCTTCTTCTTCTTCTTCTTCTTCTTCATCTACTCCCCTTCCCTCTTCTGCCGTCAGGAATCGCGCGCACAGCCTCCACCTTTCGAACCCTATTTACATAATGTCAGAGATTAATAAACAGCGTATTTTATTTTTTCGCACTTTCTGTTATTTATGAAACCGACGTATTTAAATTTAAACAAGAAACCACATTTAATATTTATCACGCCGGAGATCTAGCGGAAACTGGTACCGTGAGCGTGAACAACTCCACGGGCTTAAGTCTTTCACCCGCCGCCGCCACCCGCCACCGTAACCACCATTACCGCGCCGACCATACCAACTGCACCAACACAGCCGACATCGGTCGATCTTTTCCCCGACAGAACCCAAAGTCTAATAATACCATAAAACATTTGACTCCCCTCTCGACGTGTACACGGCTCGTATTATTAATTATGCACACACACGATATTATATTATACCAAAATTTAAACGTCCAACAATTGAAAACAAATCACCACCCCGAGTCATATATCGTTGTTATTTTTTATTGCCTTTTATTTTTTCGGGTCCGGATAGTATTTATATACTTTAACATTACAAGTAGGTACCTACACGAGAAATGTTGTACAATAAAATCATATGTATAAGGTTTATATGATACGACCTCGCGTTCATACAAGTCTCGTCCGTATAAGCATTAATTCGTTTAATAGCAATGGTAATAAGATGTATAATAATATATATTATGTGCGTACCTATACGGTTTTTTTTTTAAAAAATTTTTAATCTCGTACGCGTTTAAGAAACGATTAGTTACCTATATATTATAATATATACGTGCGTATATTATCGATGTAACGGTGTTTTTCTCTTTCAAGCGCGAAATAAAATTAATTTTATGCGATTTACAATCTCAATCGGTCCGCGCTGCACCTCCCGACATCATTATAATATACAATATCTGCACACTGGCAATAGTATTAATAATATAATAGGAGGTGACGTATATTATAAAATATAATAACAGTTTTCGATAAATAAAAAAATTATAATCATACTTAATACCATCTCATTAGCGGCGGTCGTCGTGAAATCTCGGCGATGACCGTGAAACGAGACGAAAATGCGTTTCACGAGTTACACGCGAAATTTGTTCGCGAAGTTATTAGCACCATAGACGACGACGACTCAAGTACCTAATAATAATGACGACAATCGATTGTGTATCGTGATTGCATATTACTATTGACTGCAATGTTACCTCTATTCTCGTGGTATATACATTTAAGAAAACCGTGGAAAGCATGATTGTATAATATATTATTTTATAGGCAAGTTCAAACTAGGAATACTTTCGAAAAACCGATGACGCATACAAACGTATATTACCCGCCTAAACCTATATTTTATATTATATTCGAAACGAATACGATTAGGTGGTATATAATATATTATAATATGTGATATACATATTGTAACGACCGACGGAAAAAAAAGAAATGATTAACAATAATATTAATGCCTATTATTATATTTATACTTTAATATTATAATATACGATGTACGGGCACACACGACGCGATGTGCCCCGGTGATCGCGCGCTTTCTAAAGCCCCCCCCCCACCCCTCCCGTCCACGAGCACAACGCAGAGACCATTAGAATAATATCATTGTATAAAACAAGATCGAATAATAATAAATCGGTAATACCGACGTCGTTGTACATGCACAAGCCGCACATAATGTATATTATTGTGAAGAAAAAGTCGTACAACCCGAACGCACATTATATAATATATATATCTAATATACGAAATAAATAATAATATATTATATTGTCGGCGGGCAGCAGTCACAGACGCCATAATAATATTATTATATGAACGTTAGAACGAAGAATTGAAGAATAATGGCGAGGAAAAGAAAAATATGAGAAATAATCTAATCTGAATATTTGAAAGGGATGCTTAATAATAATATGTCATGTACGGGAAATCGGGTTGTCCGATTTGAACGTTACCTATATGTCGCGACGTGCTGCAAGTCTGCGAATAGATGGTAATAATATTTTGTAGAAAGTTGGATGTCGATGACTTTTATTTGGCACTTCTTAAGTCTAAGACTTACACGATCGTTTACTAGCTAAAAATTTGTTTCGATGACAACCTAATAACGGTACACCGTTTGAAATCTCTGACTGCCGTTTGTTTACAACCAAAAAAAAAAAAATATATACGTATAAAACCGACGACGTAGGTATATTATAATAATTGGTGCATTCGAACTTCGACGCCTTTCGCGGCAGTGCAGTACAATAAATTATAGCTTATATTATGTATATGATATAATAAGAGTGCTGCAGTAATATACAAGTAATGCTTTCGAGTTCAATTGCGTGTAACGTTTAAGGTCGCAAATAGAGGAAGGGGGAAATAAAAAATAAAAACATTTACAAAACTACGAAAACTTAATGTTTGCATGTATACTAGAAAGTAACTACGACGAGTATAATACAATCGACCAAGTATATTAAGTATGTCCAAAAATTCCCGTATCACACTGTAAAATATATTTCCGTGGTACATAGGCGTAATTTCGCTAAAATTCAGGGGGTGCAAAACTAATCAGGAAAGTTACAAACTTTCTACAAAATTGCAAAATAGGTACCGCTTGAACATTTATTTACTACTTTTTCAATACCAGTTCCTCGATCAAAATTCAAAATTGTATACACAATTTAGTATTATCATTAATAATATGAAGTAAATACATTTTATTATATAAATTAAAATAATTAGTAGACACTGTAATTTATTACATTGATATAGTATTAATACATATTAATTAACAAAATTAAATTAAACTTAAGCATCTACCATGTACAGTTGCTGCTGCATTGAACTCGTCGATTACAATTTATTTCAGAATCTATAACTCGATTTCTATCAATTTGTAAGTTGTAACATAGCTATATCAGACAGCCTTTCTTGTCCCACAGTTGTTCTGAGGTAAGTTTTAAGCCTTCGTAATCAGGAAAAACTTCGTTTACAAGATGATAGTGTTTGTAGGTATTGTCATAAATAGTGTAAAATTTCAGATAATAAAGGACACCTATTTTTAATTTCACCTTGTTTTATATAATCTAATTTGTTTTAAAATACACTATTATTTGAGTTAGTTTGTTTAGATTTGAATATTCTAATAAAGATTTTTAGTTCTATTTGAAGTTCATGATTATAAAACTTATAGGTGTTACTAATAATGTCTAATAACGTTAACATTATTTTATAAATATTTAAAAAATTGGCAAAATTATACATTATAAATATAGAAAATGTAGGGGGTGCAAAATGATAGTTTTGCACCCCCTCAACAATTCCAGGGGGTGCAAGTGCACCCCTTTGCACCCCCGAGATTACGCCTATGCCGTGGTACATCAAAATATGAGGGTTTTTCGCAAGTACATTCATTTTTATACTTTTAAATCAGTTTATTTTTATGAACATTTCAGTTGTAAAAACTGCATATTTGAATAAATTGATTTATACCACGGAGATACTTTGGGTCGTATGAGAATTCTGAGACTCGTCGTACGTAACGAGAGAGAGAGAGAGAGAGTGAGATAGAGAGAAATCGAGAGTTACATAGTCGGCTCCTTGGCGGAATAGGGTTGGATGGTTGGAGAAACGTCGAGCACAAACTTTGTGATAACGCGAAACAATATAATAACACGCATTCGAAAGCGGTCGTCTATATGTACCTGTATGTCGTATAAAAGTAATTTTATTTTTAATGAAAACAAATTTACTCCCTACGAACGCAGCAATAAATGTTTTCGCGTGCACTGCAGCGCAAAACAATTATTGCAGCCCCATAGTCGTACGGACGACGAGCTCCTGGTTGCTTGCTCTGCTACACATCACACACACATGCTCTGCACGTATAATAAAAACCATAGACAATAAGACAATGCTATTGTTGATGTTCATTTTTATTTTTTTTTTCGTAATATATTTACCTATGGAGGTGTATTTCGCTTTATGCGTGGTATTCGTTCTTATTGGTCTGATATTTTATTACTATCGTTATCATTTTATTTATTTATATTTTTATTATTATTGTATTTTATTTTTTTATCTCGTTTCGTGTGGTACAGATTCTTCGGCCATTACAATAATGTTATACCGTTGTTGAGCCCGGTGCTTTCGCGCGTGCGCATACCGGATCAGGTTTGCGTCGTACCTATATTATGCCAGCCGCGGTACGCATATTGATATTAATCATCTCGCCGGTCACGACATGCGCGGTGGCCGAGCGCAATCTGCGTGCTATATAATATAATATTATATTGAATATATGTGTGCTGTATAGACACAACAACACATGCCTTCCTGTATATACGATATTATGATTATCCAAGTGAGAAGCTGCACTTTGATGTCCGTGTATATACTGCATATATAGGTATACACACTCGTATAATAATGATACAGGTACATGCAGACATAATTATTATCATACTGCAACAAAACGTTTTTGTCCTGGTTAAGAGGACCGCACGAAATTCATTTTCCTATAGACAAGGATATGGTATTACATGACATTATTATCATGACGTGTTGTGGCGGACTGCTCTTCACACGTTGGCCGGTTGTTGTCATCTTACACCATCCTCGGTGACATATTATATTATTATTATCACGCATATTATGCCTACATGACGTGCAGGTGTTCATCGTGAGGGTTTGAGTTCGGAATTTGTATCAGGAGGTGATGTTCAGTTCACGACCACGACGACGTAGGTCTAGAAACATCTTCTCGAACGTTTTCTCCAGTATTAAGTGACTCCGTGATTGGCCGCGAGCACCGTGGTCTAACGATCCGTCGTTAACCGTATTGGAAGTTGTTCGACCTGTGCATCAGGCGTATATTGCGTTAGACGGAATACACTCATCGGGTCCGGTCTGACGTCCAAATCATATACTACTATCATCATACGGTTTTTAAGTGATCCGGATCGGTGCCCCAGTGGAACCCTCTTCCGTTTTTCGACTAGTTAGTATACAAGTTTAGTATACAAGACGTGTCCGGACTAGACGTTTGACACAGCGATGGACGCGCGTCCATCGGTTGTCGCAGCTATGCACTTATATACCTATTACGACTGCTGGCCCATGGTTGTCCACTGCAGTACATACACGAGCATTAAATAGACTTACCACCAACCGAGAGAGCAACCCATTAACCCCTGCGCGAGTTTAATGTACATTAAAATTCTACCCGCTTTTCATTCTTCTTCTCCTCGTACGTCTCGGTGCGTTTATATATTTACGCAGCGTTTTATTCGTACCATTATTCTCCGTCGACTGATTGAAAGGTATATAATATGTATACACACACGCACAATAAACTCATGCACGCTGCACGTATAAACGTGTATAATACGCCGAGGTTCGTTGTTTATATATATATTTTTTTTTCTATATACCTATCTGCAGTATAATATAGGCGGCGGCGAGGGTGTGAAAGGTCACCGCCGCGCGCACACACACAATAATAATATATATAATATATTGTTGGAATTCGATTTGCGTCAGAGACGGTGTGAATATAAAAAGACAATGCGAAGTGTTAGCGGGCACGTATATATACAGCCGGTTACCGATACGTAATAATAATAATAATAATATGGTCGTCGTCGTTTTATGTACCTACATAATCGACTCGAAGATTTTCGAAACGACGATTCCGGGACGCCCACCCCCTTCCCCAAACTCGAAGAGCGGTGACCGAATGGGGGGGAGAGATCGTTTACGACGACGACGTCGGCTTTTATTGGGCTTTTTTTTCGTCTTAACGATGTATACCGCTAGAGGACGCCGAGACAGGGGATCTATCATCCCCTGCTTTATTGCCGCGTACAATTGCAGTGATAATATTATAATGCTGTAGGGAGCCCGTCTGTGTAATGTTGTGCTTTTTTTTATAATATTATTGTAATAATCACGAGTGGATATTGTAGTATTGTAACTATCATATACTCTGTCTATATTCTTTAAACCGATTACTGACTATTTTTGTTTTTGTTTGTTTCAGGTAAGTACGCCTCTCGATAATCCATCCGCAGTAGACTTCGCCGATAAGTGCGATGCTTCGTACCGGGCACTCCGTCCAATTTTGTGTTAATATATAGATATGCGTTAATGCAACAGCCGACCGGGTCCTAAGTAACGCTCTTAGATTGTACACATATGTACACGTCTTGAATTGCCGTAATTGCGTGATTGCAGGCCAGCGATACGGTTTGCAGTGTCGTTGCACATAGTATAGTAAGTATTTAATATTTTAATGTGCTCACGGTTTACTCGGATTTATTTGGGAAAAGCGTGTCTGCGGTGGGTGAGACGAGGGGAGGTAGAGCATAATAATTGTGGGTACGACCGGTGGTGTGCGACTGCAGAGGTGATTAACAAATTGCGGTCGGCGGAACACAAACGAAAGCAGTTTGCCTATCGGCTTTTTCCAATAATAATACAATATTAATATAGGTTCGCGGGGAGATATTGGTAAATGGCTGGGGCTCGTCACACGCGCACACGACGTATTTCGTATATACATGATGTCACGCACGCACTCCAGATCGCGTGCATTTTATGCATAATATAATATTATAATACATTATATTGTATACGACTTACAATCGCGGCGCACACGCCACACATGCCCACGTCTCTGTTTGTTTTTCGTCGGAGTCGTCCAAGTCGTAGTCATCGCGCGTCGCACCGGCACAGCGATATTATACAGTGACTGTAATATAATATATTATAATATATAATATGTATAATAATGTGTACGAAGACGACTACGACGACGACGACGACGACGTCGGAATACACACTGCACACATTAACTTGACTAATGGGCTGGTCCACCCCCGCCCCGGAACTCGTTCCCTCGTCCACCGTATATATTATATTATGTATACACATTATAACGTGGTAGAGATATATGACGCGTACATAATATAGGTACCCATATACATATACATATATTATTATATACATTTATTGTATGCTCGGCCCGACCTCTCTCTGACGCGGATGGCATACGCACACACACGAAAGTCCATTAGTCCGTTTGAGAGACTACTCACCGTCGTCGGAGGTGTTGTAAACCAGTCGAATAAAGTGCCAAATAATATTTATCGACTCGACGCGTCTTCGTGTCGTCGTCGTCGGATAAAACACGACCGGGATAGTAGAACAGTACTGTTTTTTCCCCTTTTTTCTTTTTGATTTATCGATATACTTTTCTCGCCTCTTCTTTATATGCATTCACGTATATACATATCAGAGGCGAGTGTATTATACTTAATATTATATACATATATACACATTATGATGACCTTTCCACTTTACGAATGCGTTCTTTTAAAAAACAATAAGTCGTCCGACGCACGCATTCCGTTTCACTTATTCCCGCCCGAAATAGCGTGTAGGTATATATTATATTATATGAATATAATATACGAGCCATGTGTGTGTGTGCGTCTATACATTACTATATATTATTGACGATACACATAAAAGAATGAAATCAACAATTTCCCGCTGAAACGCAGGAAACGCCGAGTTGACAAATATACACACCGACGAACTGGTTACCGTTGATGGTAAAAACCGGATTCGTGCAGTCCGCTCGCGGTATACCGCGGCAGCGGGTATAATGTTTACACTGCAATGTGCGTCTGTACACATTATATAAGGTGCAGGGGGTTACAGGGTACATAATAATATATAATGATACGAAAATGCCTGAATGAAACGCGTTCTGCTCAACAATAATAACAATAAACCAAATCGGTTCACTCATAAAACGTCATGTGATAAAAACAAAAGACGCTGTGTATAATAATTTCAATTCGTCCGTAATATATATTATTTCGTTATTTTAATGAATCGCATTTTGCATACCTAATCTCACTGTTGTTTTCGTTGATTTTCATTTTTGTTTCCTACCGAATAAAGCATAAAGTAATAATTGGCGCCCGCTCACACAGCACAGTGTAAAATTGGTCTACGCCGTGAATATACGTTAGGAGAAAAAAAATGGATTGAGATTCATGTCCGACTATATACGTATTTAAACGTTATTTCCGAACGTCTTGACGGATATAATTATTATTATAATAATAACAACGTAATATTATACATTTTTTTTTTATCGCGCGTTATTATTTTATTTACTGTAATATATGTCGGTAATTGCAAAAAGGAAAACATAATAATAAAAATTGGGTCCACAGCCGCGTAGAACGTATAATTTTAAAAAGTCATTATAATGTAGCTGCAAGAGGAATAAATTGAACAGTACACACACATACACTTTGGTTTCTTATTAAATTATAATAATTGTAATCCGAGAGGAAATTACTTCCCGAATGATTATATTTTACGCTCGCGGAAAAGATTAGTCCAACTATACATTAACTCGCAAATGCTTAAGTTTAAAATTTTTTTTTTTAACACTGAGGCTTTTTTAAGTTTTAATGAACGGCTTTCTTATATTATACGTACGTACACACAGTAATAATGTTATTTTCTGTATATATATATATATCAAGTGTATAAAATCGATAAGGCGAAGCACGCTGGTCCATACCGTACATACCAGTCTACACTGCAGCAGCTAGTACATGATGTATAAAAAAAAATATATATTTGTATACGTCATGTGCTCGCGATGAATGTGTATATACATTTAGGTATACACAGTACACACACCTACCTACCTATATATATTCCTGTAGTAACCACCCACCGGAATAACTACCTACTATTTATATTTATATATATATACATATATATATACGGAGGAAAACTTTTTTTACTGTCGTTATCTTGAAAAATAAAAATCGATTTCACCGGAGGAATGATTAAATATTGTACTGTCGGGTGAGTACCTACACGCGTTATAGGTGTACGTATGTATAAGTATATCCGTCGTACATATCTATAGGTACACTATACTGTTATATATTATATCTCTTCGGAGTTTATTAAATTCTCCATCTGCACTGCAACGGCGACGAAGATTATAGGCAATAATTTTCAATTTAATACTCGCGATGTATATTATGATAATTCGCTGGACGTTTTCTGATCGCATAATATTATTATTGCGGTCGGCCGACATACATTGTACCTAGGTTCCTTTGATTATATTACCGTGTCGCACGATTTCATAATACAATAACCACAACCCCGCGAAAACGTAAGTGTAAAAATGTGTAATATTGTATTCTTCGATTTTTCCGAAATCCGGGACCACTGTACGACGACGGCAGTGATTCGGAGCTGACGGGGCGAGCAGCTCTGCCATTTTTTTTACGGAGCACGGAGGTGACTGTTTCGAAATAAATAATTATAATAATATGTAAAAACGTTTCGTTGTTCGGTCAACGCGTACTCTATAGTATTATATATCAAGATAATATTGTAATGCGTGTAATAATGAGTAATAACGCGTCGCGGTAATCGTGCAAATATAGGCGCCGTCCGGGAGACGATTGCATGCGATAATCTTTGGTATAATATTTTACACGAACAAAATAGATTATAGTCTGTTACTCATTATTATTTATTATTCGTTAGCGCGGCGAGTGTAAAAAGAACGGAAAAAAATATAAACGGCCGCTCGGGCGACAAACTGCGTTCGTCTCTCTCTATCTCTATCTCTCTATGTATATCGTCCCGTCCGAAGCGATATTGTTCTCGAAAAATCCGTCTTATATAATATTATGTCCTCGTGTACACAATTTAACAATAATAATAATAATAATATGATAATCTTCTTCGCCGAATCGTACGTCATATATCAGCGTTATTACGTACACGAGATCGTTTGTTATTAAGAGGAAAATTAATGTATTAAACGAGCGCATTCGTTGCAAATTATGTGATATTATACTATATAGTTTGTATAATATTATACGCTTCGACGGTGTTGTGTGTGGTGGCGAGAGTGAGAGAGAATGGAGCTGTAGAGTGGTCCGAGATTATTTGCGGCGGACGCAAAACGATAAAATATATTAATAATAATAATAATAATGACTAATCAGCGAGAGGCGGTGGTGTCCCCCTCGCCATACTTGCGGGCGCGCGCCGAAAACGAGTAGCCGCAGAAATAAAAAAACTAGTCCGGACAAATGCGATTAACGAAAATATAATATATACATTATATTAATATTATTATTATTAAAAACGATGTATTCAAAGTGTGTGTGTAGAATATAATAATATATATAATATACTCTACGCCGCCGAGTCCTCAGGGCCCGGAATTATACCGAAAACTATTATACACACACACACACGTGTATGTATATATATTATAATAATAACGTTTCCGAAAACTAATTTATACGGTCGGTCTTACCACAGACGTGCACGCGTATATATCATAACAGACGCAAGCGCGTAGGTTTACGTGTACGTTTTAAAGTATGTTTTAATTAGTATATCGTCGTCGGGAATTATTATTATTATAATATAATTATTATCAAGCTGCACGCGAGACCGCAAACCTTGTCGTCGCCGTAGTCGTAGTCGACAAAAGAGGACACTGTAATATTAATATATATGGTTGCAGTTTGATGCACCGGCTGGGTATATTAGATTATGTAGTTTCCGCACGTGTGAGGACACTTTTGTTTCCTTTAACAAAAAAAAAAACATTTTAAAACTCCCTTTACGGCAAATATTTGAGAAAACAGATTAGTACGCGATTTGAGACATTCGTTGAGAGCTGAACTGCAAAGCGCTCCGCCCATTTCCTAAAGACGTTAAAATAACAAGCATCGATCGGCGCAAATAAATCGTCCTGCAGTGTAAAATGTAAAAGTTCGAGCGCGGTTATGAAAAAGTGGTTTATTTCTCAATTTTTTTTTTCTGTTCGCATTTTGTCCGTGTGCAGTAAACGGTACTATCGCGACAGGTACGAACAGTTACGACTAAAATACACACCCTCTTGCCATATACGACGAGAACGTGGGGAATTAGTGATATCATTGTATAATATAATATATACGTTTCACGCGATTCACACTTCACCACGAAATCGAAAACAGTTGTAATTACGCGTCGTTATTTAGATATTATAGCTTGTGGTATTGATCAGTTCTCGAATTATACAATTATTTTTCCTCTGCTGACAACACTGCAGGAAATATCTGCGGACACACGACTTATTATAACATTATTGGAACCGCAAAAAATCCATTTTCAAAACTTTATATTATAAGCTCGTTAGGGACGACCCAATCACTGAGCCGCGGCCGTTCTTATACACATAACAGTCAAAATTTACGCACCGCAGATAATTGGTTTTATTTTTATCCGACGGATATACGTCCAACCCACGCGATCTCCCGGCCATAATATTATATTATGCGTTAAATGCGAAAAAAAAATATATATCTCATGCCAGACGATTGCAGTGTATCAATGTGTTCGCACAACATGAACACTTATATAGAGTCAACCCGGTCGCCGACCATTAGCTCATATTATATTTTTTTAAGTCACTATAGGTAATCGATCAAAACGCCCAATGACGGCGGTCGTACCGGAAACGCCGCTGCAAACACTGCTGCAGACGGATTAATCGTCGTTTTCGCGTTACGCTATTTAAATATTTTGCTCGTCGATCGGATTAAAAATGTAATTCCTAATAGGTATATATTATTCTGCACAATAATAATATTATATATACATACACATTGTGTAATCGATTAATATTAGTTTGATCTCGAGCAATGGCCGACCTGAATCGTTATTGCAGGCTATTTTTAAATTATAATATACAAGTAGACCGATATTGTGTATTGCCGATTTAGGTTCTGTTCAAAATGAATATTATCACTCCTATATTATACTATATCATATAAATTATATATACTACGGCTCATATTATCACCCTCAGACGCCGCGTCGGCCGACGATGACGACGATTCCACCGTACGTTAGTTTAAACATATATAATTAATTGATGTTGTCGGAGCAACGAAATGGCTAGTTGAAAAACATTTCTATTTAGTCAGTACAGACAACACACTGCATTGCGTTTTTATATTTTATTTGTTTCTCGCTTATTATTAACCTCGGGGATATTATATTTGAATCAGCACCACCGCAGCGATGTAATATACGCGTATAAACTACCACTCGACTGTTATACACCATATATTATTATTATATGCTCAACTAATAGCAAACTTGATAAACGTATACACAGATTTGTATACGGTGTATAACATCATAATATGTGCGCGCCGTCGGACCTTCATAAAATCATACTTCTGTAAAACGATTTTCCATATTTGCGGGTCGGGTCTTTTAGCCATATGTACAATATAATATACACACAATACACGTCGAGCCATCTCTCAGCAAGCGAGCACATTATGCACATAAACACACAAAAGCGTGATTAAGGTTGTGTGTGTGTATGTTTAACCCACATTGAAGAAAGTTATATGGTTAGGAAAAAATATTCAAATCAATTTGACAAATGAGTAGTTTACACGCACACCCGCTTTTTAAGGGGTTTTATATAGGCAGTTTTAATGATAATATGTGAAGAGTTACAACTTTTAATCTTAAATATATAATATTTTAAACACCGATTCAAGGTGACGTCTTACAAGTGGCCACGTGTCGGTATCATTGTCGGTTGTCCTGCGAGATTATAATATTATAGAAAATAAGTTTCACTCGAAAATCAGTCACTCAGGGCACGACGACGATGTTTTCCTCGGCGCTTGGTATGTTTTTATTTTCTTGATACAAACAAAGTTATTACTGTTTTCAAATCGAATGTTTGTATGTTTTTCAAACTTTTTTCTAAACCAATGATTTAAAAAAAAAAATTAAAAACTCTTGGGCATAGGAAATCACACTGTGTATTATAATTTGGTTTCTCGACTATGGCCCCGAGTGGTCTTCCCGCAAATCGGACTTTTCACGAACACTTTATGGGTGTTTGGCGTCCTCTTATATTATTATTATTATTATGTGCACCGTTTTCTCGAGTGGCCTCCTATTATATAACATTATACCTATTATACGCGTACGTCGGCCGTGCGATAGTTTTTCGCCGAGCTATTAAAAACATGGCCGCCGACGTTATTATCGTTTAGCCGCGCGCGGACCGTAATCGATAGAAGGAGGAGGAGGAGGAGGAGGTGGAGGATGACGAGGAAGCAAGGGGTGGAAGAGGCGACGGCGACACGCGGCAGAGGGCACAAACACACACTCGCGCGCGCGCGCGCTATCGACTAAAAACGGACTGTGGTCGTCGGCCCGGCGCGGCGAAAAACGAGCGGCAAGAAAGACGAACGGCCGAAGAAAGGGACCTTCGTGGAGTGTACTTTTTGTAGTGTCCATCCGATATCGACGCAGACGGTAATCGACGGCCGTCATGTCGTCATAATAATATTCTAATGTCAGCGACTTGGTGACAACAATTTGAGAAAAATAAGAAAAAAAATATTTCGCACGTATTACAAACATACTTACATACTTCAGCCGTATACAAAGTACCCATACAATATATAGGTGGCCACCGCAGTGGTCGGTCGTGGTATACTGCGGTGTTTCGCAGTAAATCGAGATTCGGCGAGATCCGTTTGAAAAACAGAAATTAACATATGAAAACGATCGTGTACATCGTGGGTAAGGCCCATATACACATCGTGGTGGCGTAAACTATCATATTGTTGTACACATATTATATAATATAATATTATATTTAATCGTTTATAATATACCAGGACACTGTAGAGACTTGCCCTCGTTTATAGTTTCCCAGGGACGGAGAGCGAGAAAAAAAACATAAACCCGACAGAAAACGGATACACTCCGATCATGTTCGGGTCAGAGTTTATGGTTTGAGTATACACAAGCATATAGCCAACTCGTATCTGGAATGTGTGTGTGTGTGTGTGTGCTGCACGATAGAAATGCGACGGCATCGCGGTCAAGTCCAACTTAGTCGGCTCGAGTTTTTTTCGTTATCGGATATGAAAAAAAAACTCCACACGGCCCTCCCTATCTCCAGAACACAACCCCCTGCCCGTGTCCTTATGTGCTCTAATAGTTTTTGTAATTGTACCTACTCCGAAACGTACGTCCACGACGATAACACGGACAGGTTAGTGGTCTGTATTGATGTGTTTACCTCATAGTTACAATAATATAATATGTATAACTTCGCGAACTCGGCATGTACACAATATAATAGAGTCGTACGTGTAATTCAATATCATGTTATTGTCGTACTATAAATAAGCGTACGATGGTTAAAATGTTATTATTACTGTTTACATCACCGCAGCAAGTATATATAATCATTATAATGATGTTATGTACGAACTGCGTAATATGATGGAAATATTATAATATAATATTATATATGATATTGAACCCTATAATTGTTAGCTGCAGTCTGCCTGTAGTCTTATCTTAACCGAATTTCTTGGGATTTTTTTTTCGCGTTTCCAAACGAATAACACACAGCGATATGTATAATAATATGAACGTATTCTACGAGGAAATATCGTGCGCTTTTCCGGTCGTGTGCCTTTCCGGTCGTGTGCTCGAAGATGTGTATTCGTATTCGTATTCGGCGGCGGCGGAGGAGGGTACACTATAGTCTGCATGCGCAGAGCGAAGAAAAAATAATAATAAATAAATAGAACGCTTTCCTCCGAAAAATATGTGTTTTTTTCATATGTACATAGGTGTATACGCATATATATATAGGTAAACATTGCCAAAAGTAAACGTTGCCTGGTCGCCGCCGCCGTGGGGCCGAATTGGGTGAGTATACCTATATGTTTGAGGTGTGTTTGTGTGTGTGGGAGGGCGCACGCGAGACTTGCAAGTCGATATATTATATGGCCGAGCCAACTTTTCCATTTTCTACCGCAAAAGATATAGCTACTATATTCTCTCGGTTGTGTTTTCGTACCATTATTTTATAATAACATCCCCAGGGCCGCCGCCGTCGCTTCGACGACGTGTGTGCGTGTGAGCGAACTCGGCGATTTTTGTTTGACCTTCTCGTATTATAGTGCAGGACTATCAGTGTGTATGTGTGTGTGTGTGTGTGTGTGTGTGCATGTATCTTACACGTATAGTTAGGTATCTGTAGGTATATATAAAACACTATACGAATAGTACGTTATACGCGCAGGTCACAGTGCGTTTACGGAGGTATTTTTTAAATTACGTAGGTACGATAATATTATTATGTACGTATAAAGGTACGTAAATATACGATTCTATCCGGAAGACGTTTCCTTAAATTATTATCATCATTGTTATTACGACGGAATTCGTAAAGAAAGAGGAAAAAAGGATTGCATATCAGTGTGCAGTGTGCGTACGTGTGTGAAAGAGCAAAAGAAATAATAAAATAAATCGTTGGACTCGTATCTGTATATGTATACTTACATACGTATGTGAGTGTTTGTATGTGTGTATGCGTAGCACACCCCTCTCGATTGCACTCCTCCGCCGAGCCGCTTTTATCGTGAATTATTTCCTATCGATCGATCGGTTATATTTTCTATATGGTATACACACACACACACACACAAGACCCTCACCCACGCCCGCACGTACAATGACTGACGACTACAGTGGCAACGTCGTCGTCGAATACATATAACGTTGGCCTATTATAATATTATAATACGAGCGTGTACGTTTGTATACCTGTCGCTCGAGCAAGACGTTTTCTCGATCGTTTTGCTCTGAAAGCCCGATCTCGATGGAAAACGGTAGGACGACGAAGACGGTCATTTCTTTCGCTTGGGCGTACACCTACGCTATTGTAGCGTGTCGAACATATATCCGAAATAATACTTTCAGAGAGATCTATCTGTCGTCCATTTATATATACATAATATGTCATATTATTACACGTATCAGGTCGGCGGGCGGTCTGAGCGGGGAAACCGGAAGACGGAGTACTCTTCGCCGATTTTTCTTCTTGTAAATGATAAATAAACGCGTCCCCTGATCACAATACCCGGTCGGAGACGAAGGTATACAATATAAATATTCGTTTTGTCGTTCTGCACCTAGGTAATCCGACGTAAACACTCGTCTTGACCGGCGTAAGTCGTATATATATATAGACATATAAAAATCGTGTATATATATATATATATTATATTATACATACCTACACTCACACACTGCCCGTTTGTGAACCGTCTTCATATTATTATTATTATTATGATAATATCGTCTATAGTCTCTGTGGCAAGGACCAAAAGGTTCGGTACTCCAAATCGGGTGTTCTATACATTTTATGTAATATTATCATATACATGCACGTATATAGTTTGGACGGGTCGAATATAAAAGAGTGTGCTTTTCAATTCATCCGCGTATATTATTATAATAAACGGTATCGATTTTTTTCGGCAAAATAGTGAGACGGAGGATTTCTGCGGCAACTCACTCCTCTATGTTTAATACCTACCGTCAGTTCGCAAACAAGAGAGAGGGATAAATAGTGCGCGTGCGAGAGAGAGTGCAGTGATAGAGAGTACGGCGAGTGCGGAACAACGTCGAGTTGTGTGTGTGTGTGTGTATGAGAGAGAGAGAGAGAGAGAGAGAGAGAGAGAGAGAGAGAGTGAGAGGGAGAGGGTGTGTGAGAGAGAACCGATTGAATACACAAAAGCCCTCGAAAGCGATTTCTCATCTGTTGTGTGCGGCGGATAATTGTTTTTTGTTGTTTTTGCACACCGCCGGTGGTGGTGGAGGAGAAACGGCGCGCAGGGAGCTTGAAGGATCTGTCCGGCGGAAAGCAGCTGAAATCTGTGCCATTGTGCCCGAGGTGTAAACGAAGGGCCCTATTGTTTTTCGGCACCATTCATCGCAGCCGCCGTGTATACCAACCTCTTTATATGTCTATATATACACACACACACACACCTATATATTTATTATACACCTATAGACGTGGACGGTGTGGCGGAGGGCGCATGAATGACGACGGGCGAGACGACGAAAATTTTTTTTTTATGAAAATTATTTATTTGAAACGCGTTTTTATCAATTTCATGGCGTTCCTATATACGTGTATAATAACGCACCTAAGCTCAGGCGTGCTTAAATATTGTTTATTTTTGGGTAAAAAAAAAGTGAATGATATGCTGTATCGCCTGTATCTATATAATATCATGTGTGTATTGTCAGCTGGCGGTGACAGGCATATACGGTAGTCTTGTGTTACAGTGGCTTATAAACGATTTCGAGTCAGGTCCTAAATACATTATACATGGTACATTGTTTCGTGGCCAGTATATAGGTTTTAAATTGTTTTTTTAACCACAACAAATATTGTACATAACTTAGGTAACAATTGACAGATTTGTTAAATGGTGCTCCTTTCGGATGTCGTTATTATTTTCACCAATTTAATCGAATAATATTTGAAAACATTTAAACTGATATTGAATACCCGATTCGTCAGCTGCAGTACCATACACAACCAACGTACATAATATAATAATATATATATAAATATTTATTTCCGCCACCCATATACATGTATATTATTATTTACTCTACATTATAATATCATAATATGAACGACGACCATATTTAAAGTACCCACCTACATTGTATTGTATATACATATTTTGTGAACGGAATATTATATATTGACGGGACCTCTTTGATGTAAATACAAACGATTTGTGCTCGTCCTGGTGCAGTGTGTACACTGCAATATGCGCTTATGGTCTGGTATATATGGTATGCACATATAAATGCAAGCGTATACCTTATATTTATATATAGATGTATGTATAGCATAATAATTTAGCCCGTTGTTTATTGGAATTGTCCGGTCAAATAAATAGCGGTTGTGTGTGCGTGTGCAAGCGTTGGGCAGGTAATTATTATTTTTCTACTCCCGAGTCCCGGGGCATCAGACGAGTTCGCGGACGTCCGATGCAAATATTGATACGTATATATAATGTACACACAATGTACTGCAGTCGTGCAAATATGCTTTGCAGATTGTGTGTGTGTGTACTCACACGAATTAATAATAATAATAATATTGAGCGGAAGAAAAATACACAACGCACAGTGTATTTACGAAAAATCGTTAATAATAATGAGTACCTATATTATGTTTATGTGTACGTACGGTATTATATATTATTGTGTATTATTATCGCGGGAATAAAAAATAAACGCACCACTGTTCGACCTCATCGGCGCGTATGTACATAATATTTTATATACAATTTTACCGGAGAGTATAAACCTGCACTGATACAATAATAGCTACGGAGGTGGCCCGGTTAACTAAAAAAAATTAACTTAAAGCAGAACATAGGTATAAGGTATATTAAAGTTAAAAGCTAATATGAAGAAAAATACTAACTTTACTTGCGGTTAAAACGAAGAGTTTTCTTAAGTTTTTCTAATTACCACATGGGTCAGTTATGATTAAGTATTAATATTTTTTAAACAATTAATAAACATTATAAACATTATGTTGTCATAACTTAAAATGCATTCTTTGTTGGTTATTACTTCACACTTTATTTACATTTAAAAAAAATATATATGCAGAGTGTTGTGTGATTAAACAATTAATTTTAATTACATTCACGGGCAAATATTGTGTATAAACATAATCTTATCTTAACGTATAATTTTCAAAATTAACTGAAAAAAGCTTAAGTTGTTACAATGAATTCTTTATCTACCTAAACGTACATAATAATGAAATTAACTATTTGCTTGAAAAAGTGTACACAAATCAACTTTTTAAACGGGTTAACACCCTTGCACTTTACAATAAGCTCATATTTGTCAACGACCGACCACATTGATCACAAACAGAATCGAAGACTTTCCAGCTGTAATTCTGAAACGACTTTTCTCCGAAGGTTCTTTTTCACGTATTCGAGATGTTTGCATAATCGTTTTGTTATTTTTTTTATCTCGTAGATACGAGCTTTTCACCACTCCGTCACACAGAAAGCAGCTGAAAATACATGAGTGCGTACTCTTGTATGTGTGTATGTGTGTGTGTGTGTGTGTATTCCATGTCACTCCTATTGTTTTATAGGTCGACCATTACCTATTCAAAGAGCACATTTTTTTCCGTCTGTAAACCGTTTGTGAAATCAAATTTCGAGGAAAACACAAAACAACACATCGACTGACGGGACGACAAAAATAATAAAATGTTTACGGTTTAGGCCCTTTCACAATATTGTCTGGTGCGGGAGTATAATGGTTTATGGGCATCGGAGAAGAATGAAAAAAAACCTAAGCACAAAACCAGTTGCCTTGGCGTCGTGTACACAGAAGTTTTGTTGCGCGTTCGAGGGTGGTGTGCGGGCGGGTGGGGGGTGCTCGGTTAACCCTTAAAATGTCTTCCTTATGTCGTGCGTGTGAAGTCCGCTTAAGGTTCTTTTATTTGTTTATTTTATTATATCGTTGTTTTTTTTCCCCATTCTCGATGGGCATTTTCAATCGCTATAATATGGTGTTCTCGGCGGGGCGTTCGTGGGTTATGACGATATACATATATAATATATATATACACTATTGTACAATCCGTATTCCGCGCGGCGATCGACATTAATATGGTGTCGTGAAAAACACCCGGAAATCACCATCAGCCCTGCAGTAGTATAACGACAAACGTCGTGTCTGCTGGTCCTCTCTCTCTCTCTCTCTCTACATGCATATATATAATAATATAATATAAAATATAATATGTAGGTACAGTTTAAAATCACACATTCTCAAACTCCGTGTGGGGTGTATCGGCCGGACGAGAATATTTATGTGTTCACCTTTTTTTTTTCTTCTTTTTTTATATCATCCCGTGGTATCATTTATTTATTCAAACCGAAACTAAAAGGGTATGAGATTTATCTTTTTGTCGCCGTCCACTGACGTCGCTCGCTCCACGTGCTGCCATTATCAAACGTTTTTCGTTACATTTACGGACGGTACACACAATATAATTAATGTGCGTGTATAGATTCTTTTGTACAATATATTATATAATGCAGTGTATACAAATATATACTCGAGTCCATATTATAGCTGACCATCGCCGTGCGCAACCGAAAGAAATAACGCAATATATTACGTTTAATATGTATATATTGCATGGTATATAGTTACGATATCGGCAAACGACATCTGGACAGTATACATATATATATATATTATATTATGCCCGTTGGTTTACAATACGAACGCATTTCCCCAGATGCATTACAACAATATTATGTACGATATAATATATGATATTGTGCAGGAAAAGGAAAAAATCTCGAGCGGACTTGCGAGTCTATACCTATAGTGTGCCTATATAATATAATATAATGTTGGTATGTATATATTTATTATATATATATATATATATATATATTATATTATATACGTACGCTAGTACGGATTAAACGTAGTGCCTCGTAAAAAAACGGTCGGTGCAGCGCGAGGAAATAATAATATAATATAATATTATTATTCACGATAATGGACGGTGTTGCTGCACCGGCGCGAGCGAGTGTGTGTGTATGAATGTGGGGAGGGGTTTTGGGGGGAGGGGGGGAGAAATAGCGTCCGGGAAATTATCGTAACTATTTATATAGGTATAAAACACCCATACAGATATCGTACCGGGCGATCGGTTTTATTGTACAAATAATATTATGTTTATTGATTTAGAATAATATATTATACATATATATATATATATATATATAACTAAGTATATCGACGTATAGGCGAACCATATATATATATTTAATATATAAATACATGCTCGTTAGACTGCTGTGCGTTACGGGTAAGAGCGCGGCGTGCCGGGCGCATTAAACAGAACAATAGGTAATGATCGTAATACGGATAAAACTTCGGACTGACCTAACCCCGTCGAGTCGAAAACGGCGCATTTATTATTATTGTTTATAATATGCGAGCACAGCCTCCGCGATCGTCGTCGTCGTCGTTGTTGTCGGGGGGACGTATAACAAATATATATATATATATATAAATAATATAATAAAATAAAATAAGCAAAGGTAATATTATTTAATGTGTAATTGGCGTCGTACTCCCGAGAGATTTTTTTCCTCCTCCGATCAGTCGGGGCGTAGGGGGGGACACACCGCGGTGGCGGTCAGAGATCGCTACGAATATATAATATTATGTATACTGCAGCCACACAGGCACTCGTTTATTATATCAACGTACCTTTTATTATTATATTCATCAGCGATTCTACTTTTGCGCGACGTCGTTAACCCTTAACGTCCGCAGTCGGTTATTCACCATCAGTCCACCTCGTCACTATATAACAATATATACCTTAGCCCTTAGGTATTATACGCCATGTATACTGTCCGCCGTCCGAGGTCTTCTTCGGGTTTGCGATGCCGTACGGATATTATACGGTTTCGTTTTTCGGCCCTTTATATGCGTATAATATATAATAATAATATTACAGTCTCTCTCGGATTTGTCGTCGAGGGCATAGGCGCAACTAGGGGGGTGCTTGGGGGTGCTTCAGCACCCCCAAACTTTAATTTAGCACCCCCAGTTCCAAAACAGCAAAAATTGAAAAATCATATGAAAAATATAGTTTTTTTTAGCTTAACTTAATGTTTTTTTTTTTATTTCTTCGTTTTTAGCAGAAACACAAATTATTGTTTGTAATGATTATAGGTACCTATATCAAATATTAGAATTTAGAATTCTTCAAATTTTTTTGTAAATTTTCTGTTAGAAATTTATAAAAGTTTTTCCTTTCATAGCTAACATTATAAATGTTGATAGAAGACTCCTCACAATTGGTACTATCTTAAATAATAAAAAAAAAAAGTTTACTGGAAAGTAACATACTTTTTTTATGAGCGTTTGAATCTAAAATGTGTACAACATTGAACTTTCAATTTTTATCAGTAAATTAACGAAATTTCATCTACCAATTTTTGATATTATATTGTCCTAGTATAGATACTTGAAATTTTTATCAAATGTTAAAATTAAAATTTTCCTTACATGGTAAAATGTTTAAACAATTTTGACTCTTTTTGAGGTATTTATAACTGAGAAATTTTTATTATTTTATTATTTTATTATTTTTCATTGGCAATTCATAAAATATTTTCTTTTCACAGTTAAGGCCCAAGATTAAAAATGTTAATAAAAGATTTCACATAAGTTTGTCTACCTATAAAAAACCGTATGCTTAAACTTGAATTTTTTATGAGTGTTCGAACTTATAATTGTCACGATATTCGATATTCAGCGGTAAGTCGAATTCTCATTAATCGATTTTTTTTTGAATTTGTTGTATTTCCAAAATGAATAACCGTAGACTCTTGAAATGTTCACCAAATATTTATATTAGCATTTTCCATACATCAAAAATTCTTTAAACACTTTTGAATTTTTATGAACTATTTATGAGACAATTTTTCAAATTGAATTCAAATATAACACATCCACTACAACGACATTCTCAACAACTATTGTACAGAAAAGCGGTACCCACTTGACCACATTTTTTTTTATCCATTTATACATCCAGGTTACTATTTTTATCACCTAAATAATATAATATACCTCATGTATTCATCAGGTATATTACTGTTGATTTACTTAAATATTAGTGTCCTTATGTGTTCATGGTGCATTTAGGAATGGTTATAGTAATTATAAAATCAAAGTATGACGTATGTTATTTTGGGGTGTGGGGGCGTAGCCCCCGCGGGTTTGTGTTCTCTACATAATTTTAGCACCCCCAGTGTTTGGCCTCTAGTTGCGCCTATGGTCGAGGGCGCGGCGGGCACTTTACATATTATAATAATTTCGCGAATACGACTCAGCCCGCAGTGGAAAATTTCGGTAGCCCTCTCGAACTCCGCAAGGGTGATGGTGGGGGGGGGGGGCGCCGAGTTAATGAGGTCGTGGTAATGCGATTCGGTCGGTTAGCTCGGTCTGCAGTCGCGGGCGGACGGAAACGAAAACGAAAAGAATGATGTAGAAAAAATAAGCGCGAGGCCCCGCAGCCTTGTCGCTGAGTAAAAAAAAAAAAGAACAAATAATAATACGACGCGTATTAGCTGAGTATACCGAAAACTTGAGCACCCGCCGAGATTATCGACTTCTGTTCGCCGGTTTTCCGTAGCAACACACTTCCCGTCGCCTTCTTCATACACACACACACACACACACACACACACACACACACACACACACACAACACACACACATGGTGCATATAGTAGGGCCTTCCTGTTCCGGCGGCGGTGACGCGTAAAACATGCTAATGTTTGCGTGTCGATTATTTTCGCTCGACGACAACGACGACGACGTTCCGACATTGTATATTATGTATATATAATAACCTGTTTACATCGGTGGATATAGCGAGTGAAAGAAAATAATAATAATAATAATAATAATAATAAAAAAAAACTTTATGAAAATAAATACAATTATTAATCTCCTTCAGGAAAAAGAATAACACACACTTGTATAGTTATATATACATGATAATAGATTATATATACATATATATATATATATTGTATATTATTATATTGGTGAGACAGGTAGGTACTACACGTCAACACATGTACGTTTGCGCCGTAGACCGTATAATGATTAAACTAAAAGTGCCGTACAGCTAGAGGTATGCGAGTATACGCTTTTTTTTTCGAAAAACTAAAATGAAAATTGTCGACGCGTAAAAAATATGCAACAACGAGCAGGAAGAGGAGGAAGAGTGCAACTCTTGTAAATGTATAATGGGGCGAATCGGCGAATAATGCTCGAATGTGTTGCCGAAACGGTCGTGCAAAACTCGTTTGACGTCGAGGCGTTGATAAAAATATTATTTTCATTCGTATATGGATATACGGGATACGTGTATAGGACAGAGGACGCTCGTGACGACACCCCGGCGAAGTGTGATCGCGAGAATATAAATAATGAATATTATTATGTTCGAGAGTGATTATAACTAGGGAGGAACTCGGAAAATTAAAAACTGCACCGCGGCGTGCATTCAAATTGACCTGTATATATATTTAAATTGAAGTATGGTGGAGGAAACGAATTAGCATTTAGACTGAATATAAACATGGCCACGGAATGAACACGGATTTAAGAAAATGTATTTTTACGCGTATAAATATTCAACATTTTTTATATGCGCCTAGATCACACACATTGCGTGGACCGGTCTATGGAATTTCTATAAACTTGCATTCTGCAAATCGTTTGTTTAGAGTGGTCTGCGAGGCAATATAGACGTTTGATATAAATAATAGTTTGTTTCGCATATGCTTACAATTTGTGGTCATTTTTAGATTCCACTCGAGGTCTTACAATTTCATGTTTCTTTTTTCTACGCTCGAAACTATTCACTCCAAGCGTACGGAAAAAACTATCATCGAACACCACCGACTATAATATGTTTGAAAAAATGTCTGAAATAACCATAGTGGTTGTTGTAAACAATAGTACCTACCTACAGCTCGGTATTGTTTTTCGAATGCGACGATTTATCTTTGCTTTCAAATTTAATATCTCGACACACTAACCGGCGCACTGCAGGATACCTAAATACACGTTCAGTTCAACCATAATATAAAGGTTAGGTTAGATTAGTATATATATGAGCGATTTCGTGACCGTAATATTCGTCGTAGCTGCAGGAATTCGATTTGCCGTTTCGACGAACTTCTTAGGGTATAATAATTATTATCGTACACCGATTTATCGGATATTTTTTTCCATCTCTTCGTCTTTATTATATAGCTCCAATCCGCGACCACCGCTCTGCCGCCGGAAGAAAGTATACTGTAGGTACTTACCGTAAATCAAGCGAAATTAAAAGTTTTTTCTCCAATCGCATATATATATAGATACCGACTATATACATAGTGGGTAGTAAATCAATCGATATCGTTTTACCGATTTACCGTCGGCCGGGCCGAGCATAAGTCTCCGAAACATGTATACGCTCTCACCCTGCAGACCTAGGCGGTACATGTATAAGCACTATCTTCGTGACCATAATAATAATATTTAAGCTCGGAGCAATAAGAACATTCAGGAAATCTCGGTGGGAAAAAAGGCATCAAAGAGATGTGGTTCACAATAATAATGTATATATAATAATAATATTATATATTATATAGAAGTCGACGATCGATTTTTTTCGAAACGCAAAAGTCGCGTTCGTCTCGCGAAGCCGTTTTGTAATCTCTGCAGACGATAACCGATCCCTCCTCCACCTCCGACTGAAATACGGTCTCGTCCACGCGCTTTCATCCCGAAAATATTAATATATATATATATATACTATTTATGTATAACATTATGTGTACGGTAACTTTGAGGGTGCGGGCCACAGCGTTTGGAACGAAAGAAACTTTTCGCCTTTCACGCGTATATATTTTTGTCGGCGGCGGCAGTGGATGTATAACCTCAAAGTCGGTATATAACGCGCGTAAATCATATATATATGTATGTGTGTATTTATATTATATAATATTCTTTTGTGCGTATCGCGTCCTCGGCGAAAACGATTTTTCGGGGCACGTGCATGTGTGCGTTGTGGCTTTTTCACCCGTCGCCGAAAATGTTCACCGTACACGGGGTTATATATATATATATGTATACAATATTCTATGTCGTGTGCGGACAAAAAATAACCCCAACCGTGATTTATTGTCGTCGCGATACATATTATAGTTTGTTGCAGGCCGACCGTGTGCGAGCGGGTGGGCTGGTCGGTGCCCTGTACACACATTTCCACAGTATTACGAGGCCGCCGTGGTCGATTTTCGTTCCTTTTTATATTAATATTATTCTCTCGTCCGTGTTAAAAACGCACCTTATCGGTCTGAGGCGAGTTTCGCTCGGCCCGGCGTTCTCTTCCACTTTGACGAACCGTCGAAACTTTAACATTATATATAGGCGATGGTAATACATATTATTATCATGTTCGCCGCCGCCCTGCAAAAGCATTCCAGCAGCGCGTATACCGTGACCGTGGTACTGGACTTGTATCGCGCCGCGACAATTTTTCGCCAGGTGTATTGTATATTATATATTATATTATTATATCGTATCGCGCCGTAGACATTTCGACCATACGGCCGCCGGAAACCGATGATAAACGACCGATCATTAAACAAACTCTCGGTTTCGGACGTTGACGGGACACCGAAAAGAAGAATAATAGTAATAAAAAAACACGAATCCAGATGAGACGAAACGCGAATAATAATCCACGGCCGGAGACACTCGATATGTATGCGGGAATGTCGTCTGGACCCGTAGTCTCGTCGGCGGCATCTCGAATGCGTGAGGCGGAGCAGTCGGCGTGCGTGTGCGAATATTATATATATATATATATAAAATATGTATATAGAAAAAAAAAATTATACTAACAATATAATATCATCGTTTTTGCGTGTTACATAAAATGCTCATTTATTGATGTACCTATAGAAATGAAAACGAACAAAAAAAAAAAAAAAAACGTTAAACGACAATCGTCGCAGTGTCAGAGTCTCTCGAAATACGCGTTCTACTCGCGTCGTGATATGCACTGCGCAGCTTTCAATGCTATTACAGCCGACGATAAATAATTCATTTTTCGCGGGCGTTTTGAGAAATGATAATAGTTCGTTGAAATATTTTCCATTCAACGAATGTTCCTATACATAACATAATATTATATAGAATACAATAATATAATATAATAAACATCGAACGACGACATGGTTGGTTAATGGAAAACTGCTATATACGTGTATAGTGTATACATTATCCAGCTGCAGTGTACAATTGTTGCGGTTTTCATTTTGTATTTTCGTTCTACATTCGCTTCCGTAATAATATATACCCGAAAGTCGCAAAACACAATATCGAGAACGATCGTTGTCGCGTGGTCTCTCTATTTCCTCGCACCGCCGCCGCCGCCGTTCGTTCGCAACGATTTCGGGCGGGGCATCCCTTGGCCGCGATGCAAATCTAAGCACGGAATGTAATTTCCCGGTAATAATAATTGTACGGTGGCGAAATTGAAAAGGCGTCTGTCGGGCCGCACCCACGCCGCTGCCGCTTGAGAAATCGTAGCGACAACAACGACACGCCATTGTGGAAACGCGAAAATAATAATATTGCACAAACGAAAACGCCGAGCTTGACATGACACGACGGCGGGACTTCGCAGTGCGGCGTAGGCGTTGGTAATATTATTCGTACAATAATAATGTAATGTTATATAACATAATATGTATAGTGATAACGCTGCGCGGGTGGTGGTCCGAGGAAAACTCGCACGATAAAGCACGTATCGTCGTGGTCTGCGATGGGTAAACTCGATCGGCTGCACGTCGCTTGTTTCTGCACCAGCTATCTAGTGAATAACATTATAGAAGTGAGCTTCTTGAACATCTTGGTTTTGGTAACGATGCCGCGAGGGTGGAGGTGCGAACTTCATTAATCCCGATTTGCAGGCGGCGACGGACGTTTATTTTTTCATACTATTTTTCCACCTTCGCGTCCTCTCCCTAATGACGGCGGCGGCGGCGGTACACACACGACGGCGGCGGCGGCGGTCGTGACCCACCGACGCCGCCTCACGATCTGCTCGGCGAGTCGCGCGTTTGAGCTTGTGTGCTCGCGTGCGTGCGTGCGTGTGTCGTGTGTGCCAATTAGCACTCGGCCCCGTCTCCGGTGCAGTGTAGTAAATAATAATTACCCATTAAACGCCTACGCGAGAGAGCATATTTTATAATACTGCAGCGGCAGGGTATTGAGTCCGAGTCTGGTTCCTTGAACTTGTCGTGCGCATGGTGCACAGGTAGTACCTAGGTAATGGGTGCGTGTACATTGATATACATTACGTAATGAGCAGGACGACGAGTGCAGTACCAGCTTTACATTATCAACTGTGTGTGTGTGTGTGTTGTACACTATTGTAAGTATACAATAATAATAATAATATGTGCGTTTATAATGTTAAACGATATTATATTATTATTTCGTCCTCCGCGAAAACGGATATTATTATTATCATTATCCGACTGAGCGTGATACGCGTGCACGCGTGACTTGACGGAAACAAAAACCGTCGGAATATCATGCTTGCCTCTTGCAGCAGACGGAAATCAATAACTATCGTGCCATTTCGAATTAACATCATTCGGTCATTCGAAAGAAAAACGAACTTAAAATGTCCAATTTCTTGCAGCAGTCATTTACCGACGATGTCGTGGGTTCGACAAATTATGAGCTATTATTTAGTATACATAATACAACGCGTGGTGTGCCGGTGGTAGGTATTTATATTTAATTGTATACACTCAACACAACCCTCTATAATATCAATTATACGCAAAAACATTATAATGTACACTTAATAATATAGTAAATATACTTGTTTGTCGTGTACAATATTATTGATGGCGGTGACCTCCGCAAAAATACACCAAAATAGTATATCGCGATAAAACATTCATGTGACCTACAAAAACGTTCACGAAAATTGAATTTTTATTATTTATTGTAGTGGGCAAAATCACGATACAAACACGCGAGCATGCGAAAAAAGGGAATTATTTTTGATTAAACTGTCAATTGACATTATCGCGATTTCATAATCTAATGCAAACAGCCAATAATGTCGAACTACTGTCGCGTGCTATCTATAATATTATATAGGTAATAATATGTATAATATAATCGGTAAATATTTAAATTCCATTTTTCCGCGTGGAAACGTTACAGTTACAACATACAACGCATAGGTGGAGAACACGTCCGATAAATAAAACAATATTTAATATTAACAATTTCCGAAACGCTTATGGCATAACATGGTGCTTAAATATGTACGAATGACATATAATATTATATTAACTGCTCCAATAGCGTGTCGTTAACGTTGTGTATTATAGAACATATTAGTCAGGTTATATGTTTTTATTTTTACATGTATACAAAATATTTACAATTCACACTACCTAGGTAATATACTGTAGCGGATCACATATTATGTGTGATTTAATTATCGAGACTAAGTTTGGATTTTAAAATTGAGTGGAGAAGGCGAATGCCACTACAAATATTCGGTCGAACGGTTTTCGCTGTCTACATCAGCAGAATTGTACCATAACACGATGAGGAAGACTCGTTTGGCGGGCTCTATTTTGTTGAGCACGAAACGCGCGTGTGAACCGAACGAACGCTGAAAATTAAGTTATTACCTATATACTTACGGTATAAAAAATATGATGAGCACATTTTTCACGCTACGGTTACACGATAATAATATATACTCGCACATATTTTACACTCATATATACCTGCAATAACGCGTACACATTGTATACTGGGCACAAATAAACCGCGTGGATGCACGTCATAATATAATATGTATTGTTATTACGGGGTACTTGTACCACGGTATATGCTTAAAATAATATAACCATTGCGCGAGTATAGTTTATTATACCTACGTCATATAATCCTAATGGCAAAATATCGCAAAACGTCTGTCAGTCAGCCGACCGGTTTTGAAACATCGATACGGTCGCGATGGGCTCTGATGAAGTATTATATTATTATTATCATCATCATCATCATCACCGATCATCCGATGATTTCGATATGCGTTGGGACGAATGTATATTATAATGATATTATTATTATGTTACTCGCGCCAAGCAGGTAACCATATGGCTTATATCTATGTATATATATTTTTTTTTATGAACGTCCGAGCACTTTAATACTCGTAAATACGCTTAATTATCGTTGCCGCCCTCGCGGATCGCACGCTTTGGGGTCGGCGGCGGTGGGGGTCGGCCGGCGGACAAATAAGTTCCTCGCGCCCGTCTTGCCCGTCCAAGAAAATATTATTTTACCATGACGGTTGTTCAGGTCGGAGGTGTACCTATACCTAAACGCGGCGAGGTATAAATTCTTTTTCCGTTAAAAAAAAAAATAACCCGAAGGGCTTTTGCGATTTATCGCGATCTACGAGGTCGCGCGCGCGCGCACCAGCTGCAATATATTATTATTATATACATAGTCGGCACCTACACCTCATCGTCGTCGTCTCTCTATCTTAAAATCTGCGTATATTATATTATACGAACGATTGTGCGTTATCCGCGTGTAATTTAGCGCGGTCCGGCCGAGTGTGTCCGTGTTCATAATATTTATTTATTTATTTATTATTATTATTATATTGGACGATGCGCGCGATCGCAATCGGTTACAATATTATAATATTATATATGGACAGTGCAGTACACCCTCTTCCCGCCCTCGCCCGCCCGGGGTCGCCAAACGTCTCCTTTATACACGCGTTATTGCTGTAACGTAATGATAAGAATATAATGATAAGAATAATAAGAAATGAGCCGCGTGCCGTGAGCCGTAGTCGTCTCTATTTAGATCCCGCAGTCAGATCCGCCGTGTGAGAAAAAATAAATTTCCTGAATATTTTCCGTACTCCGCGTTTCTTACTTATTTTAACGAATGCGTGTTTATACAGCGAACATAGATAGGTGGTATACATAATATAATAAATATTATACGCATTTTCGAAACGCGTGCGATCCACGATCCGATTATTTATAATTTTGCCCACACATTATATATATATATTATATTATTATATTATTATAATAGCGGTCAGCAACATCGCGGACATGGGTAATATTTGATTAACTAATAGCTGACCGTAAGGCGGATATACGCGTCTTTGCGCGCCCGTCGGGTAATCGGTTTTTTTTCCTCGGCCCGCAAATGCGGTTTTTCAGTGTTCGTATATAGATATTAGATATGTACTACATATGCAAATCACTATATTATTATCATTATGTAATAGGTACACGGATAGGCATAGGTATATACAAGTGATGCGAATATTAAACGTTAATTTTACCATGTTAACACCGACGGATTACGCGAGTGTATTATTATTATAATTATTATTATCATAACATTTTTTTTCCATCGCACTAACTCACATACATCTGAGGTCCGACCAGATTAAAGTTATATGATTTTTAGGCCTCTATGCCTCGTAATATGCCACTCTAATTATATACGTATATATGCATCTAATAAAGCATAATATACTATAGGTACGAATTCGATCGGTATCGTGTCGATCTTAAGGCTTGAAATAATATTAGTAAATATAATATATATTATACTAAAAGATACGTTTTATTACTTTCGTCTTGGGCAGTATAAATAAGTACGCATGTTAACAGTAAAAATTGTCCGAGATTTGAACAATATAGCCGCGCTCGTTTTCCACTCAGACAATCGACATAAAAATACATTTCACTCGTTAATTTTTCTCGCCCCTTCGGCGTACAGGTCACGTCACTTTACCTCAGCTATATATATATATATATATATATATATGGACAGTATTAACACATACATATTTTATTATTAAACGTGGCCGCCGACCTATAAGCCCCGTTATTAGCTTTGTGCGTTTGATGAGGGTATATAACTTTGGCTGTTCCAGCAGCGGAAGCATTTTATAACGTACCTACAACTTACAGTGTAGTGGTGGCGGCCACGAAATAGAGGCTAGTCGAAAATCGATTTTCACTCCTCTCCGTAAATTAAGTCCGATTCGAAATTCTTCGTTTACAGAAGTTTATGCACACACACACACATCCTCATTTGTGAACACGTCGTGAAGTTATGATAACAATTTCCCTCGGCTGCACATAATTTAACCATAATATAATAATAATATACGTACTGAGGATTTTACATATTATTGTCAAGACGTCTTCGCTTGTAGATTCTAGCTGTAGTGTGTAATATGAATGCGAACGAAAAATTGCGCGATAAAACGGCATCAATTATATTATTATAATGTATCATATTATTAAATGTTTTATTATATTATATTGTTGTACCCGCAGCAACAACGACGGCGTATAATGCACAGCACCCAATGACTCGACTGTATATTATATTATGCAGGTATACAATTTATAATAATATTATATATAATAACGTACTAAAAGAAAACGGCATGTCATCTTTGCTCGTCGAGTGGTAACTCGATTTTGTTTGTCCAACACAAAAGCGTATACATAATATTATTGATGAATACGATCGTTTCGAGTTGAATAAAATAATCGTCTGGAAAAAAATAATATACAGTATATATATATATTGTATGCAAGAGTGACGGCGTGCGTGTAAAGATCATAAAAATAATATAAATGACGATTGCCGCGAGTATATGCAGACGGGGGTGGATACACACACGACACACAAGCATAAAATGTATATACATATATATTATATTATAAACGTTTAATATAACATATTATCGTTTATACACACACACACACTTATATATATATACATAATATATGTATTGATGATCGATCGGGACCTCGGAGGAAACCAGGTTTGGCGATCGGACGGACGAGATAAAAAGTCTCACAGTCTCCACCGCCGCCGCCGCCGAGAGTGCTGCGGTGAACACCGCCAAGGACGATGTGTGCAGCACATATATATATATATATATACCAACAATAACGCGTTCCCCCTTCCACACCAGTGCCCAAGTATCGTATATATATATATTTATTATTAAACATTTACCGGCCGAGGTGTCTGATGGTCGTTAACTCTCGCGCGGAGACGCTAAACTGCTGCGGCGGCGGCGAGGGTGTATATAATATTATATACACGCTGTACCCATATAGTTGTTAATTATACGGTATTATTATACTCGGCTCGCGATCATACCCACAGGCTCAGAAACGGTCCCGGGGGATGGGGAGGGGGCGACTTAAGGTGAATAGTTATCCGAGGTTTGAATCACCGCGCGATATAATATAGAGTCGACCGTGATGTATATTATGTATAGAATATATAATAATATAACTGTTCCGCTGCATTCTTCCAGTGCTCAGCTCCCTTCAGGAGTCAAACATTGACTTTTAGCATACCGTATACTTCCATATTATATATGGGTACCTACTATACATACGTATAACGTGTATTAATCAACACGTGCGAGCGTCAAACGAAATTTGTACACACAATCACAATTCTGCTGTCGGGAAGAAGTTGTGTAATAACGCGGTACATAATATAATTATATCATATCAGTATAAAATTATAATATAATATGTAGCAGCATTTCAGTCGTTTCGTTACGATAATGTTTCCAAATCGAATCAACCCGCCCAAGCGCAGTATAACTTTTCATTATCTCCTCTCGCGTATATATTATAATCGTATAAAATATATATGTTTATGTTTTTTTCCTCCCCGGTCTCGTATGGTCCAGTGTGAAATCGATTGGAACGAGGGAGTCTGGTCCGAAAACGGTTCGGTTTATAACGTGGACCTCCACTGACACCTATCTAACCACCCCCAACCCCGTTACACACGATTATTGTTAATGTTTTTCCGGAGATATACTGCCACAGACGGGCCGTCGGGACGTTATGTCGTGCGTCGTCGTCCGTGACGATGGACGGGAAATTTCGCTACTGACCTACCGCCACCCCGATTCTTTTGTGAAAATAATTTACACCCGACTACACCTAGACGACATAATGTAATGTATATTATATTAGTATATTACAATATGCCGTAAACGACCTTTTTTCCCGTCTCCGTGTGCGTCGGTGCGTCAAAAGAAATCAAAAGCGAGAAACTCGTAAATCGTCGGCCCAAACACCGCCCCCTCTGCGAACGGTGCGAATAATCACATAATTGTTAGGCGGCGCGATGGTTACTCGACGCGAACCGAATCGGTGGTACCTAATACGCATTTATAACATTAATTTTGTCGCTTTCACCGTCGCAAAGAAAATACCATATGGGCCGCATAATTTTATTTTATTATATTTAATCGTATAAATAGTAGTGTACGAGGTGCTGATTTAGCACGCTATAACATTGGCGTGGCACTAGCAGGAATCTCAGGACACCGAGCCCGTCGTCGGCGAACGCGTTTTCTGGGGCTAAATATTCGAAAAATATCTCTGGAATAATAATTGTTTTCTGGTGCTGGATGCCGCGGGATGTATTCGGGAGTTCAAGATGATTTAAACAAAAGTTTGAGTGCTCGAGTCACTATTTTTATTTGAGTTAACATGGGTCAATAGTCAATACGGGTGTTTAATAGTTCAGTAAAACCTTAATAAATTGTAATACTACTGAAGGTGCTTCTGCCTAGTTTATAAATAGTTTTATTTTGTCTTTGAATATTATTTAAATTCATAAAATATTCCTGCGACGGGTTGGTAGTACCGAATAAACTCGAAGAACCTAAGCTTTATAGCCAAAATGATGTTACAAAATGCGTCGATAACGAGGAAAATGTATACATAATATTGATACCTTCTAATGATTGTAAAATTACTGTTGTCAAAGGGTCGATAACATTACTATAGGTATATCAAACAACTAACAATTATGAAATCGAAAATCTGCAAGACATACGTACAAAATGGCATATCGTATTAATTTTATAAAACACAAAAATATTCTGATTTTGGTTTTACTAGAATGTGTCAATGCGGATGTGGGGTGTTGATTTTTTCGGGGATTTATGGGGTGTAGCGGGTGCAAGACCGAGGCATAAAGTCGCAATAGTTGCACGATGTTAGTGGGTGTAATGGGTGAGGGGGTGAGTTGTTGAGTTCGCGGTGAACACTGTACGGAACGTGGTAACATCACTATACCTACATACATACATACATATATTATATGTACACAATATCGTATGTAATATTATACAGAGGTACTCGACCTGTGCATCTCGTACTGTGACTAGGCAACTCGGAATTTATCGCGTATCGATCTCTGCCGTGTTTGGTGAAATCCAATACACGACCGTTGTGTCGTCTTCGTCTTCTCCGTCCATGACCGCTGTGCATAGGAGCTGTAGAAGTAGCTGTAGTAGTATTATAGTAGTAGTAGTAGTAGTAGTAGTAGTAGTAGCAGTAGTAGTAGTAGTAGTAACTAGTAGTACTGGTACTGTGGTAGTAGTAGTCATTGTATACCGTGGTAGTAGTAGTTGCATTTGTATAGTAGTCACCGTCTCTCCTGGTTGTGCGCCGAGCGAGCAAGCGCGCGCGCCTACAGTCGGTGCGTGCGCGCGCTAACTGCCGGAGAAGAAGACCGGCCCTCGGAAGAATTTAAATATTTCTTTGTGTGCGCGCGCGATTCACCGGCCGTCCAGGTAACGGCGACCACTATACATAACGCATAATATAATATTATACACGACCGACATTCCGGTATTGCTCCGCCGCTTCGTTCGATAGTTATTCCGTTGTAAAATATTATTATTATCCGCATTATACAATGTGTATGTACATTATAATATTCTTATATTCTACTACTCGGTACTCCATCCGACAGCTAACCTGACGCACACACACACACACACACACACGTTTCGATATTCATCTCTTATACCAACCAACAACCCTCTCTCTCTGTCTCCTCCCATCCCCACCGCCTGCAGTGCGCGCAGTCAATTATTCATCACGTCACGACGTATAATTTTTACTCTTTCTCGATCCCGAATAAGTTAGATAGGTATACACAACGTCTACGGCCGATTTCCCGGGTGGCAGCGTCGGTCTTACACAACAAAGAATGAGAAAACGATGATTTCTGAAAACAAAAAAATTCCACAGACGATTCTCCGTGGCGATAATACACGGGCACAACACATTTTTATAATACTATTTTAACGCTTATAATATGCCTGTGTTCGACCCTCCAGCCTTCTCGAACCCCGTCGAGATCACCCCCGTCCGCCGTTCCCACATTATATTATATATTGTTATAATGTTTTTTTTTAGTTTTTTTTTTTTTTTTTAAGAAAGATCCACGAATCCTCGCGACGTGCGGTCGTGTTCGATGGAACGATTTAGAGGTGAGAGGCCTCAAGCCTTAGGTTCTTATCGCTAGCTATATACCCCAACGGTGTTATACCAACCCCTCCTGCAAAGTTTTCACTACATATAGTACCCAATTTACGCAATATGGTTTATGCTGCGTCATGGATTTTTGTGGGTTCTACCGATTGTGTCGACCGGCTGCTGCGATGATGCTCTGCAGTTAAGAATTCTGGTAAAACACGATTCTAGAGTGGCTGTAATAATATTATACCCAATACGTACATAATGTGGGTACAATATTATCATCATTATTATTCATCTGTACACACACGGATACGGTATAATATGTAATACGCGTAATAATAACGATTGGCCTTCATCTATTATTATTTTATTTTTTCCATTTTTCCATATATATTGTGTATGATATTATATTATGTATATTATTATTATATATTCCGCACGCCCGTCAAAATTCCTTTTGGAATTTTGAAACGCCGACATAAACCGTTCGCTAAATGTTTAAATTAAAAATTTGATATTCTTTAGACCTCGCGGCGGCGGCTGCGGCGGACGCTGTAAATTAAATAAATATTTCATTACGCCGCAACGAGCGGGGCGTGGGCGGATAATGTTGTTAAAATTCGGCCGTCTCGAATACACATTTACGTAGATATATAATACAAGTGTACACTATACATATACCTATGTACGAGTACAATCACCTTTGATATATCGCCGACGATTATCACGGAAAGGTGTAATATACATACAGGTTGGTATATAATAATATTATATAAGATATATATATATATATGTATTATCATCAATCCACGTGTTTACGCGTGAATGTTTTCGGTCGATTGTTTAACTAGAAGAAAAAAAATTAATTTGTTTCCTTTGAAGTATTCGCTATACACATACTATTATATTATATAGTGTTTGTAACGGGTGTCGGTGTGGACCGTTTACGGTGGCGGGCGGGGGGGACGTTTGCATAAATTAAACCGAATAGAAATAAAAAAATAAACGACGTTTATACTAATGTAAAACGTCATTGAAAAACGGCAATTACATATTATTCGAGTCGCACGCGTGCTTGTGTGCGTATAGTGTGTGTGGTGTGTGTGTGAGTGAAACCGGAATTTTCGATTTGCCCTACAGTCACCTTAACAGGAAACACATTAGCCGCCACAGATAAATCAATACCTACGAGAGTGCCACTTTTTTTTTTTTTAATTTAATTTTTTTTTTAAATACGAATTGTTACGATATTCTATAATGATACGATTGGGAGCGTTTAAAAATAAAAATAATAACCGTTTTTGCTGTCCGTCTCTTGCTCACTCATACATACACACACACACTAGACACATACATACAATCGTACCTATATTACATTTGTAGCAGTGACAGCGACGACGACGACGACGGAGGTGTGGTTTTCAGCGGCGCCGGTCAGTCGACCGACCCGAACGACGTGTTTCCGATAAATGACTGATATTTTATGTTGTTATATGAGGTGGAGAAAAAAAAAACACGAATTTATTAAAATTGATTTTTAAAAAACATAAAACGTTAATACACAATATGTTTATTATGACGCGTGTCCCTGCTTATCGTTATTATTATTATATATGAACCTATAATATATATGGGGGTACCTACACATCCACCGACGACACCGTGTAATATATACATTTTTTTATGATTGAAAAAATGAAAAACACATCTCCATCGCGTAGTTGTCCGTCGGCCGAGAATCGATTTTGCATTTAATTAAAAACTCCACTTCGTTCAACCCTAACCCTTTCTTCTGCGGGTTTTCCCTTCCCACCATCCAAGCCTTCTCCGCCACCACCGCCTCTTAGTCTTCTATACCTACGCCATCCACCTCCATCTACTCCTCCCCCCCAATCGTCGTGGAACACGACCGCTCCGACTCTGCTGCGGCTGTGGTGGGTATAAAATGCTGATTAAACCCGTCAACGGAATCCAAAACCCCGTGTAATCTCCCGATATTTCCACATTCCGAGCATGTAGTTATTCATCCGAAACATCTTTGTCCAAACTTGTTGTTGCCGGCATCCGAATTAAGAGAGTGAATGTCGGTGAGGCGGTGGATAAGGGTCGCTGTTACCTATCTATCTATATACATAAATACGGGTGGCTTCATCCCCGACCCGAACAGCAGTGGCGGTAACTCCGACGCGTTTCGCTGCATTTTAGCAGGGCAGTCGCAGCCCCCGCAGCAGTAGCAGGCTCGCCCCCGTCGTTTTCTCCAAAGATGGGTTTATTATTATTATTATTGTTGTTGTACCGTGTACCTTACTTATAAGCTTCTCGAAAAGTGTGCGTGTGTGCTGTGTGCACGATTTCCCGTCCGCACACGACTTGTGCAGCAGTTCAATTATATTACCGTTGGAATTTCTCTTAATTACGTTAACGCAACAGCCGATAATATAATTATTACTATAGCTGTGTACCTATGTGTAATATTTGTAGGCGTGCTGCGACCATATAGGTATATTTATAATATTATATATACCCGTTGACGGTGTTAAAAACAACAACCACTCGACCGGCCTTATATAAACACCCGATATATAATATACCTACAGTCATAACATAGCGTGTATACCGTCTCGTCGGATGGGTCGGAATATTATAATAACTAAATAACACATGTATATTGTATAATATAATATTAACTACAATAGTACCTACGTAAAAACAATATTATGTCTAGTCCGTATGTTTTACGGGACCTACCTAGTTTTTTTCGTATTGTTTCTCCTCGCTGTGCCATGCTCTGTCCGCGCGGCACCCTCTGCTCACCGTTTTCTTTTGTTTCTGACCGGATATCATATATGTTTTGAGCAGCTTACCGCCGACAGTAACGTCATCACTATATCGTTCGCAGACTTATAGGACGTGTCATCTGAATAGGATTCCGTTCGCTGATTTCAGATGTATAACTATAATACCTATATATTATATTATGATTGAACGTCTCTCGTAGGCGCTGTGTAGAATTGCCATGCCCAATAAAATGTACAACAAACGTGCGAGTCTTTGATTGCGTTCAACTCGACACTCGAGCTTCAGACGATCAATGAATATACCTATATTATTGTACAATAGCCATTACCTATATCATTTGAGTGCATATACCTTATACACATATAATATGTATACAGCACGCATATATGTATATACTCACCGGTCTGATGGCATTATTACACGACAGGGGGGTTATTGACGGCACGCGTTATGTATATATTATTATTATGTATATATATATATATATATATATATATATAAAAGCGCTATTGCGGATTTATTAGCTATGCGATCGCGCCCGATTAAAAGGGAAATTTATGCTCGAATCCTGTTCTGAAATTATATAGATCGGATCGCGCCGCGTTTATTATCCGCACACGACTTTGCATTTTTCACATTGCTCCTGTCTCTAAATATAGACAAAAGAACGAAAGAAAATACCCTGTACACGAACCTTTGGGAAAACGACCTACGTTGCCCTACGCACGTTTTCTATTTATTCGGCAGCATGTGGTGTATTTTGTAGTATTATATTTATATATATAGGTACGTATATGTATTTATATAGGATATCATAGCAATAAATCATAATTTCCAACCCCGTGGCGTGTTCGGGAGCGGCCTGTCACGCAATATATTTTTGCTCGACATAATAAAGCCGACGACGATAAAAGGAAAAACGACGATCGGGAAAATTGGCAAAGTTTTACGGGCGGCGCGTCATAGTGACAGCTTCTGTCGCGTATCGACGTCCTATAGTAATAATATATAATAGTAACACAGCTTATACATAATATATTTATTATTTATCATTATATTAATATAAATCTAACACTTTATCGATCGCCAGTGCATCCGGATTCGATAATATTAAAAAATAATCGTTATATATATATATTATATATTGTATACTGTACTATTATATTGTCGGTCCTTGAAAGTAGTAATTTGGATAACATAGAATGTTAAACAATATAATATATGATGTGATTCAATTGTCGGGCGGAGGACAACTCAAAACTTGGGTAAGCCAGTATACAATTCGTCGAGTTTTATGCCGTTTGATTTCGTCGATCATAATATTATATTTTATCTTGGGCATCGCATTGGTTTTAAACAAATGTGGGTATATTGACGTGTATAAAATAAGCGTAAGACCTGTACATATATTATATAGTCGACGAGCGTGTGTCCTCGGCTATTGTTTTGGCTGCTATTTAGAAGTCGCAATGCATTTTCCGTCTTTTTTTTTCACTCTTTCTCTGCTCGGCCCCATAGTCACATCAGCGAGTGTGCCTCGCGAGCATATTATTTACGCCTTATGCCACGAAGAAAGGCGACAGACGGTGAATTATACACACCGTAGTATAGTCTGTCGCCGAGTTCACACTTCGAAGCGTACCTACTGCTTATATACATGTAGATCATATTGTATTTATGTTCGACTAATACGCGTCGACCGAGGAGCTATTATTATACTCATCGCCACCGTGTAAATATCTCCACGCGACGGGATCGCCGTCCATAAATGCAGCGGCAAGTGAAAAACGTTTTCAGAGCACATACAGATGTACAAATAAATATAAATGTATATATATTTACATATATATTTATATATATATATATATTAATAAATATAAATACAATATAACAACACAGCGAGTTTACGAGGACGCCTCTACAACAATTGTAGATATAATAATAATATATACATATGGTATAACGTGTAAATCGGGCAGAAACGAATAGTGGCTATTGCAAGAACTGAAGGGCTGGCAAAAAGCGTTTTTATTACCAGCTCTGTATTTCGCATCTTCATTCTCAAATCACCTCGCGCTCTTCTCTCATGGCCGAGGTCCGCGGCTCGCACACTTAAAGAAGTAACCGTATAATCGCGACCTCGAGAACGGCGTATCCGTATAGTACCTGTACATGGGTATGGTTATAGGCATATACATCACGTTTTCGGCAAAGAGTTTTAATCACAGGGCGCAAGTATAGGACACATACGCGTACACGCATTATACCGCACGAGCACCATCACCCGAACACAACGTGTTATTATTATTATCATCGTCGTCGTCGGTTATTATAATAATATTATTAGCATTATATACCTATACCGTTCTGGCCGGCCGAACCTTCGAGGAGAGAATACGCGCTCGCCATCACGCGATGACCGACCGGCCGGGGAAATCGATAACGACCGAGACGCGATGTACACCACAGGGAAAACTTAACGCGCGGCATATTATACAGGTACGCGTCATAATAATAATAATATACCGAAGGACCTAATGATATTGGTGCAGCGATCTCTAATTATTGCGAGCTGCAGGATTTGTGCGGCCCGGCTCGTGTCCGACCGAAAATCGATAAATTCGCGGCGTGTATTATAATAATACGGTTGTAATAATAACATGACGATGGTCCGATCGATTCGTATGGGAGGAAAATATTAAATATATCAATCTAAAGAAAGACGTCCCTGCGCGTTTGACACGCACTGTATAAAATATTATTATACTATACGCAGTCACGCTTCGGGTCTGCTGCAGTGCGTCGTCACGGCCCAATTATGTGGGTGTCTGCGGGTGTGCGGGAGAGTGGGTCGATTATTCGGACGAATATCATCGAACTGTCGAATTTTGTCTACATCGTGTACTCTAGATCGTGTTATCATTGTTTCGGATGGACGCTGCAGTTGTACGATTGTTGCGCACGCGCAGACAGACACGCGCACGGACAGATTCAAACGGATTTTCGAAACGACCGCTACTGCTGCTGCTGCTGCTGCTAACTCGGTCGCGAACAATTTTTTGGCAACCGTTCCGAGGCGCATAAATCGTTGGAGCGGCCGAGAGAATCTCCTCCGGCCGGCACCCCCGGGTCTAGCGGACAATTTGTTCGATCTATACATTTCTCGCCACCCAGATTTATTTCCGACGCACCGGAAACGACGTGTAGCGCACCGCAGCGGCAAATCGCCCGCCCGCCTTCTCCTTCATCCGTATAGAGCTTGTTTTGCCAAAAACCGCCGTCTGCGAAAGAACGAACAACGTTTCCGCCCAAATGCCGATGGTCGCGCTTACGATAATATGTACCTACAACACACGTGTGCAGCTCACACTCACCGCTCCCCCACCCGTACGTGGTAGGTCTCGCACGGTCGTCGTACGTCTTTAATATTAATTACCAGCCGCCGTGTACGCGACGCCGAGCAACGCGAAAAATGCGATAAAAATGATTTGTTGCGGTATCGCGTTTTCAGTCGTCTCAGCCATAAGGCGCGCGCTCGCGTGGTTTACGACGGACCGAATAATAATAATAATATATTGTGTGACATTATAATATTATTATGCAAGTCGAGCCGTGCGGTGTATACGATTATAGAGAGCGGTGCTCGAAGAAAAATGACCTCATTCTCGGCGTAAACGTATAACTGCAGCAGCCAAACTCGCAGACAATTCTCGAGAAATTCGCCGACAATGTTTATACTGCTTGCTGTAATCGTCGGCGGTTTAACATTTAAATAATATTATTATGTATACTATTAAATATTGTTATTTTTGAGGAGTTTCCGCGAAAAGTTATGGTAAACGCAGGAGTTTTTATTGTTTTCCTAATTCCTCACCGTGCGCAAATTCCGAGGTGGAATTCTCTCGGGTTAGGGGTCTTTATCCATATTTTAAATATTCATTTTAAAATAATATTATTTTTCCAACAAGACCTCTCGGAATTCATCATCTGATGCCTCTGATTGCCGTAGCACTCGGTCGACTCTCGCCCGTGCCTCGACGACTAGAGAGATACTGCACGTGGCAAAATCAATTTTATCTTTTTATACATAGGTGGCTTTATTACACGCGCGTGTATAATATTATACACTTGAAACTCATGGAATTTCCAGCAATTCGTGGAAAGAATGTCCTCCTCGTTGCCTTGTCGTACTCGCTCGTGCGAGGTTGCCCCGTGGTGTCCCGACTGTTACATTTTTTTTGCGTTACTAACGACCAATATATTAATATATTGTGTATGCCACGTGGTCCATCGTGAATAGACACCCACGAGCTAGTTAGTCCCTGGTTTAAGTCTGCCATTTTATCGGAGTATATATTTTTTTAAGGACGATGGTTATAACGATATCTTGTATTAAATTACTGAAACGATGACTTACTTACTACAAGCATGAATATATTTGTAAAATTGGATATATGCATAGTTAGGTAGTAGGTACATATTGTAGGTATATTGTAAATAAAATTGCAATTGTCCACTTAAAATTATGAAATTTCGTGTTTGTCTATGTGGATATTTTATCAAATGGATAAGTATTTTCGTACCAATCGTGCGGTATTGATTTATTTATAATAGGGTTCTCAGATATATACGAATTCGTATATCAAATCTATTTTATACTCTACCAGGTCTACCTACTTATTTTTTAGCAATACCGGTAGGAGGGGATATTTTTACACCGAACGCGAAAGGATTTACTAAGAAAAATGTTGAAATTGCGTAATAACGAGTATGATGTTTATAAATGATATTGTGTGTGCGTGTGTAATATATAGCGGAGAACCCTTAAAAACGTCACAACATGTGTCTAATGCAAGTTTTATATTTTAATCTAGCCCCAGGGTCGGTGTATAAAGGGTCAGAAAAAATAAAAATAAATAAACAAACAAACAAACAAACATACCTACGTGTAATATTATTATAATATAATTTTACATGTAATATGCGCATCGCGAGGTATACATATATACATATATATGATATGCGAAAACTTTAATATAAAAATTGCACCGGTACCTGCAGCTACCTTTAAATATATTCTGAAGTAGGTTCGGCGCAGAAAAAGAGCAAAGTGTGTATAAAAATATCAGTATTGTATACTTTGTTTGAAACTCATAATACGACCCGAATATCACGTTAACGTATTTTATGTATTATATAGGTACACAATATATGTATATACACTCGTTACATTATACGTGCTGAACCTACGCACTTACACATTAATATCCTATTCTCCGAGCAATGTATATACATATATTATATAATATATTTACGTTTACATCTGCAGCGAACGGGGCAAAATAAACAAATAGCTTCACTATTGTGTATATCATTATTATACGCACACTCGGCGTGTAACACACACAATAAAGGTAATATACATCATACGATTCCGTCGACTTCCGTCTTGTCGCTATAATTACATTTCTTAACAAAATACAATACACATCTCATATCGTTTATCGATTTCTAAGTCTTGACAAAAATCGAATTCCCTAAACTCCTCCAAGGCAAATAGGATAATATATTCGGTCAAGATCAATTCAATACAGCGAGTGTGCTACAAGTCTTCTAGCATGAGGGTTTTGGTCGCTGTGCTGACTCGGAAAGAATGAAATAATAATAACGAAATGTGCATATTATAGTGCGATATGCGCGTGCGGGTAGTCAATGTAATATATTAATATGTATGCTACAACGTTTACGTGTTTTAAGGCGCATGTTGTAAGAGAAAAACACGGCCGTCTGATTTTATATTAATGTTTTTCTTTACTCGTATATATTGTATATATTTTTTATGTATATCCATATATATATATAATACGTGAGCGTATGAGTGTTTCGGATTAAATGCCTTGGGTATATATAATATAGGAGAGACGCCTTTCGCGAAATTATATTATTGCCGCCGTTGCCGGAAGAGCTTTTAAAAGGAAACCAATTTTTTTTTTTTTTTGCAGTTACTGCCTCGCCTTTAGCCTCACCCCTTTTCGCCTTTGGTGATTGCGTCTGAGTGTATACATGCATTTATATATATATACACACAGATGAGAGTGGGAGAGTGGCAACCACTCTGTCGGCGCGCAACAATGTCGAGGGCGTGCGGGATAAACAAACGTAAATCCTTTGGCAACGTTGTATTTCGGATAAAAAGACGGCGCAGAGGAGAGTGTAGGAGAAACGAGTGACTGGGGGTTGAGCGAGAGAGGGACGAGGAGAGAGAGAGTTCACGAGAGCAGAAAGAAGACTAATGAATAATATTAAATTCTGCGCGCGCCCGACTCGGGTAGGTATCAGGAGGACACACAAATAAACAATAATGTTGATAGCGAGGATTATGGTGTGGCAGCGGGGGTGGGTAGGTTAAAGCGCGGAAAAATATAAGAGACGGGGCCTGCTGCTTTTCCTATACATATACATTATATAATATACATACAATAACATAATATATTATATAGACATATTATTATACCCACGGCCATCGGGCCTTGTACTGCGGCGTCGTGTCTTTCTTTCTTTTCGCTGTCTTCGCTGTCGTCTCCGCACCCCCGTCATTTGCACCCCCTTCATTTAGTATCATGTATAACGGCGATGACGTGATTGGTACGGAAACACTATATTTAAGACAAATCTGTACTCGTAGGCTTGTATCGTGGCTATGATCGACTGCGATAAGAATAAGACCCTATTATGAAATGATAAATTAATAATATATTATAATATGCTCTTGTCAATACGTGTGTACAGTGGTCGGTTTGCCAAGCTACTAATGTTTCGGATGAACGGGTTATATAGTATATAGGAAGATCACCGTTTTGAAAAATGAACAAACTTAATATCCATATCTAATGGGTTGATGGATATCAAAACTACACCGGGAAAGTTCACCTCGCCCTTAACCATATAGTGTTTACATTCTGGACGCATTCTTAAATTGTTAATGGTATAACAATGTGAATTAATATAATGCAACCATTTGGAAACTCTTCTCGTCAGACTTTTAAATGCTCTCGTCCAAATGTATAACTATACAATTTTGTTATCATTTAACTATATATATTTTGCCCATTAGGACATTATGTAGAAAATAGAATATATACAAGCTATGCCACAGATCATAATTGTGTGTACATAGGTACACCAATGCGCAGTCCGGAAGGAAAATCTATGTTTATAGTCTATATATATATAAATGGATTGCCCACAAGTATATTTACTAAACTATATCAGCTGTACTGTAACAGTACTATTATATTATTTGTACTACTATACAATGTATAAAATGGCATCGGCGGAAAAATGTCGGTGCTGGTCTGAAACGCCTTGTAAAAGCGATGCGTTTGTTTGTAAACTCGAAACAAAAAAAATATATATTTATAAATACGCCTTTTAAATCGTCGGCAAAGAGACGACTGACTGTATAAATAGACGCGAACAACACGTACAATGCATAATCGTAATGAAGTGCTGTTTTTTCTTCATTTTTTTTTCTCTAAACACGTAAAGTTTTGCCAGCGATACGCGAGAAAACTTTAAACGCACATATTATTATAATATTATTATATACGAGACGTAAACGAGTCGGTACGCGACGAAATTGGCAGTTATTCCGAGGCGGCTGCACACTAGCTGCTGCAGTGGTGGCGTATTTTCAACATGTTCTTTAATATAGACCACGATTCCGACGAGAGTGAGAGAAAAGTGTGGTGTTTAGAAAAAAAAAATACGAAAATATGAACGTCGCCTACTCAAGATATACGGCTGGACTGGCTGCACCTCATTTATAATATTATATATTTTTGTTTTGCGAATGGTGCAGAGCCATTCTAGCAATTCTCCCTGCTGTCTGCAAAACAACTCGATATGAATGCGAATATACCAGACAAATTAATTTTAATCACTCGCACATGATATTATGTCATGTACATTGTATACATACATATATAATTATTTATCATGTATATAGATTCCAAAATGTTCTATCAAAGAGTTTACAACCCTTCTTCACGGTATGCCCCCCCTACCCCGTCTGTTTTATTTTCTTAGTTGGTTTTCGAATATTATTATTACGTATGATGCGGTGCTTGCACAGTCGGTCGTCGTTTAGGTATAAACAACTTAGTTTTTTCTTTCGGCCGTCTCATTTTTTTTTTCGCAAATCCTATAACCAGCGACGGCTGCAGGTTTAAATACGCGTATGTCGGCGATTTCCATCACTGTCAGTCGAAACGTCCGTTAGCGCACGCTGCAGAGATGACAAGTGTAGATACGTACGACGATTGCGACGACGAACGCCAAAAACCGGATGGGTCGGACATATACCTATAGACTTAAATATATATATATATATCTTCCAGATATCGGCTATAAAAATTTAGAGACTTAACGCGATAATAATATCGTGTGCATCGCACGTATATAAATTTTCTCGGAGGGATGTTTGGTTGCTAACGGGAGAGCGGTGAGCGGGAGGGAGCACTCCGCGCACTGGTGTAGTGCCAATAAAATGTGATAAATTTATGATCGATAGTTTAATATTTTTTTCCCATCTTCCTATGGCTAATCGACAAGACGGCTTAGACATAGGCGCACTAACCTATATTATAGTATAAACGGATAAACGCCGCGCCAGAGTGCAGTTCGGTATGACGCCTAAAGTATATTATTATTATTATATGTGACGACGATAACGATATTATTATTTCCCTCGTCTCTGCTCACCCTGTCGGGGCCACACGTCCGTTTACTGTATAATAAAATGAGGATATTTTAATGGACGATGTGACCCGTACAGCAGCCGCTTATTATACTTTATATTTTTATAAATTCAAGCCCCCAAGCAAATGTATCACGACGTATATACAATAAATAGAGTATATTATAGACCATTATAATTTTATAATCAATATACAGCGTATAGTGCGTAATAACAATAATATTATGTCGTCTGCAGCAGCAATATACATTAATAACATTATGATTACATGTCATTTAGTAGGTAGGTAAGAGGCACACTATAGTTTTATATTATTTTGGTGGCGTTAAAATGGTTATAAATCCACGGATAAGTCTTTTATTTGATATTGGTAAATAAAATAACTCAAACTCTTGTGGATTTCACTGTTTCAACGCAATCATAATAATATATAAACGCATATTATCAATTGCGAATATAAAACTAAAATTATATACCAAACCTGCAGATTATTGCGATAACATTCGGCATTCGTATTCGTGTGTCAGCAGGATCGTGTTTAGGAATTTGTTGAAAAAATACGACCCAATAATATTATATAATATAAAAAAACTGCATATACCTGTTAATTAAAAAAAAGTCAATTTTTCTTATAAAAATAGCCTATATTTTCAGTTAAGGTTTTGTCTGCAATTATTCTGCAATATCGCTGGGACCCGGTGTATAATATATATAATATTGTAATGGCTCTGGTGTTTACCAAAAATGTACAATATTACCTACCATTGTAAATATCATAATACGTAATATTATATTAATGTGTGTTTTGTTTTGTTTTGTTGCAGGTAAGTACTCCAACGTCCTCATAATATAACATAACTGCGGTCTGCACCCTCGGGTGCGCCTTCGGAGGTTGTGTGGGTCCGACCTGCAAGCATCGGACCTACACGGTCGCGCCCGCCGCGTAAGTGTCTATTATAATAATTTTAACATGTGAGCGTGGGAGGTACTCGTGATAATTACAATAAAGAGTGTAACAATATCACGTGAATCCGAATATCTTTAAAACTCCATCCCCATACGCGGTTATCCCCGACGGCGGTACCGCCACCACCACCACTACCGCCACTGTGCACCACCCACACTCGGTGCACACGTCGAGACAGATCAATTCATCGCGGCTACTACGACGACGACGAAGACCGCACCCGCGTATCATAATAAATATGTCTACGATAAACAATAATTACAAACATAATCATAATAATAATAAAAATATCGTAATCGTAATATTACGGACGCGATTTTAAAACGACGCTGAGCGCACCTCCGCCAACGCGATACGTCACTCAATATAAGTTTTTTATGACGTCTTGTTTTGCATTGTTGAATGCGCACACGTGGATATCGTATTTTTCCGTGGACCACGGTGGGCATTTGACGTGGGAACTTTCCGATTGTGCCGTCCAGTGTTTTTGCAACATTAATTTTACCTACCTTCGCATTAAACTATTTATACAATACGAGCTTCTTATTTTATATATTTTTCACTTTTCACTTTTTGCCGGCGTAATCAAAACTTGAACTTCCACACTTGAACGCGTGCGACAAGCGTACCTCCGCGCCGTTGCCGTCGTCTGCAGTTGTCGTGAAAATAATATTGACAATAAGCTTATAACACTATTATTAATTTTATTAATTTATTTCTCAAGATAAGAATACTATAATATACTCTGATGTCCTGCAGTTTGTTCATAAAGTTCAACCCTGAATTTGATGATATTGTATCTTATTGTACATATATAATATATATATCTAGGTGCACTCGGTGTTGGGCGGTATATTATTGTTTCAGATGCGTTGTACGTTTTGATATTTTTATGTGTCGATTTGCCATTGTTCTATTGATTGGCGCGTATAATAATCGACTTATGTATTGCAGTAACATTATATAATATAATATAAGTTTTCACATTTTACAATAACGTCAATTTTTCAGTTCTCATTTAAATTTAAATTATTAATTTTATACATTCTATAATACGTCATGAGAAAAACAGTTTTGGCATACGCTTGACAGTCGTAGGTACATTTAATATAATGCGTATAGTATTATTTATATTCTACACGATACGTTTCTTATCGATTAAATATCGTTTCTTATCCAACGTATTTTTATCTGGTCTGGTAAGTGATGTTTTCAAAAGACACGATTTTTTTAGTAGGACTTAAATTGTCAGCAGTACATTTACAGATCTTTTTGATTTAGGTGGATAGGTACTGTGAACCGAACTAATTTAAATTATTTATATACAAAATGGATCAAAATGTCGCTACAAAAAACTAGAAACAAAATTTCATCCTCGGAGACAATTTGATCCTTTGGTGGACACTTTGATCCTGTAATAAAATTAAAAAAAGGTCCCCCGGGGATCAAAATGTCCTGTTCACGTCGAGCTCGCTTGAATAAGAATTATTCTTATCGATGCCCTTTATACAGTTTTATATTACATATACATCAGTCCTATATAGTGTAGAATATGTTGTGCGAGTGTGACGTGTGAGACGAATTGCAGATAAGTATAATATACTTTTTCGGTGACTCGTCCGTTTAGTTTAGGATTGCTGGTTCGGGTCGGCATACAAAAATCCTGCAGCTCCGACAAGTCGATCCGACTTGGCCCATATACGGAACTCCAAATATTCGCGATTCCCGTATCCGTATAATATAGTGTATTGTATAATACTATAATACTACGCGTGTCGTTACATCACCGCCTATTATAATATAATAGGTACCTAAATCGTTGCGATGATATTCGCCGCCTCGTGTGCCGAAATCGGAATTTCGAGGGTGTTCGTATCTTAAACAATAACAATATATTATAATATTATTTAAATGGTCAAAACCTCGCACAATATACACCTGCATAACAATGTGTGCATACTGCATACCTCCTGCACAAAATCGTTTATGGACTTATTGTTTCCGTATGCGCCTACACTGCACCGTATAATATATTATATACCATACCCGAGAAACGACGCTCAATCTTCAAATTATACCGTGGCAAGCATAATCGTTCCTTCCAGAACGATGATGGGGTGTAATTAAAAAGATGCGATATACATTTTAAAACTCAACAGTTAGAAAAATATTTTGTTATGTCTTGTCTATATTATTGTTCCAAAATTCAACGTTTTCCAACCGCGTGTATTTTACCAATTGATTGATTTAATTTTTTTATCAGCGTTCAGAGTTGTTCTAAAAATCTAAATATTTCGGTCGACCTTCCCCTCAGGGGCAGATCCATGGTTTTGTCGAATTCGGGAAGGCGATATAGGTTATTGTTGTAAGAGTCGCAACGGTGTTCTGTAATAATATAATATATACCTTATATCCCTGCAGGTATAATATTATATAAACTGAGGTGATGAGCTGAGGGGGGGGGGTCAGATCTCTCTCTCTTTTGGGAATATTATCCGCCCCAACTTGTTCGGGCGACGCGCAGCTGGTACGCGCATATTATAATAATATTATGTGTACCTATCTCGAACGCCGACGGCCGCACGTGTACCTTTACATGTGTTATAACATTATGCACCATACTCATAATAATAATTATGATGGTAATTATAAATACCGTGGTTATGGTTTTTAATATACCGTCCTTCGTCCTCGATGTCGGCGTACAACGATATTAGATTTTTCGATCCGATTCCAACCCCGTATTATATTATTATTATAATATTATGTGGCGTGCGTGTTATTATAATTATTATTAATTATATACTCATCGATTTACCCCGAACGGAGGCATAATATTAGAATGTATCCGAATATTAAAAATAGTTATCGTCATCGTCATCGCCGTCATCATTATTATTATTATTTATTATTATATTATTACAGTATATTATGTACAGCCGTCTGCTGAGGGATGTGCAGGGGCGAAACTCGGTATATATTAAAATATATAATAACACTATACCACACCATGGTATTTATACGGTGTTCGGGAAACGAATATATATATCTCTGTTTAATGAATCGTAGGAAAAACGTTTTTGACACACGCGCGCCGACAAAATGATGATGATAATAATAAAAAAAAATCGTGGGTTTGTAGACAAAGATACGTTTCATTGACGTCTTTGATCTTTATTATTTTTTTTTCGTTGCATATCGTGTTTGACGTTTTTTTATTTTTTTATATTTATTATTCCATAAACATAGCCGTTAGAAACTGTATACAAATGGTCCAAAACTCGCCTTTCGCTTAATTGCTTTTGCTCTCCTCTTTTCGTGTTTATACGCGCCCGGCTTCTTATGTACTGCACTACTGCAGCAGACGCGTTATTATACTTCCCCTTCAAAGACGGTTCGTGTGCTGTTGCTCCTCTCGCAGTTCGTGAAATTGGTTTCGAACGATAGTGTTTTATACTTATATTATATTTATGCATATAAGAACCGAAATAATTTATGCCGTTAAATAATAATAATAATAATCCTTGTGTGAGTTTCCTCCTTTGTATGCAATTTATTATATGATATTATATTATTATATGCGTACCTACACGAATTACCACGTCTTGTTCAGTATACATATATACACTGATTAAAATATTCTTCGTGAAAACCCCTCGAAACAGGCCTAACGAGTAATAAGAACCACCTCGGATTTAGCGATCGTTATAATAATGGTCTCGCGCCGAGCCAAAATCCTGAAATATACCATAGGTGTACATCTCGACGTTTTCCCAGCTAGCTCAGTTCGCACTTACCTTAGTCGTGAGCATCATAATAAACCGCGAAATCGATGAACAGGTAGTTATTTAATCAAACGAAATCAATTAATGTTCAACGGGTTTTCCGGAAATGAGTGAAAAACGATTACGAGCGGTGAGGTTCGGAAAACCACAAACGCGTCAAATAATAATATTATTTATCTAGATCCCTACATAAAGTGTGTTTACAATAAGTGGTAAATATTTCAGGGATATAACCTAACGCTGAGGTTTGAGTTAAAATGGTGTTTTCAGGAAAGGGTTTGCTGAATTACGCGTTCTGAGAAAATGTCAAATGTTTAACGCCAGTCCCTTATATTTGGTTGGGAATATTCAACTTTCATACTTTGTATTTAAACAGTAACAATATTTTTTCTACTCGTACAGATTATTATTTTTTTTTTTAATTTTCTGATAATAAGTTTAAGCTTGAACATACTATGTATACTATTGCACGTCATTATAATAATATTATTACCTACGGTCGATGAAATCACATTTTTTACGAACCATCGCCGTCATTGTACGGAATATTATTTCAAAAATATTCTCCTCGGGAATCATTTTATAGAACAACGTGTCCTCGTTATGTTATATAATATTATATATAAATAATAATAATACGCGTGTGACCCAATGCGATATTTTTCATTCCATGGAATATTATGCCGAGTGCAGAGTCGTGATTGTTATTAATATTTGCTTCGCGCTCGCTACACACACGTATTTTTATAAATATTATTATTATTATTATTACTATTATTATCATCATTATTATAACGCATTAGGAGGACCGTTAATAAAGGAAACGACGCGTAAACGTTTTTTTTCCCCTAGATAATTCTCATTATTATGTCTCGGCGCGGCAGTCGTACGTGCAGCGTGTTGTTATTATTATTATTTTTTTTTAATCTCCGGATTCGCGGACGCCGCCGCCGCCGGTACACGGATGGGCGGCAGCTATATACACAAATACTTATCCTATATAGTATAATATTATATTGTGCACATAATAATATCATATAATATTATATATTATTATACTCTTGGACGCGCACGCGTACGCTTTCGATCGTGTTTCGAACACGACGACGACGACGGGACGAGCGTATACCTACTTCTACCTACATACCTACCTTACCCGCAATAATATTCGCCAAGTCGTGTTTATTGATATTCGCTATTTTTTTTATTTTATCTTTCTCACACACGCTGCTCGAGGTTTGTCTGTGCGTCTGCGAAAACGGACGGACGAGCGGGGTGCATCGTGCGGTAGATGAGCGGACGAGATGGCTAATGCGCTCGCGGAACAATGTGCAGGAAAAAAAATACACTTAACGAGACGCCACGGAGCGGGCGGCGGCGGTTCAGCTCGTGTACGGGTCGTGGTCGCCGGGTCCCGGGCGAGCGCGTATCGCCCCGGCCGATCTATCTCTCCGCTAACGAATCCGCGAGGCTCGCGGTTTTATTTTAATTAAATTTCGTTATTTGTTTGTGCTCTTTCCCCTCACCCCCACCACGCGTTTCCCCGCCTTCGCTTTTCATACGATATTTGCGTTTCGCCGGTCGTCGTCGTCAGTCGTCCCGCGAGCGAGCCGGACACGATTTTTCTTTTCCTCCGACCATTCCGCCTCCCTAACATCGGGAACACACGATTCTATACGACCCCCCGCGCACGTATCGTCGTCGTGTACACGCACACATACTATAATAATATGATACGATAATATACAAATATATAGAAAATAAAATATGTACAACGATATTATTGGTGTAGACGGACTCTCGACGCCTACCACGAACCGAGGAATTTACGCCGCCGCAAGCCCGAGGAAGACTGTAAAACACTCCAACGGGGGTTGTACACGTCATCGTCTACAACTACACCCGTAACTCCGAAAAGAAACTTTCTCTAAACAAGCGACCCCCAAAGAGCATATTATATCTGCCGTCGTCGCCACATACCATATTATACCTTATACCGAAGTGTTCGGACAGTGATCGATGAATCCGTTTTTTTTCTCGGTACACTGCACTCGCTCTAACAACAATAATACACACGATATTAAATTATATATACGGTGGGTCGTTATCGTTTGTTCCGCGGACGAAACGATGGTGGGTGGTGGAGGGAATAAGCAGCTCTAAAGGTCCGTATTTTATAAACCTTGCAGAGGTCGTCAACCTTTCAGACTTCATGGGTCACTAAATTCGTAACTTTAAATTCCGCGAACCACATATTATATGCATTTTATTTTTAAGTGGATAAATACACATATTTTGTAAAATAATGATCAGATTAGGTATTATATGCATTTTGTATTGCACGCTAGGTATTGATGATACCATAATATTCCGTGATAATTAACTCCTCGAACGAAAATCATCAACCATTTTCATATGGTGAACATATTTTCGTAAAATTTATGTGCGACACGGACATACCGATACAATTTAAATAATTATAACTAGCATGGCGCCAACATTTTCTAAACTATAAAGTCGGGGCTATACATGCGCATGTACACGGTAGTAATTGGGAAATTATAATATATTGCGAATGTTTAAAATTGCTTGAATAATGAATATTTGACTAATATTTTTTTTTCATAATAACGAAATATTGTACTATATGAAAGTTGACTTAATATTTATATAGAGTTTCCGTTAAAATGTTTTTTATAAAATATTTTCAAGAATATGAACTTCTTAGCCCAAGAATATAACTAAAATATTTCATAATTATTGAAGCAACTTTTTTAAATATTTTGACAACTATATTATTTTCCTGTAAATATTTTTATGCTGTGTGTGGCGTATTCCGCATCGTTTACGGTTGAATTAGTTTTACAACGGTTTAAACCAGAGTCCGACCGGTAGGCTAACCTAACCTAACCTCCTCGTTCAAACTAAGGTTGTTATATAATATCACATCATATTATTATCATTTTGACGTGGTACCACAACTGTGCATTACTGTAGGCGTGAATCGAAGGGGTTTTTAGCGTATATCGTCAGACTATTATTATTATTATACGACTTTTAAGTGTATTATATGTACATGAGTGGAGTCTGGTGGAGATCATTACGCATGGGCTATAATATTATCGCACGATAATTCTTCCGGACCGGATACGCCGTACAACAGCAGCCTTGGCGAGCCTTTCACACGGAACATTTCACGCGTTTAGCTCTCTCCGTCAGTCGTCGCCTTTTATACAATTTTACATGTCACCGGGCCGTCGCCGCCATTTCCCGCTAGCACGTAACACAGCACACCTACCTATACGATCGGCCGCGTCTCGAGTGGCTCTGCCGCCGTGTGTATAACAAAATATACATAAAACCCAGGGCCGTCGCCGCCGCCGTTCTTGTCGCAGAGACACAAAGGGGATTTAATATTATTATTCGCACAATCGTATTACACGGTCCTGGGTCTTACCCGCCACTTACCCTCCCACCAACCGACACCCCCGCCGGTACTGCCGCCACTCGCTGGTTCCAACACACTCTCCTCCGAACCCCCGCGTCGAGCAGTTCTCTCGGACCCCGGCGGCGGCGAAGGTAATTAATTTCCACAGTCGGTCGTGTAATATATCATATACATGTATAACACAATAATAAACGCGTTTTAATATAAGTGTATATGCGTGCGTGCGTGTGCGAATGTGAGTACTTTACATTATACGTGTACACTATATACGTGGACCTCTCTATACGGGCCGCCCGTGAGATCAAAGAAAACGTTTGTGCTCGCGACCATATAATATTATCGGCGGCGGCGGAGACGTCGTTGAAATATCGCAGTGCCACCGTATCGAAACTAACCAAGTACAATAACTGTATTATTATTATATTATATTACTATACCTACGACACTGGCGCGGAACGCCGACCGAATTCGGTCGCCCGAGACTTCAATATAATTTCTATTATAATATGCAGAGAGAGGCTTCTGCGCGTAAATATACGTCCTGTGCAGCGTCTCCCGAGTGCACAAAACTATTTTATCATTATTAATACGAGGTATAATAATATTATTATTGTGCATCATAATAGGAGTCGTTATTATTGTAATATTATCGACGTCGTAAAACAGCGAATAAGTACCCGTACGAGATATTATTATTTAGTTGTAGTATAGCCGCAGTTATAATATCTTTGTTCGCCGTCCGAACAGCGTCCCCTATCCACGACATCATAATAAATAACATTATGATACAAGCGCTTTATTACGATATAATAATGTATAAAACGATGAGCTCAGGTAATAATGAAACGGGCAAAAAAATCACTCGTTCCTTTGATATCGACGCCGCCGTGGAGGATACCATTTATGGTACACGCGGCAGGATTAAATCCGCGTGTCTGCTATTAGCGTGCTCCGACCAAATCCTATATTATGATCGTTATATATTGGTTATGGATATTTTATAATATTCGGGGCTTTGCTAAGTTGGGGTGCGGACCTCTGATTGGTATATTTTGTACACCAGTAATTGCTTTACCTTCACTAGTAGCGTAGTAAGTTTTTGTTTGTAATATATATAATTATAAATTTTTTTGCTCAATATTTTTGTAGGTTAATCTCGGAAAGCGGTCGTGTTTTCTTTTGTTAGTGTACGTCTTAATACTGTAGCCACACGGTGGAACTTCCTTCTGGATATGATAATAATATTATCATTCATGCAAAGTTTATGACGCCCAATTATTGTTGTTAAATTTCAAATTAAATTGTATGTGTTATAGCGTGTTTCATTCGTATAACATTCGACCTTGGACATGAATTGCCAGTCTTAGGAGTCATACATTGTACACTCGTTAGGAGTTCCGAACTACGCCGTGAAACGAATCCGCTGATTATTTTCCACCCCTCAAGCGCAATTTACTTTTTGTATAATTAAAAGAAACCACCGACGCCATTGTAGTTCCTAGCCGGTAAACGGACGTTATACATAATAATAACAATAATTAATTCATTCACGAAACGGGTGGTTTTATTTTTCCCAGAAATTACTGGCACTTTTGTGAACGGCGTTTAATAGCAGCCGGGCCGTTACAGTTGTCGTTAAAATTTGTCTCTCGGATGCAGCCAAATGGATATGTTTGCAGGATAAAGGAGGGGGTGCAATAAAAAACCGGCGCACTCCACACACGAGCAATAATAATAACAGCACTTACCCATTTATATATATATAGCGCATCTTGTTATTACAGTCTCATCACTGGCGAAGTCCGACCGTGAACGCCTTGTCCGGAAAACAGATACCCGGCGAATCACCATTAATAATTCACCATGAACCGTCGGAGACCGTTACTTGAGAGGTTTTTCCGCGTGAGCACTATGTGTAGGTATACTATATATATATATTATACACACCTTCGAAGCGCGTTAATTTATGTATAAGACGGAGCGAGCGAGTTGGCTTCGCGGGAAAAGTTGATCGGAGATTAATAATTCAAAAGACTCCTATAGCATCCAGTTCAGGTGGATATATACATATACGCGTATATATAGGGCTACACCGCCGTCGGAAAGCCCGTTTTTCTTTTCCGTCTGCTGTATATTATTCAAAACTTATCCTCCGTCATCGCCGTGCGGTAGTTTTTGACGGACGGTTTTCTCATGTCCAAAACGTCGTCGTGCGTATATATATAGTATAGTACATAAAATCACCTCCTGTGCGCATTTATTCCCTTTCGGTGCAGTACGGGTAAAATAGAAAGGTATAAAGAAAAATGTTTTTTTTTATTCGCTGCAGGTTTCCCTTCTTTTCTCGCGGGCTCGACTTGTCACGGGCGCTTTCCCCGTTAAAAAACATTACGGCCAAAGTGCCCAGAGGCGTGGCGTGATGGTATTGCGTGGAGCTGAAGGCCACCTTCGTCCCATGGCGGGTGTCAGTTGGGGGGGGGGGGTGAGCTCTCGAGTCTTTTAATGGAATAAGCTTCCCACCGGCGAGACATGTCAGGCACGTCTTTGACGTGTTCTACGCTTTTCCCTTTACCAAACTCACAGTACACCCGAGTGTATATGCGTATGGATACTTTGTCACGCAGCGTTTCTTCTCTTTCCGTTATTTTTTTTTTTCATCTTCTATATAACATAATATATACGTACTTTGTAGCCCCCTTCGGTCAACCACGTCCAGTCCACGTCTGACTATGACGACCGAGGTTCGTGTACACGTATAGAATGCCTATTACCCACCTAACGTGGGGGGGGGGGCGCTGGTCGCTTACCGCTCGTGTGAGTGTTTTCCTGATAACACAAAACTTAGCCGCTAGCATACTCACCGCTCGTATTATACTCGACAGGGGATTTCTATACTACTTACAGGCTATCCACACATTCAGTTTGTGACTAGAATCAGAGCAGGTGATCAGAAAACATTGTGCATGTTTATTATATATATTAGAAAGCGGGGTGTATCGAGTCGGAGAAATTAACATTGGTTCAGTTTCTAAGGATATACACCACAATGTTATCGATATCGCTGTAAACCATGTACATGAGTATGTTGTGTTGTATAGTCTGTTTTTCCAAAGTCTATTTCGATTTGACTTTATCTCCTTCCACGTGGTGTCTGTTGACGAATACGCACGAATTCATCACGCGTTTTTAATTGTCTAGTATTCAGCCATTTGAGCGATTCCCGCCCTCTATAAAATCGTCATCTCTACTGTGCGTTTAATTTTTCTTCCAGCGTGTTGCACACTGATTAAGTGAAAATACTAAATATAGTAAACGAGTCGAATGTACACAAAAAGACAGAATTTCCAAAAGAACTAAGATACATATACATTATACGATATAATAAAGTGTCGGTGGAAGGGGTATTAGGTGCGAGGAACATCTGTTATAAAGTTTTGTTCGGTGATTATTCACCCCCTTCCCCCATGCAACTCTTGCAACCGATCTCCGCTCGGTGTGTGTCACCCACGAATTGATCGCGGCAGCCTCTTGAGCTTGTTTGTGCGGTCTCGCTGAGCGTGTACCACGCGATTAAATTATACAATTGAATTTTCAGCAATCAAAGCCAGAATTGCTGTAGTTATGGTGGGGAAGAGAGGGGGGGATTTACCCAACCGCTCTGTCGTGTGTTCAGTATATTATTATATCATATTGTAATGCGCCGACGGAACGGTTTACCTGTGAGGAGCTGATACAACAAGTTTTCTGCAACACTCTGTTTATACACCCCTGCTCGTGTATACTTAGAGAGTCACGAGGATATCGCGAAATTCCGGATCCGTGGCGAATAGTTAATGTTGTTGTTGCTGTAGTTGTTGTTTGACTTTACGAGCACGAATCCATTATCCGACGATCCGGCATCGAGTAACGCGAGTTGATCAACTCACGCCACCGTCTTATAATATAATATATTATATGCATTAAGTATTATAGGTATAGCCCCCTAAATATCACGACCCACAAATTAAACCGTACGACGATGACGACGATGACGCGGTGAAGATGACGATGATGATAATCATAATAATGACATAATCGTTAACTACCCGGCGGTGGCTGCTGTCGAGGATTAAATTATTATGATGTATATATATTTTAGATATGTATATAGAGTTTTAATTTTTAATTATTAAAGTTACGCGATTTCCCCTCAGTCCTGCATGCCCCCTCAAGAGCTATACGGGGATCGTTTTGACGGATAATATTATATAAACTGCTGCAGATCCCCTTTCGTCATCGGCCCTAAGCCGGGTCTAAGCGCGATCACACGACGACGGTATATTATATATATTATATTATTAAGAGACGCTGATGCATATATAACATCATAATATAATATACGGTCGGGTAGTGCAGGCTGTGATATTTTAACTCCGTCGTCAACGCCATATCCGGCGGCTTAATAAATAGGCCCAATTTAATAATGAAAAATAAACAAAAAATTATACAACAAACATCTTCTTTGCCACTCGCTCTTTACGACGAGTCGGACGTTCGTAATATTTTTATCTCCCGGTGGCGATTATTATTGTTGACTGTTGTGCTTTCAGGGCTCGGCTCTAGAGTTTAAACAGAACTGCACATAGGAGGCTCGATAAACCTCGTTTTTGCCACCCTAAAAGACTTACATCCTCGTCACCAAAAGTTCTTTTGGTGTTATATGCTTATAAATCAAAATATCTAAAACACCCCCGTTACCCAGTCCATTGGGAACTTAAAAAAAACAAGGGACTAGTTTTTCTTTTCGTCTCTACTCCGGTCGATATGACGCAGTGTCAACTCCTGTATAACATTCACGAGCCTAACATAAAGTTTAATACTATATTCCTGAGATCGTTCACGTCTTGAATTTTGATAAAGTTTCGGCCTTCGTATTTTATAATATGGTGAAAAAGTCGACAACCCTTAAACAATCTCGGAGAGTTGCGATGCCAGGGAAGAAGGAAAGTACGACGTGTAATCGATATTATTGTACTATATGATGATATTATTTTATATTACAAGTACAATAAGTTTCCACCGATCAACCTCCGCCACGCCGCATAACATTCCTCTACGGTATCATTATACATACCTATAGCATGATGTTGTATTATACATATATCACTTATATATTATTTAGGTGTGTGAGTCTTTCGGTGTCGTTCGGCGGCGATCTGCCGGACCGAAAATTCCACGACTCGTTAATAACATAATATTTATATATTATCTATACGTATATAATATATATATACATCATTGCAGTGCCACTGCGTCGTAATATATTATAATATTATAGGTTCGCGCGGTGGCTGCGAGCTGTGTATCGGATTTCGTCATTACACCTGCTGATATGTATGTATATCCAACTGCTATTAATTACTCGCGTACATGTATATGTTTACGTGCGTGTGGGACGTTTTGTATATATATATATTCTATATGGTCGCGTATTATGGCGGGTTTAAAAATGTATTTATTTTTTAGCCAATCCCAGTGTCCCAAAACCGTTACGCAACCCGTGCACGGGCTGCACTATGACGGGAGAGCTTCGTCCAGTGTGGTGGTCAGTTTCGCTCAGGGCGGCGGCACATACCTCATTTATATATTTTACCCGCACCTATAATAATATAATACATATACACACTATGTGGATACACCCGACACCCAGCAGTCGGCGTCACATGGTCGAAAAACCACTTTGGCGTACGTACTTACGTGTGTGTGCGTGCAGTATAAGCGCCGAGTGGAAAAAAAATTGTATATAATAATAAAATCGCCATAATATATATATCGCTGCAGCGGGAGAGAATGCAGTAGCGGGCGTGTGCGTCTGCGTAGGTATACGTATATTATGTGCGTGTAACACAATACGCCTCGTCGTGTATCTTACCTCCGTTTGATGCGTGTTACACGGTCGGTGGTTTTTTTTTTTCGTTTTGTTTTTTGTCCCCCGCAACGAAGTCCTTTTCGTTTTGCCACTGACGTGTAAGCTGTCCGGGTGGATTAGTTCAAAGAACGAAAAAATTAATAATAATAAAAAAAAAAAGTTAAAGACTCAAAGCGAAAGCGTAAAAAAAAAACAAACATCTCCCAAAACGTATACGGACCGTACAGTGTACGGATATAAACTCGAGTGTATATAATATAATAAGAGAATACACACCTACCGGTTTTTTTTATATTTCGGATCCTGGCGACGGCGTTCGAAACGCTCTTGGAAATAATATAATATTCAGTATTACACACATACATATATATATATATACGACGTTAACGCGGACGTGCGCCAGTCGTCGCGCAGAGGATGAACCGAGCTGTGGAGGAGGACGCAACAAAAGGACTTTATACTCCAAGACACAACAATAATATTCCGTGTGTGTGTGTGTGTGTGTGTGTGAGCGTAAGTATATTATTATGCTCGTCTCCGGATGTAAACGAGACCGAAATAGAAATCTGGAGAGAAAAAACCCATTACTATACCAAAGTCGTTTTTACGATTTTCGTATATTATAATGTGGGGTTGAATCTCGCGTCGGCTCCCCAGCTCCTCTCCGCCGACATCTCATCGCCGTTAAGACGGCCGTTTCGTTCTGAACGATTTAACGCGCGGCGGCGTCGGCCGAGACGGGCGACGAAAAAACCATATAATAATAATAATAATAATAATAATACCATCGTGTTATATTATACGGTCGCTTTTGTATGCGTTTCGCATAAGTCGCAGAGCGGAGAACCGACGGCACTTTAGGACTTTATTACTGCTGCAGAACTCGCGATATTCAAAAAACGGTTTTCACCAGCTCGATTTTGAACGATCGACCGCCATCATAGTTTACCATATAATATATATTATACGTGCATATTATACGTATATGTTATTACACAAGCGTGAGCAGTCGGTTCGGATTTGAATTAAAAATTTTAACGCCGCGGAATCCAACACAATAATAATATATTATGCTTACGTGCCTACATCGGTTTCAATATTTCGAGTCAACGCCACGATGGACGTCATGTCTCACAATATAATCAGTAATCGGATATATTATCTTATAATAATATATTATTATTTAATATGTCACTGAGATATTGTGGCTTATTATAAACGTTAGAAAAGACCAACTTGAAAATAGATGATTATAACCTTGTTGGAACCCAACTTAATATCCAACCCGTTATTCTACGACGGATCTCAACAATAAATTCTAATCGCTTCGGACGTCGTAATTAGCACGTCGTGGGAAACTATCGGAAACCGTCTTCGTCGCACCAGCGAACGCCATCTTTCTCGCCGTAGTCCTTACCACGAGCGCCGGAAGTCGTGGAAAATACACGTTGCGATAATGTCGCGAGACAAATAATAATTATTAATTATTATTCATCGCTGCACGAAACAATCATTGTTAAATCGAAAGCGTAAACGCGTTATATTGTGATCACGTAGGTACTCGCGAGCGTCGTTTAAAAACACATAACGGTATAATATTGCAGTAATTATTGTGTATAGGGTGATATACGACATTATTATTACAATGTATAAAAGTGGTACTGGTATACGATTTTCTTATACTAACGAGCGTTTCGATGCCATTATGATATGCACACATAAGGGTTGCGGCGTGTTCCCGCCAAGTAGTGTTTCTGTGATGTGGTCCCCGATGGCTATTGGCGATTTTGATCGATCGTATTTTACTGTGCATTTCGCGTCATTTGTTTTGATTTTCACGTCAAAAGAGCTCGCAATGTTCCCACGTTTTGTTTGTTCAACAATTGTAAGGCCCGTCATCGACACACGCGCACGACGAAAGGAGCCGAGCCGCTGCCGGTTGTTAACAATGCGGCGATAACGCGACTGCGTGTTGCCCGATATAGGCATAGGCCCTCGCGACTGGGGTCATAATCGAGAAGTGGGGAGGGTCATTATTATAGGCACTTATTTGAGATTATATATAAAAAATTATATTCAAAACGTGAAGCTTAATTTTTTACTTAGAGTGTGTGTTATCATAAGCCCAAAATAACTGTAACAATATTATATTATATGCTGTGCTACGAGGACCGCACTGCAGGGTTTGCCACCATCCGGATCGACGTCGCTAGTTTTCCAATCGATTTCATTCAAAACCTATACTCTTTAAACACTCAGAGTGTAGAGTGTGGTACACTCGAATAATCGTCATGATTTTTCCACGACCACTGGCAGTGGTAATAATATATATTGGCCATACCTATTTTCCTTCATATAAACCACATACCAACCGTACAAAACAAATCTAGACCGTTTTCCGCCATCATCAAATCAAGACATTATTGTCACCCAGACGTTTATTGGTTAAAAGTAGGTTATTGCAGATTATTAATTTGAATATCTATAATTTTCTGATAAAAAATATTATTCTATATACTTGCAAGTATAAATATTAAACATGAAATATAGTAAAATATAATAATATACAAATTATAGTTGGTTTTTAAATGATTGTATAAATTTACATATTATTATTACCTATACAAATCAAAATAATTTGTGTCATAATTTAGATAGTACAAAATGAATTATAAATTAAAAAAAATTTAGTATTTAAAACATTTATGTTTGATTTTAATATTTGGAAGGAAATGGAAAGAACATTAATTTTTTTTGGAAGAAAATGAATGGTGGGATAAAACGGTATCTTATTTTTAAGTGTAAATGATCCCAGCCGATATATTACAGTGTCCCATCGTCGACAATACCCCCCCCCCCCACACAAACCATTAGTAACAGCTAGGTTAGTTTTTTTTTTTTTTTTAATCACCTACTTATAATTATTAGACCGTTGAGTTATGACCGTGTTCCACGTGATCGCAGCTATATAATATATTATAAACCTCCTACTCCATTTAAAGAACTAAAAAGCTTAATCTAACACAAACAGATATATATAAGAGTATATGTAGACACACCAAATTCCCGAGTCTCGGGACACGCCCTGTACACGTCTACTCTATATACACCTGGCCCAGCAATCAATCAACTTGTTGATATAATATGTACAAGTCGTGTATTCGACGGACATATTATTATTGCAGCTCCACGCCGCCGAACGATAATATTATTTTCATTACACCTGCAATCCACGATACATATAATAATATTATAAAAACATATTATATTTTATATATTACTTCAGTTGTCATAAATGAGTCAAAGGCCATTAAAAAAATAATCGTTTTATAACATTCGATTCATTTCAGCTGATGATTGAACAAGTATTGAATTCGCTAGGCCTTATCGATAATTGTCAGTTGATTTTAAATACGTACTTTACCTAATGTATAAAAGTTCTTAGGACAACATCATTTTTATCGAACACCGCTAACTCTATAATATAGTCTCGAGCTCGTTCCACGACTGTTTGACTAACTTTTTCCAAGAAAAATCCCATAATAAGTAATGTGTTATGTAAACTGCACTTTCGGTGTTGATCGTCAAAATTCCAAAGACTGCGGGTGATCGCAATGGTCGTATAATAGTATAATACTATATAGTACTTATATTATTCGTCCATTCGGTGCGTACTTGTGCGTCTTTATCGTCACACTGACCCGTCTCATACAACATATTATGTAACAATATTATACGTTATCCCCGTCGAACCCCGGTTAAGGTATAAAACCCCCTCAGGAATCTCGGTCCAAACGATCCTTTTTCCCCACCCACTGGCGATTCGCCCGCCGCAATCCTATATATATATTTATCGGCGATTTTTTCCTCTTTCTCTTATATTTGTACCGGGCCAATAAACGATCGCAACTCTCGGCCACCGATTCGTATCGGGTCGTTTACGCCGAATATCCCTCAGATTTAGGATTTCCTCTGCCGTTCGAAGGGTCCGAAACGCGACGGGTCGCGAGGTCGTGGCCACGACACATTTTAACTCGACGTGGGTAATACGTGCAGGTCTGCGATCGTTTTCATCCGAACTGGCAATAATAATATATATCGCGAGCCGGCATTGTCGAGTACTTTCCGGCCCTTAATGTACGACCTCCGATGTATAGGTATATACTCGGCACCGCGGTATACGGTTAATACGGTTTTAGACTAAACGCGTACCTATATGCTATACACTTATATATTATTGTTATATACGTTTCAGTGATTTATTATTTCGTTTTTCGCGCTCACTATTACCTATACGTGCAGTGTATTCGGCTTTCGGTCCGCGCGCAAGCCCGCCCGCCGCGATTCCATACCGTTCCGCCGCCTTTCCCGCAGCGATTTTCTACAGTTTATATAATATATTATGACGTTCGTATATACATATAGCATTGTGTTTTGAGTTATTAAAGGCGGACATAAATTTTACGATTTCTACGGATGAATTACTATTATATATATATATATATATACTGCAACAGTCGGTGCGACGACAAATATTTTAAGTAAACCTACCCGAATACCGTCTACAGTGTACACACATATATATACAGTCATTATATATAAAACAGAGACGGAAGCTTCGCATAATTTCCCGTGTTTGCCTCTGTATAATATATATATATATATATATTTTATTAAATACACTAAACGTTCGCCCTTTCCCCGGCCCGCCGTCGACCGGCACTCAAAGACAAACGCGAGTTCGTAAAGAATTTAATTGCCGTCGACTCGCCCGGCGTACTATTGGCCGCCGCAGACATTCGGAAGAAACGGTACAATATAATATGTAATACTATTATAATAATATGTGTACCGTTCGCGAATGAATATAATAATATGAGGTATAATATAAGTAGCAGTGCTAGAGGATAAAATAAATACACTAACATATTATAATGACATGGTGAGTTCAGCTCGTATGTACGGCGAAAGGGGTTAAAATAATGGAATCGAATACGCTCGTGCGCACAGTATAATGCGCATATATGTATCAGGTGTGGCCAGAGAGATTTTTGAGGTGCACAGTTAAATGAAAATTATATTATGTGAGAGCCAAGAACGAAAATAATTTTGGTTCCAACTATCGTGAAAATACGCATATTGCGCCATGATTGTCCTGACTTTTATGATATTATATTATAGATCAGTCAAATGTAATAAAATTATACATCCCCCAAACAATCATCGATGTGTTGCTGCACTTTGCAACTCTGACACATTTTGATCGGTCTCATAAAATAATGCATTTAATTTCTTCCTCGTATGTCAATAAATTATTCTAAATTCAGACGTTGAATATTTCAATATTATGTATAAATCAGACTTTGTTATTATTCCCCTCTTTCGCTATGACATTACCTATGTGTGTGTGTGTGTATTTGGCAGTGGATCAGTTTTTTTCAAGTGAAGACTTGCACCGGGCTGCTTTTTCTATATCGTCCTCTATTTCGGATTCTAGTCGTTTTTTTCGTCGTGTTTCCGTTACACACTTACACATATATAGATTAGATATGTTTTAGCAACAATAAACAAACAAAGTTTCAGGTTGGGGATGGGGGTGAGGGGTAAATGATTGTTATTTGTCTCGTGTACTGAGCTGCAGCTGACGGACGAAAGACGCGACGCATATCCAATTATTATATGGGAGCTACCAAAACAATGCACCGTAAAACCAGCGTATAATTTATTTGTTCGTCGATAAAATAATAATAATAACAAAAATAATGATAATTTTTCCACCACAGCGGTTGTCGTCGTCGTCGTCCAGAACGGAAAAGCGGTCCTCTAGCACATTACGTAACATATACTTGTATATATTATAATATCATTATTTTCCCTCCCCGGGGGACCTCGTCGGCGTGCTTTTCGCGGGGAACGCAATACACACGTAAATAATATTTAACGTATATATATATATATATAATGTGCCCAGTTGAATATATCGATATTATTGTTATCTCACGCTAACCGAACTCGCATAATAATATTGTATATAAACACAGACATCGTATATAGTTGTTGTTTAATAGAGTTTCACAGAAATATTAGGTATAGGTAGGTAATCCGTAAACGTAGTGTGAGTGTACATATGCGTGCAAGTATATATACATTATAATACTATTATATTATCATACATTCGATTCTGAGCGGAGCGATGAGTGTATTGATTGTATAACGATGTGTGTGCGTGTGCTTTTATAACTGCAGCATAATATTTACAGCTGCGCTCCTATAGCAATTTTAACTTTTTTTTTTTGAATAATTTCAACTGAAATACATACGAGTGTACGTAGTTTTGTAATGCGCCGGTGGAGAAGTGAAAACGGTGTGTAGCTAATTAATTTGCCGCTCCCTCGCGCCGTCGTCTGCAGACGCTGCCATATAATAATAATATATAAGTCTATAAATTCCAATGACGTACCTAAGCGTACATCTGCAGTGGATATCCCGAACTTTAATTTTGCATTTTTGCATTTTTCTTCTCTTCTGTAAAGATCGCCGGTTATTTTTATTTCGCTTATATATATATACCCACATACTATATTATTGTAGCAATATCATACTCGTGTTTAGGAGTTGAAAAATAAAATATGATTATATACAACAATATTATGATTATGCTTTGAAAACCAATCTTACGGAGCAAATCCTTCCTGCAAATCCTCGCAATATCCACTTCAATACAGATTAGAATATATACGCGATTTAAATCGATAACACAATGTAATATAGTAATAATATTATATGATTCTCTGTCTGTATATAATACGCCGCCGCAATAATATATATATATTTTTTTTGTTCTGTTTCTTCGGGCTTTAGTTTGTTTTCACGGTGAATTTAAATTGCAATATTTCGACGTTCAAACATTATAATATTATTATGCTCGTGTCGCCAGTTATACGTTAGCAGTATAGTATTAAATATTGTAATGTACGTTGTGCACGCGTTGTAGATATGTACATTGGCGTGTTCGTACCTATATAAAGTATATACATTATTATATATTATGTTTATATATGTATATGGGCTGCTAGTGGGTTGGTCGCGCTTCGTTGTTCACGAAAGCCCCGTCGACTTTTTGTTTTTTTTTTAAACGTGTCGTTGCTGCAGCGGTGCAGCCATCCGATTCCGCCGTCAATTTATTATCGTACCGCAGAGCTGTAGGTAATGCTATTTTTTTTTCTTCAACTATAATAATTTAAAAGTCTCCTCATTTCCGAGGTCGAACTCCGGTGGCGTTATAGTGCGACCGCACGACCAAACCGTCTTGAATAATAATAATAATAATTGTCATCCGCTCGGAAGAAGACGACACCTGCGGCGCTTCTCGAGGTCGTCCCATAAAAACGTACGCTGCACGTACCTATATACCAATAATAATAATAAAATATAGTCGTTTTGAATTTTGAAACGACATTGCGCGATTATTATCGATCTATCCGACATGTCCGTGTCCGAGAGAAAACCGCCTACTCGCCGAGCAATTTTACGGTTATATTTTTCATCCGGTTTCGGTCTATACTGCCGAGGTCGATATTCCTCGCGGGTCGAAAAGGCCTATTCCGAGAGTGTATTGAAATTTAAGTGTATATTTATCAACAGTCCCGCGATGTACACCATTATTATTTACGGAAAATAATCTGTGAAAAAAAAAAATTGCAATCATTTACGTTTGTATAGCGCGTGCTATTAGACATCGACGGTGATTACACCCGAGAAAGTACGACGACGACGAAACGGACGATAAATAAATAACAGCGTAATTAACTATAACGAAATGGCAGGGAGAAACATAATTCCCAATCCGCACAAGTCAGCTCATCGGGCAGGGGTTTCGTACACTGCGATTAATAATGCGTACTTAATAATAATGCTCAAAATAAAAGTTTTATTAAAGTACAATATATATACATATACCCCTATAGATATAATAATAAATAATAACATGCCCAGCTGTATAATATTATGTATGTATGTACTGTACACTTGTTATTTATATAGATATGTACAACGCGAGTAATTGTATTGAAACTGCAGCAGAGTGAAGTTTGTCGGATCTGTATAATGTCTAAAACAAAAGATAAATGTATACTTTAATAATGAGTTTTTAAGCCTTAATTTGTTCAGTTGATTGGGATGTGCGCTTGTCGAACCATTTTCACGATAAAACTTAAATCATTTGTCCCTCTGCGAATAATTAATTTCATCAACGAGCAGTGCACGAAACAAAAACAAAAAAAATATAATATTAATAATAATGAAAGAAAATTGTATAACGTAATGTACAACGCTCTATTGACTCATAATCAGTGATTTGAGTTTACCGTTGTCTATCCTTCATTTTTTCATTTTTAATATTATTTGACATTTAAACGTTATTAAAAAAGAAAAAAAATCAATGTTTGCGTGGCATTTTCTGCCGATGAATAAACTCCGCGATGTTTTTCCGTCTCATTTTCAGGAAAAAATCCCGAACACGATGAAAAAGATCAAAGCCGTAACGTTAAAGAGATTTGATTCGATATTTCCGATACAAAGGGGTGTATTGTTACTTTAAATTATTTTTATATTCACAGGCATCGCAAATAAAATAATAATATATCGTAGTATGATTTTTATATTTACGTATTTGTCCTAGCCATTGTGGGAGAATCGAAACTCGAGCAGCATAAATATTATTATTTATTTACGTGAGAAATATAATCGTATATTGATGTACTGCTAAAAGTCGTACAACACAGTTTGAACTGGACATTTTATGCACAAATGTAGAATGCTTGTCGTGCTTTTGTATTATCTACCATTATATTAAAGCCGACCATTTTAAGTTGTTCATGAGGGGAGAGGGGTGGAATAAACTAGGTTTCAATACCCATTTATAGGTAGGTACTAGTTCGGTTTATCTTGGACGTGAATGATTGAGATGGGGTGTGTGAATGTGAACCAGTAAAAGAAACTGTTATGAGCTGATTGCGAGTGATAGTAATAATATATTCTACAATATTACTTTTTATAGATTGTAGTAGGTAGGTACTTACAAAATTAGGTAATTAAGTATTTACGCAGTCACATATTGTTCTCTTATTTTATTTTTTGTAATACACGATACGCCCGTCGTACTTAAACTTTAATAACTCTGCAGAAAACACTCGGTTGAATTCGTTATATATTCATTACAGTTTTCAAATGAAAATATCAACTTCCAGGAACTCAACAATAACTCAAATGGTGGTTCAGATTAGTAAAAACGAAGTGTGTATCGCCTCAACTATATAACCGCTCCTTAAATTGCGCATAAAAAAAAAACAAGTGTTTGAAAATATAGTCAGAAAATATATCAAGAATTAGAATAAAACATTCATTATTGATGCATTAATGGGTGCTCCGTCCCCACCCGTGAAACACCGTCTCTCGTGCATTGATAGAGGTCAGATGGAACAATTTGAACGCAAATAATAATATTAATATTTCGATGATATGCAACGGAATCGAACATAAAAACGCATATAACCGTCACCGTGTGTGTGTACATATATATATGGGTATTATGGTTATAATTTGTATACCACGCGTTGACCACACACGAATTTGTTTTTTCGGTCACACACGCGCCATCGTCCGATTTTGACCGTGTGCCCATATAATGATAATATCAAAACCATCATAATATTATTATATTATGACTTCCTATAATGGCGACGACGGCAGTTATAATTTTTAGAAGATTTCTCGGTCGTGTGTAGCTGGTATGTAGTAGGTATCTAGTCGGAAAACCTGGTCGGACCTTCGAATGTAAATTTTTACGACGTTAATGTTGCAGTGTTAAAGTTATTACTTTATAATTGTTCGGTTTTATTATTATCGTTCGTCGTTCTGTGTCGGTGAAAGGGAGTGGTCGATGGTCTTGCAGATCATATTTGTCCGAAAACTGTATTTCTCCTCAAAAAAGAGTATACTGAGCAATATAGCGGACACAGATAGGCTGTTATATAAAATATTATATTACACTCATTCAGTAAACGTGTATAGCGTCAGTGGAAAGTCAACTGCACAAGCCAATACAAGCTGGGGACGAATCGCGATTTATGGTTATTGCTGCAGCACACGGACTTAATGAACATCCGTCGCATAATAATATACCTATCTGAGTAATCCGCCACCGAATTAATATAATATGCATTATAATATTACAGCGCCCGGCCGAGGTTATGGAGGTAATATATTATGGAATCTGGGTACATCTTGTAATGTATATAATAAATATAGGTATTATTACTTATTTTATTAACTGATAGGACTGCATATTAAATGGCAGGGTTAGCATCGCAGAAAAACTCGACCTAAAAATCCTAAGCGGCTTCCAACTAGGTTTAAAAAGAACAACCGTCCTGATTTTCAAAATATTATTTAACCTCATACAAAATTGGAAAAATATCTTAACAAATACCATAACAGATACACTGGGAATTAATAATCAAGATTAAATTAAACATATAGCTTGAAAGTACGTAATTTACAAAAAAACTATATTGTATAGAACAATAATATTGTACAAAACAATAATAATTAATATTACTGTGTCTTATAGGAGATCTAATTTATAGTTATATAATCCTAACAAAAAGCGTATATAAATATATTTATAAATTTATAATAGCTTTATATATAAACTTATAGGTTCTAATTTTAAATTTTAAAATTGCTCAACATTTTATTTTGATAGACAGACTTAATCAACGAGAAATATAACAGGCTTTATTTACATTTTTTAAACATATTATAATATGCACAAAGACTTGTTGTGTAGCAAAGTGGATATATATTTTTTATTTTTTTAATTAAGATTTTTTTGCCAGATCAGCGATAAAACGCAGACGAATAAAGCTCTACAAGTCTTGAGAAATCCCGTCGAATTCTTAAGGTTTTTCGGGTTTTATTGAAAAGAATCCTATAAATCCCATATAATAATATGGTTTAGTGAGTTTTTTACCAGCCCTGATTAACGCACAATGTGGAATTATAATACGATGCGGTGTTAAAATTTCCGCCCGTTGAAATGAAAACAGTCCCAATATCATTATTAAACCATTATCTGGAAAAAAGATTTTAAATAAATAAAAACAAATACCAAAAAAATGTCTATCTCGGTTACCACAACATTATAATATGATATTAATAATACTATACCTAACAATTCACCCTCGACGTAGACTGTGGGCCAGCTCATGTATTATTTAAAGTTTCCCTGACAAAGACATCTGAAATTGCAGTTGATTTTATAATACGCGAACCTCCATAATACTTCAAAATATTAATACACTGTACACGGTACATGGTTAGTACCCTCATAAATTTATCGTCTGTATAGGTATTATATATAATAATAATATATACGTACCAGTTTCAACTCCGGTCAATTGTTTTCCCGCAATAAACATCGTTTTAAGGTATATAACAATAATACCATTAACGTATAATATAGTATACCGCGGTATAGTTATGTGGCGCCGCGATGGGAATTTACCGTCGTCGTGGTCGTCGTCGGTCATTTCGATGCAGATAAATATGCATTTTCCCGAATTTACGGCTCCCGGCCGAGCTGCTGTGTGGCTATTGCGGTATATTATATTATTATTTCATCGCATATACCGATATATGTAGTCAAAAGTGAAATCCCTGGAGAGATCGACTGCGTATATTAGACTATACCTATGTGCCCTTATATAATAAAGGTACAAAAAAAGTGTGACATTTTATTTTATAAAACGAATTTGAATTCGAGTGAAAAAAGTCGACCTTTTATTTCCGGATTTTATCCGTCATATTATATTATTTTGTGAGGATTTGACGTTTTTTTATTTTATCCGATACAGATACGCTCTGTGTGGTGTGGTCCGTCATAAATTATTATTGTTCGGGTCGTGTTTTTTCATCATTAGACACCACACCCTGTAGTTTTCACGACAATCAAAATTGTCCATCATATTTCTTATACTTATATATATGCATAATATTATAATATTTGGGTAAGGTAAGCGCAGAATAAGCTATATTGCGAAACTTTAATCACAATAATTATTCTCCAAAATTCTCCGATGACCATCAAACATGATTGCGTCCTCGCGTCGGCTAATCGGCCTTTGCTGATAGTGTCATACCGCTGTCCCGCTATACCGTATTATTTTGGCTGCAAAACCACCTTTATAATATAATATAATGGGATTATGTATAAGTACTTTGAAGTTTGAACTGATTAAAATAAAAAAACAAAAAGTTTTCGAAAACGATCAGCCCAACGCAAACATTCGCGTCTCGTCAATACTGAATATTTAATGTAGTTTTTACCTGCAAACAAATAATATACAGAGTGATTCATTTGTCAAAAAACATTTATGTGTTTAAAAATTAAATGCTTTACGTTTTTTTAACTTTATCATTTTTATGTTTTTTTTTCAATACAATTTTTCTTAGCATTATATTTTTAGGAATAGAATATATCGAAATTTAAACACGTTACCACTAATGGTGGTAGTTAGTTATCGTTATACCTTTGTATTTTATGCTATACTTATCGAAATACTCAGAAAAATATTTTCATTACAAATACGAATTTAAAAATGTTTGTTGTGATTCAAAAAAGTACCTTTATAAAACTTTAAATATGATAACTGGAAAAATATTATTAATTTTTCCAAAAACGTTATTACTTCTCAGGATAATGATTTTTTTTACTGTTAAAAGAATCATCCTGTACGTATATTATAATAATAATATGCGAATATTATATTATACAAATCTCGAAGGGTAGGTTGAGTTAACTCTTCGAGGTCATTGGTCTCACTTTTTTTTTTCTTTTTGGCGTTGTAAAATGGTGATAATAAATTAATTATATAAACCGTATCGACCACCTACGTGTACGCTTTTTGCCGCTCGCCGTCACTTAAAAACCCTGGAGTGGGATTTTACCGAATTTTTGTAGAAACTCTCTTCGAAGTCACGTACGTTTTTTAAAAATTGTTTTATGATCGAATACCTCGCGCAGTGTCGTTTTAATATACAACGGGTGTGCGTTTTTTATCAACCCAATACTACTCCGACGACTGTTGAGAACCCTCTGAATTAATATTAAAATAAATTAAAGATATAAAAGTATAATTCTTCTCCGAAAAATCATTAAAATTTGCTATATTTTTAAGAGCTAGCGGGGAGAAGAAGAAAATAAGAGTCAGAGACAGAAAGATATGGGAAAAGAACCACCAAGCTCATCATCGTATGTTAATAAATATATTATAATTACTATGGTACTATAACCGTTGAGCGTCTTCAGTTATAGTATTTATTTTGTAATTTTTTTGGTTTTTAAAGTTTCTGGGGCATTTAACAATTTAGGCCAAAAAATCGGAGCTCTAATCATTACATTTTAAAAATTATTACATGGTTAAATTATTTAAATAAAATATGTATCTTGCAACTCAGACACAGTACACAGTGTCTATTATCTATAGACGTGGTTTCCAAACATTTTCCACGGCGACACATTATTATAAATCAAGCCACACTTTGGAATACATGTCTATTTGCCAGGAACGAGGACCGGGATAGGTGAATACTCAGAGTTGAGACATCACGGCACACCCTTCGAAAAACACCGATTCATGGTATATTTTCCAAAACGTTGAGTGTATACACACTTTATACCAGTATGTATAGCTGGTAAAATTGATAAGTTCATATTATATGGATAGTTTTTTTAATGTATTTTACCGGAACTATAATATCTTTTACCCGTCTTGGGCGTGTGCACGATGTATAATATATAGTACGACGATACTATATAAATGTGTATAGGATATCCTATGTGGGATATCCTTATATTTCGTGAATTGCTGCGCATATACCGCATATACCATAATATACCATATACCTACCATACACATAACAATATGTATGTATATATTATATTATATTAGCGCGGCGTTATATTATATAGGTGCTCGTAAATATGGCGAATATTTCTTAAATTATGCGATTCTATACAGTGCTAATAATAACATTGTGCGCGTGTGGGTGGGCGGGTGTGAGTTTGTGTACAATTCGTGACATCGTTAACCGGATTCGTATATATGTATATAAATGCGAGCTCGTCTTATCTATGATCACTGCACACACAAATAAATATGCGAGCTCATTAACATAGTTAATACAGTTAATGACCTATGTGAACACGTATATTATATGTACCTACACGCGTATATATATATTTATAGAGCATAATGATGTATACGTATAATAGCGATAAGTGCATACAATAATATATGTATTGTGATATGTAGCGCCCCCGGCACGATCGTCGGCAAACAGGACGAAACGGATCGTCAAGGCATTTGAAAATTATATAATTAGTAATTATAATAGTTTGTTTAATATATGCGATACGTATACAAAATGACTATTTTCTATTTTCGTAATTCCGATTGAAACTGCAGCTGCAGTGCCAATAATATATGTATATTGGCAACGATTATATTACTAAAACAAAATACTATGTGGGTGCGATGGAAATATAATAGTCGCACAATCGATACGACGACCTTATTTGAATTAACTCGATTTTATAGGCTATATTTTATAGGTAGTATACCTACTTATATATGTTATATATTATGTATCTAGGCTAATTCCGATTCAGACGTCTTTCCTGATTGACCGGTAGTATTTCTGATGACCTTCTCGAGAGTAGATAGCCGGATTTGTGCAGTGAGAATTGTTTTATCCGACCGAAATCAACGACCGAGGACTTAGCCACGGTATAAACTCGTGCGGCTAACCAAAAACTGTTGAATTTACAATTTACCAATTTATGGTAAAACAAACCGACGGTAATTACAATAATAAATCACCGCAGAATTATCGCGGAAAACATTTTAATTAAACATTTTGGATTTGAGCTGCAGCTCTATATAACTAAACGGAAATCCTAAGACTACAGTCCTTATACTATATTATTACGCACGTTATATTATCATAACATCAAACGGACAAACAATTTTGGGGGAGAGAGAAAATCGGTCTGCTCCGTCTGATGTGAGGCTGCGGTGCTTGCTGTGCTGTAGTTGTGGTTTTCGATTCGACTCACGTTTTCCATCGCACGTTGAGCTGAGTAAATAATTTATGTTTAATATAATAGTATGGAACATTAAGAAATATATATTCGTCGTTAATTATCGCGCGTTCTCCTGCACAACAATAGTTCTACGATCGACAAACCGGCTGAACCGTCTGCTGCAGCGTATAATATGATATATACGTCGATAATATTTTACACACGTCACAATAATACCTACATCATAATATTACACGTTGTTGTAAGTATAAGTACATGAATTACACGGCTGCAGTGTCGAAACAATTTTTTCCACGCTCGTGTACATATGCTTCTCGGCGGTTTGGCGCTGTTCGTCGGGTACGTTTCCTTTAAAAAACAATGTATACAATGTATATCGTATTATTACTATCGAAAAACTAAAGCGTACTATATCGATATTGAACCTCTGCGTGCGTGTCCGACTAGCCACAACATTAATGTTATTGTTAAAGGCGTTTACGTGCGTGCCGAACGAAACGAACGAAACGAAAACGGCCGATAAATCGATCGGCGATCGTCATCACGGTGATAGTTTATTGTGCACATTAAATTTAATTACAACGGTTATGCGTCCGACACGAGCAGCACAGACATATTAATGGATATTGACATAAACCAATCCCTTATAGTCGGGTGTGTGTATATATTATTATGTGCATTTGGTTATGCGACGGCGTCACTCCATCGATCATCGTGAGCTGGTGGTTGTGGTGACGAGGGGGTATAGGTTAATCGGGAAAAAGTTTCAAATCGTACACGTGTACAATAAGGGTCGTATAAGGTGTATAACCGGCCGACCGCGTCGTTATATATTTTGTCGTTTTTTCCGTCGTCGTGGCCGTCGATTATCGGACCACTAAACCGATATAAGACAGTACAAGCTACTATTATGAACTCGATACAAGGACGCAGCAAATATTAATTACTGGACATAACTGCAAAAAGTGCAGGCCGGGAAGACAGAAGTATAGAACTTAGTTGGAGCGTTATCCGGACGAACACATACTTATATGATGCAATAATATCATCACCTGAACCAAAAATACAAATCATGCAACTACGATATACGGGGGCTGATTCACCAAACCCTCACCTCCCTTTTATCCCTTAATAATGTATTAATTCAGATTATGATTTTTGAAATTCCAAGTACACCGAAGGACCTACACTGAAAGATCGTGTTTTCAAATAAGTACTTAGCTTTTTATACGACTTAAGGAGCGTGTTCGGTGACGAAACAAACTTCATTTTTCATACGATAAAAAATTAAAAACTATCGTATCTGTAAAAATGTTGATGCATTCAAATCGAAATTCATACGTTCAAAGTATTAAATTGTTAAAAATATTTAATATTAAAGGACAACAATAGTAGTATAGGTATAGCTATATCATGAGGTCCACGCATACGATACAATCTACAGGAATTCATATAATACACGAATCGTTACAAGCTCGCGTTTGTGTGTGTGTGTGTGTGTGTGTGGTGTGTATGTATCAGTGGGAGGGAGCTGGGAAAATTATATTGAACAAAAAATAGTATATATAAAAAACCAATAATAAAAAAAGCTCTTGGGGGGCACAGTTTTCGTGTTTGCCGGCCCGTAAAGTCGTAAATAACTCTGACTGTATACGATGTATATATATTATATTATTATATTCACTCGGCGGCGGCGGCGTGTCCGGTCACCGAGTGTTCGATGGCCACCGACGAATGCGTTTATTCGATTAATAATAAATATCGTTTTCAAATATAATATTATATGTATAATATATTGGAGGCCCGCGAAGCTATAGATTCGATTTTATCGCCGTCTCTAATATAACGGTTGCTCTCACTGTACGAATTGAGAATGAGGCTTTAGATTTCAGTACGCATCATATAATTGTATGAACATCAACTCGGTGGTGTGTACTACCCAAATAATATTATACTATGCAAAATTTAATTTAAACATTTTTTTTATCCAGAAATAAACAGTCGCGGTCTAGATTTATACTCGAATAACAGCGGTCTATATAGTATATACGCAGTCTATGACCTCTGCGAGGTCTTCGGTCGGAATTTCACCTCTCTCGTTTCTCAAATTTGCGTTTTTCGGTTTTGTTTTACCTTCGCGGTAGGTATATATATTAAAAAAATTTAAACATATGTTTATGACGTGATCGGGAGCGGCGGCTATGTCGGCCGCCCGGTCTTTCTCGTCGCGATTTTCGGACGGTAAATTAAAAAATTGTTAGGTACGTTTAAAATTTATCATTGTAACATGCACATAATAACTCAAACGACGATTCTTTGAACTCGATGTGAACGTGCGGCCGATCGTCGTCCGCAGATATAACGCGAAATATTGTTGTGTCGGAAAGGAGAAAAAATAACAAGAAAAACTGAATACCTATACCTCCGCTTGTGCAGAAGACATATAATGTAACATTTCACTTGTATGTGATAGGTACCTATATAATATTATATTATAATAAACAGTACGGTATTGACATTTGCGATTTGTTTTTCCTCAACATACTCGTTGGGAAAATGCGATCAGTTTTCTTTTTTCGTTCGTCTATAAACGGAAATATCACGTCGCACGAGAAAAAAAGAACACTGCACTTCCGCCTCAGTGCAGTAACACGACTTGAATATATACGTCATATCAACGGATTATAATATCGTGTGTCAACTCGACCACCCGAGTACTATATCTGACCTGACCTACGCCGTTATATATCTATGAGACGGCGGCGAGATAGGCACGCCTCGTGCAAATAAATATTTGTCTTTTGAACTTAATCCGCTGCGCCGCCGAACGGGGACGCGTGTGAAATCTCTCCGTTTTTCGAAATAATATATCTATACTATAATATAATATAATGATAATATAGCAACAACGCCACTCGTCGTAAATCAAAAAGATATACCTATATATATACGCACGGGCACGACTCTGTTTGCGTTTACGACACTTTAAATCATTTTTATTAGGTATATAATACCTGCTATACATACATTACACTTTTAATATACATATATAGGTAGGTACACGTGTAAATTTTAAATAACGCGTTCCGACTCGACCGCGCGCCGTATAAAATATAAATATTGTCGATCGGCTTCGTCTCTCTTTCTATCCTTTCTCTCTCACTCTCTCACTCCCTCCCTCGCCGTCTGCATCAATCTCCTCAGCTCGGCGACACGGCTTTTCCGCCGCCGAATAGGTTATTATAAGTTATATGAATTACGACTATAATATAATAACTGTACAGTGTACGCAATAATTTCATAGGTATTCATTTATGTTGATGACAGCGTATATTATATTTCACAAAAAATATTGGCCCTGCAGGTGGCTCCTTTTTAATATCTATTCTTATTCCTATTAGTACACCAATATGGTGGTGATATTCTTCGTCGCAGTACGAGTGTAAAACACATCAAATCTACGGCTCTACATCGGTCTGCATAAAAGTCTAACTATATACGAATCGACGGCTGGTCGTCGATCGATAAATTAAATTGTGTTGCAACGTCCCCTCTCCACCAATCGTTACAGTGTTATAATTTTTTTTAAACGGCGTCGTTGAGGTGTTGGTCAGGAGGTGGGTGAGAGTATAAGGGTCGAGCACATAACGGGGTAGTACGTGGGGAGCATGTGTATCTCTAGGGGATGACTTTTCATTGAATGCGTGCATTTATATAACATACCTAATATTGACAATGTCATATTTTTGTTCGATCGATTTCGTTTCCCGTCAATCGTTGGAAAACGTTTCTGTTAAGTTCACGTGGAATCCGACTATAATCTACGTCTGTTTAATAATAATATGTTGATTAATGTTTATGAGTCAGTATTATATTAAATATATTTACCTATACATACTATTTTTGTTCAACTGTGTATTTTCACCGAAACTAAATGACATGGTTGTGTTGTAATGAGACGAAAAACATACCGTCTCGTTTTTGACGTATTCTAAGGTGTTCGTGGTAATAGTAATATTTATGTCACATGCAAAATTTAATAATAATAATATATGCTCTCTGACCGAGATTAACGTCCGTGTGTACACCGCGGAATGCATTGCTCCGAATGGTTTTAACGAGTGAACGTTGTCGTCGTCGTTGCCTTCACATGTTAGGTATATTATATTGTTCGTGCCTGTGGAGTTTTCTGTAGAGCGGGCGTAAGTGTGAGGGAGTGTGTACAAGCAGTACACAGCGAGAAAAATGTTAAAATAAAAAATTCCCTAGGAAAACGTTGACTCGTTTTTAAAGACCTTTTTTCATAAAAAAAAAAAAATGCGTAAAGCTTTGCATGCACGCCTAGGGGTTGTAAAACTGGAGTGTAAATCATGTGTGCGTGAAAGCATGTTAAACAGCACACCACGCAGCCAATCCCCGCCATCCCTCCGCTCCACGTCAACCGAGCCTTTCGCTTCCTTTCGGATATACCTCTGCACACGCCATAACTCCTGTGTATAATATGTAGGCCAGCGTGAAAAGACTACCTTAACTCTATAGAGACGTTCGTTGCGGCATCGGTGTAGGGTTGATTGATATATATATATATATATATAGGTAGGTAGGTCGGTATACGGTGAGCTTATGCCGAGTTGCAGAAGGTCGTGTCCGGTTTGACGCATATAAGGCGTATATATATATATAAGGTTTGCACATAGGACTCTTCACTCGCCGTCAGTTTGTTGGACGGCTGCAGTCACGACGTTGTTCGCACATAGAAGAAAAATAGGTAAACTGGAGAGCGAGAGAAGAATGACGATACATATCATGATCAGATATTGCATACAATAAACAGGATTTAATAAATATAGAAATATAGTAAACAGATTTTTAGGGATTCGTAAAGTTGACTTCCGACTATAATACTGTCTCATACCCACATATAAAAATTTAAAAAAAAAATCCATTTCTGACTGTGCTATGTACCTTTTGAAAATGTGTGCACGTCGTTTAAAGCCGTCAATATTGAACTACATACCTAACCTAACCTATTGTACAACTGTATAGGATCTGAAGCATAGTTTAAAGACATGGGTTCTGTTATATCTGTTCTGGAATATATATTATACAGATAGTGTAAACTTGTTTATAACCAACAAAAATTGTGTTTTGGAAAGTGCGTCTGTCGGTCTTTCAATATATTATCGTTCTTCTTCGCCATAAATTTGTTATTACTTTAATAATAACTATCGCAAATCGAATATAAAATAAGATACTATACTGCAGCACCTATATATTATCAGTGCGTATATATTCCATATATATCGTGGTGCAGTGTCAATTGATTTTAATTACAACTATAATTTAACGTGTAACGTATGTACATCGTGCCAAACTCGAAATGTAATATTTAAGTGTCGTCTCTTCGACCACCCCTCCTCCCTTCTCGTAAATCCGGTAGCGTCGCTTGCGTGTGTGTGCAAACTTATATTATACGACTCGTGCAGAGAACGCGAATAAATCATATAATAAAAATAATGATATAATAACGAATAAAACGTTAACCGTAATAATTAAGTGAAAAAAAAATACGTATGAGTGGGAGGAACGTCAACAAGCTATACCGCAGCCGATATATTATTATAAGTGCGCAGAGGGCAGCTACGGAGACGGATGATCGGGTCGTCGCGAGTATTGGATATTATACGCGTTGTAGTATATAATATTATTAAATAGCATCGTGTTCTTGAAATATATTATACAGGCATTAAGCGGTGTGTAGTAATTGGTTCGAAGAGGAGGTTTTTCGATGTGAAAAAAAGAAGAAAAAAAATGTTGTCTACTTCAAAATAACTGTGCACATCACGAACGCTGCACCGCGTGCTCTCCGATAATAATTAGACGATGGCGATATATTACACATTACGCGATGTATGTACAATATATTATAATATGTACGTGTGTACTTGTGTTCGTCGTCGGCTTATAATAATGCATACCAGCTACATATATATATATATATCATCACGATTTGAGTATGTATAATAATATTATACTATATAGGCATGATGTACGTTTTATATGGCGCATCGGAAATGATAATATTAGTTCGTCGACTGCGGTGCGCAGGAATTTCTATCGTTTTCTTCTCGGTGTATTTTTTTTAATTTCAGTTTTTTTCATTACTGTTGGAGTGCCTCCACTCGACTTTACGGCGCGAGGCGAGCGGTTACGGTGGCATACATGTGATGCCTACCTACACATATATTATATATTATGATAATAAAATGTAACCCGCTGCGGAGGAACTCACGAAGGATACGACGATAACGGGCGAGCTTCTCTTTCCTTACGACTCTATATAATAATAATATGTATATATCATTACACACGTATTGTATACGTTAACACGTTATACTTGCTTATACTACCGGGGCGGGTGAGACTCGGCGACGACGACGACGAACTATCTTCAACATTATTATTATTGCTATTATTAGAAATTGGAAACGATATTATTACGATGTCGCCTCGGTAATTTATTGTCGTGAGCTGCTGAATTATAATATAGTGAGGGTGGGCGTGTGCAGCGAGTGTGCTTATTGTCAAGTGACTGGCGGCGGATGTCTCGAGCTTTTTCATTGTGTGCAGCTGCAGAAGGACCTGCGCCCGACGGTGGTCGACTAAGACTTCGGATCAGATGTAATATTTTTCAACGATACCTTCCGACGCGGATGAACGTTTGTCGTCGGCGTGCAGTTTCCTCCCCGTTTCCTATCATCCCCGTCACGGCTTCCCGACCACGGCCACCACCACCACTACCCCCATGACCGTCATCGAAGCCACTCGTTCTCGTCGCGTGCCTTTTCACAACAATAATATATAATGACGATGAAAATATTTATGCGTTTATCGACGGACTTTTTTTTTAACTCTGTCTGCAGTTTGGGACGAATTATGTTATTATATCCTCAAAACGATTTCGCCGTACATAATAGCATTGACTATACATAGTATGTCCTATGTATAGTCATTGATAATTATAATAATTATAATTTATGGGGAGTCATCTCGACATACTAGCTGGCTATTATTATCCAACTGGGCGACAAAAAGGTTTGAAAATCTTCAGAATCGTCCTGGATATAATATAATAGTTTACAAACATTCTCAGGCGACGTCGTATCTGACGGTTCCGGCACATTTGTGTCAGTGTGTGTGTGTGTGTGTGACACCGAGGGTTTGGTGCAGCTTGTAAAACATAAACGTCTGAAGGAAATGCGTTATATACGGCTATAGGTCGTGGCGCATTCAGAGCACTACGTATATATTATATTTATGTGTATATGAGCATATATAAGCACACACCAACTCGAATTTTTGTCGTGCTCGTTCAAACTCTCGACGTTTGATTTATGTGCTCACATATTATATATGTACATAATATGTGTATCTAACCAAAAGTTTTCCTCAACGGTTGACCGTCGGCCGCCCGTCTACACAATAATACACATATTACATGTATATATATGTGATATGTAGTAGTAAACGCGAACGCTGATATAAAATACAATATATATATTATGTTTGTGCGAGCATGTACGGACTTCCGGTGTGCCGCTGTGTGCCCAACAACCGGAACAACATTACAAAACCCGTCGCCAGCGCGCGCCAGCAGCGGGAAGTATGTACACGCATTCGGGTATATATATGTGTGTGTACATCCGATTTTTTTTTTCTAATGAAATCACCCTCCACCGTATATACCGATGTCCGCCCCGAAATATATAGAACGGTGTTTTATCGTCCGTGTGCGGTCGGGTTGGCAATTTTTCCGGACCGTCACCGTTATTCAGCAGCCATAACATTAAAACGTATACATAATATACATTTGTACGAACGAAAATAAGATAATCTGAAAGCAAACAATTTTTTTCATATTTCCAAACCCTTTCTCCGCGAATATCGCATACTTTGTGCGCTTTATAATATAGCTGACTCGTGGGTAGAAATATTTAGTAATTTCCGGACGATGGTTTCCTACGAAATTTTCTGCCAGATAATAATATATAGTACCTATACCTATATTATATACATACTACCCGTGCACGGACTAGCCGAATTCTTCGATATTCCATCTCCATAACGATTTCGTTTCCTATATAACATGAACTGTGATTTTCTGTTCGCTATATTACTAACATTGCGTATAAGCGAGATTCGTTGAAAATCTCGAGGATTGTCATTCAAATGGGATTTCAGACTAAAAACATTATTTTTTTTTTATGAAAACGATCAACGCCGTTTCTGACAACCACGGCCGCCTCCGCCGACTGTCTAAATACCCAGAGTGCTATCTTAAAAAACACGCTTGATGTACCTTTATATATACCGAAGCTCTAAAATTCTGTATAAACTGTTTGTAAATAATATTTCTACTGAAATCATCAGTCAGACAATTTTTGATCTCCACGAACCTTGTAATAATAATAATCATAATACTCTCAAACGCAGATAGATAGTACGCGGTATAATCGGTAGTCTATTGTGTTCCAACAGAAAAATAAACACGTGCGCGTTTTATAACAATCGTCACGGTGATATAGTTTCATGATATTCGGACGAAAAACGCTGCGAAGATACAACGCGTTTTCGGAAATACGAGACTCTTGGTCGCGTGGCTGTCCCCGGCACGAAATATTGTTATCAAAACGTTAAGTAAACACACATCAAAAAGACTATACACAAATACAATATTATATTACGGCTGTGGTGGTCGTACTGCGGAGAGGTTCGGTTTTGTTTGTCCATCGAACATAATATGACCATTTCGTCTGTCAAGTGTTGTTTTTGCAAACGTTCCAAAACCAATATTATGTGTGGTGTGCGGCCGAAAGGCCACGTTGTAGATATATTATTGTTTGTATATTATTATTATCATTACACATTATACGTATACATATGCCCCATGACATCATATCATATATATATATATCGTGATAGGCACTATACTATCGTAATATTATTGTAATGTGTATAACGCTAAAATTGTTTATGGTATGACCGTTTGAGTGGTATGGTATATGACGGTGAAGGGTGAAGTACACCGAAAAGGGCGCATTACTTATTACAAGTCCCCCGCGCATGTGACGGATGATGTAGGCCGATAGTGATTTTAAACGAAAGCCAAAACCGGAAAACGCTTTTAACGGGACGCTCACTCGTACTTCAGTGCTCGTATTGTTCCACCGATGTCACCGCAGTGCAAATAAAAACAATATTATTACAAACGTCGTTCTCATCCCGGTGTATACATTAAATTATTATTATTCAGCCCAATGAATAATGATGTACGGTCGCTCGTCGCAGTATTATTGTTCCATTATTACTACACAGCGGCGGACAGCTACGATTTCCAGAAATTCCCGGTATGGAGGCTACACATAGATGGAGGAGCGCTAGAATCCGTCCGGTGGCTCATACGTATCCCTAATACGACCTACCTTAGAGAAATATAATATATTATGTGCGCAGTTTTTTGTGCTCGCGTTTTAGTCATCGATATATTATTATTATAATGTCCTATATAATATAATATAGTATGTGCGGAATACCTACAGCAGAAACAGCGTCGGGATATTCCAGCAGAACCGCTACCTCGGGCGTGTAGAGTACATTATAATGCATAAATTGTGTAATACGACAGCAGCGGTCCACTGTTATTGGTCGCACACAACTCCGGTCACGGCCACCCCCAAGGAATGCTTTTCGGGCGACGAACTTTATATATAACTGCGGTATAAAATATATATATATGGTTAAACTCGGTCCGCACGGGAACGGCGAAAATACCGATAACATAGCCCCGGGCTGTTATAATAAATCTCTAGCCAATTTATCACCGCCACTCCGGCGACGGTCCGTACGAAAAATTTTCCCACCCCTGCAGTTGGCGAGCCCCGTTCGGAAAATGCACACCACCACCACCGCCGCCACCACGCAAAACCCCCGTGAATTACTCACTCGGAACACGCAGAGGTATATTAAATCCTTCGAAACCACTCGGCCATGTTTTTGACATGGTTTTTAAGAGTTCATAACGGCAAACTGTATATGTATATATATAATATTATATAGATATTATGTGTACAGTTCGTCCGCCGAGAGTCACACAACTTTGTTTCAGTCGCGGTTACTGCAAAGTGCGCGTCACGTCGCGTAAAATTTGTTACAATGTTGTATAATTTTTTATACTTACATTCGCATCGGTTTTTCCGCCAACACAGACTCGGCATCAGTAACACACCAAACCGCGATGCAGCGACCGACTTTACGTCCACCGAGCTATATTGAATAAGTTCGGAAATTAAACGTCTTACGCTTGGCTGCACGAACGCCGCAAAATCTGAAGCTCTGCTGCCGCAACCACCATCTTTCTCCTCTTCAACCCCAGCGTGGTTGTATCATTATTAACGTGATATTAAACTAGAAGTTTGTTTTATTAAACCGAAATGTGAAAATATTAATAAACCGCGTATATATTATATTATATAAATTACACGTCACGCCGCGGGCGGCGGCGGAGAGTCTCGTGAAGTTACTAAATTGAAGCTCGCTTTAATAATAATATAAATAATAATAACATACATATATATTATATCGCTGTTGTACACGCGCAGTCAAGCGTGACAATATATATGAGCTGCTGCTTGTGTATATTAAATTGGAATGCACGAAGCCTCGTCGCCCACCTTACCTCCGTTTTTCATCAAAACCCGAAACTGATAAGTTTTCATCAACTACCTATAGTTTGTTTATTGTAAAAGAGAGTATAGGATGATTTTAAATATCGATAAAAAATACGTCGAGAATCTTCTGAGAAATCAAAAGTTGTACCAAATTCGAAATATTTTTAATTATTATATTATAATCAACGTTCAGTTGAAATTGAAATCGGAAAAATGTATAAGAGAATAATTATGTTTAAAATTGAATTATTGCGAATCAGAAAACCATTTAAATGGATATCGTGCAACGATATAAAAATCGAAAAATTATAAAATCAATAATGATTATAATAACTGCATGAACAATCACTAAACATTAAACAAATCAATACAGTGAGTTAATGGTCCCTCAATAGTGATCGAGTGGCACATGATTAGTATTTTGAATTTTATTGAACCATTTAACATATTTTGTCATGCAACCCTGCATAAGTATTTAACCTGAAATCAGAAAACACTTGTTTATCGATAAGCCACGGAATGCAAATTACAATCGAAAAATTGCATTTCAATTTCAAACCCTATCGTGGGAGTGATAAACGGAGGGGGATGATATATTGACCATGTAATCAGTTATAATATAGTAATGCGTTGTAAGAATAGGTAATACGTTTTATACCGAACCCCCGTCAGCGATCCACACAAACCAATGACAAATTATATGCTATTAATATTACGACGGTCGTAAAGGTA